>VZRQ01003011.1:1086516-1191516 GCA_013397975.1 Machaerirhynchus nigripectus | reverse complement strand
CTTCACATATCCAGTGAATATTATACTGCTGCATGAATGAAAAAATGGGTCTCAAATCTGAAAATTAAAAATTAGATGCTACCTACAGTAATGTATTAAGCATGATCAGCGAAAGAAATGCCGATGAATATGTGACAGAAATTATATGAGCCCACCACATTTTTTCCTTGAGGTTTTTTCTCCCATATTTTTATTTTGAGGAGTAACAGATGAAAAATACAAGTGTTTGCTAATAGGATTCACATCTTATTATTGGTGCTGATTTGCAGTTTTCCTTAACTCGCCATGATTACTTTTTTAGAAGCTTTCACTTTTCCCCAGCTGATCCTCGTCTTGTTAGGCAGCATTAATGACACTTCAGTCATTGTGGCTTTCAAGCAGAGCCCTTCCAGAGTGAACAGAGAGTTGACATTTCCTGACATTTTCCCAACTAATTACAGGACAAATAATTAAGCATGTTCTCCTATGTAACAAATGAAGGCAAAAGCCGTCTGTCAGCGATGTTGATTGATGACACTCTGGGAGACTTTATCTGATGGGTCCTGCCATGCGGTAGAGGGGAAGCAAATTTATTAGAATGAACAATGCAAATTCTGAGTCATCTCATCCAGTTATGCGCCAAAGCAATATCCATGTCAAGGTGAATGTGACAATGAAAGCAAAATATTTGCATTTTGTGGAGCAGGTTGAAGGGGAAATCAGAGCGAGAAGATGACAGGCCTAATTATTTTGGCTCATACAGGCTAGGACAGCTGTTTCTGGTGTCCTGAACAAGGCTGTCACACAGGTAACTAAATAGGTCTGCATATAAGTCTGTATCCAACACTGTACGGAGATGTCTACCACTAATGACCAACGCTAATGTTACTGCCATCCCTGAAAAACAGTAAATGTGTCACAGTGCACCTTCTGCATGGCAGTCAACATTTCACTACATAATTACTTGTTAGTGAATTAATTCCTATCTGTCAGTATCTATGCCAGTGTCATTTTTAGACCATTACGAAATTATGCCATCACTATAGCAACTGCAAGCACAGTTAAAAGGCAAAACAGTTCAGATACTCAAGAAAAGTGCCTAGTTAGGCAGAAGACTAATAATGTAAAATTCAAATTGTGATGTTGCTGTCTGCCATCCTAATTTTCTTTATCTTGATTATGCGTTTGATCATTGATCATTAAACAATAATTTAAGGTTTCCAATTTCAATCCATGATTAATATTTAATATAATTAAAACCTCAGCCACAACAGCATCTTTCCTATAAACAGACACATACCGCGCTGTCGTTGCAATTAATTAGGAGCTAAAAAGTGACACGCTCAAAAATGAATCCTAATATCAGAGTTTACATGCAAATAAGAATAACTGATAGCATCAGGATGTTCTTTTCTCCCTGCTTCCTTTGTGGATTGTAAACAATGCCAATCTTAAAATCCTGTATCCTGACTCATTTCTTACTTTTTTATATATTTCTTGCATGCATTTCATTTATCCAAGGAAAGCCAGGACCCATCTTACCATTATCACCATTACTTACAGATTTCAAGATGCCATCTTGTTCACAGAAATTTGTTCACAGGTTTAAGATAAATTATGTATATTAAGCTGTCTAAAATCTTCCAGATTGTTGAAATTTCTAATGACATGTAGGAAACAGGTTTGCTGATATCTACAACTACCTTAAATGCAGACAAGTCTAAGTTAAATTAGGGAATTCCTCATATGAAGAAAGCATTTCTTCATTTGCATTCTCTTCTATTTTATGTAAATGCTCAGAGAAAGGAGAACAAATTCTTCTAGAAACTTTCAGCACATATTCATCATGTTAATCTATGCAAAATTGTGGCTTTTGTTAGAGTGCAAATGTTACAGTGGTGCATTTCAAATGATGTATGACAGCAATACAGTGGCCTCGGCTACTCTGACTCAGTGGAAAGAAAATGTAGAGAAATAACAGGAAATGTGGAAAACCTGTAAGAGGCCAAGTGTGTCGGTGAGTTTTGGGTTTGGTTTTTGGTTTTGTTTCTTTTTTTAGTTTTTGTTTTTAACTTTCATTTTAGGAAAAGCAGAAATAAAGTACAAATTGTGGTGCTGTTTTCTTTCCAGTGCTAATAATGTATGGTCAGTCAATTATCCTTTTGGTTAACTGTCTTGAAATGGCTCTCTGGCATTAAAATATATACATACATATATTTGTAAAAGGTTGGGGCTTTTTTTTTTTTGAGTGTTTGTACTGTCTGCAGAAATGATGTTTTAAGAAAGTGAATATCTATTGTTTTCTGTCTTTCTTAAAATAGATACTGTTTTCATTACTACAGCAGGTGTTTCCAGCATGAAAATAAAATTAAAACTCAGCCAATCACCTGAAATTAAAGCTAAATCCTTCCAGAAGAAAAACACATAATGATTATAATACAAGTGTATAGATCATTAATGTTCTTCAAAGTTACCTGACAAATAAATGATTACTTTTGACTAAAAGAAAGACCCTTTCATGAGATGAGAAACATCATTACTTCCTATTGCCACATGAAGGTATTTCTTTCACTAAGATCTACAAAACAGTCAGTCATCCTTCCTTCTCTCTCTCTTTGCTTCACACAGACCATTAGCATGATGGAATTGGATAAACTTTGCAAAAATGTCGAAGTGCAGTATTGTTCCGAGATAGACCACTGCTCTGAAAGTGATGGGAAGATTTAATTTCTGTTCTGCTTAACAAGGTTAAAAGAGTTCGGTTCTTGGTTAACATTGACCACTAAATGAGTAGGAATCAATAGTTCCTCACTAATGCCACAGTAAGCCAACTCCTTTATTGACCTTTCCATTAACACTAAGCAGCTAAAATGAAAAAAAAAAAAAAAGAAAGAGATGGACTAATCATTTTAATTTTTTAACACCTACCAAATCAAGTGCTTCACTGGAGTTTCGGCAGCCTTCTGCCAGTCCTCTCATGTATCTACCTGCATTCTTTTATGGTCTATCAGATTTCGAAAAACCTCACTTAAGATTTATTTATTTGGTGATCATGTAAAAATAGTGTGCTTAACCCAGGAGAAGATATAAATTAAAGAAGAAAAAAAAAAGGCAGTTATGAAATAAAGAGGTTTTGTCCAATTAAAAAACTTTTTGTATATCACAGTTCCTCAGAGACACTTTTCAGACAGGTAAACAAGGAATGAACTTGATAGGGATGATACACAAATTTGATACAAAGAGCCAATGGGAGAGTTTCTGTCTAATGATCCCAGTCAATCTAATTAATGTATTCTGCTACATTACATTTTAAGAAGTGACCATTGTGTAATACACTTTGAAATATGCACAAGCTAATGGGATAAGATACAAAAATTATTATGCTGACAGTAAATCATATTACATTCCTAATAAGCATTAACTAGATAACTAGGTCAAAGCAGTATTATCTTAATTGATTTTTCAAAAGAAACCTGACAGAAAAATGTCAATGCTCGAATATTTCTTCATGCATCATTAAAACAAGATTGGCTTTTAACAAAAGAAGAATCCTTCACAGAATTGATTCTTGCTTCAGGCTGCCTGCAAGTAAGTGTATTACATAAAAATCTATACAGGATATTAAAACAACACCACTCTGCAAGACAGTTACAATTAAAAGCTGACACCCCCCACCATGTGTCTACTACAGTAGCTTGCCAGTAAATGTATTTAAAGTCTTCAGACCCATATATGAAAATCAGTCAGTTTTACTGTTTGAGTGGGAGGGACACACACACACATACTAATCAGAGCTTTTAATTGAATCAGTACATTAACAACTCGCCCATTTCATTGCTATATAACAATTAAAGAAACATGCAAGGAAACAGGAAAAAATACGACCTTGGAGATATAACCATAAATACAAGCTCCACATCTAACAAAATAGACATTCCAGTGTGGAGAGAGCACTGTTCTGACACCAGAAATTTCCAGTAGGGATTGTGAGGCCAAATGCAATATGCAGAACAATTAACATATGATAAAATCAATAGTAAACTGCTACATAGGTTCAAACAATAGATTGTCTTGCAGATGCACATATAGGTTGATCAGAGAAATGTTGGCTGATCCATCTAAACATGAGTAGATCATAAAATCTCACAATCATGAATTCTAGTACATTTGTGCCTCAGTGGTACATAAGGCATAAGTTTTGTCTAAATGATCTCAGCTCATTTGCTTGGATTGTTTAGTTTGTGAAGTTATAAGCAGAAAATGCACTTAGTAATTTCTGATAATTAATACATTGTTTATATAAGAACTTAGAAATAGGTAATATTGATACCAGTTATTCAATGAAAACTTGATTGCTAAACTATTTTGCCAAAAATGTCTGCATTTTGCCAAAAAAAGTCTACACGGGCTCTCCAGCATGCAAATTTTTCCTTAATGCTGAACATATTTTTGTGCCCACCATGCAATTTGTGAGTCATTACAACTTCCAAGAGTAAGGGGAGGATGATAATAGAAATTTTAAAACAGTATTTCAGGGACACAGGCTCCACAAAGGTTATTCTCAGTCCTTGAGACAGAGAGCAGGGATGGGGCAGGGTAAGCCTTCAGGTTCTGGGAATATCTAGACTGCAGAGAATGATTTGGACCATAGGCCTAACTCAGAAGGGGGCTATCTCCTTCATGAGCTCTGCCCCATTTAGCTCTAGAGAATCTGTTTTTTTTATATCACTGCCTGATTTGAATGTTCAGTTTTACATAAATTCTCTGAGATTTCAAAGTAGGAAGTGTCAGGGGTGTGGTTCTCTTCTAACTCACATCTTTTTTTTAAGTCAGGTGTAAAAGCAGGTGTACATTTTTTAGGAAGAATGGGGTCTGATAGTCTCTGGGTAACATTAGCCCAAATTATCATAAATTCTGTGAAAGACAGTTTTGAAGCAAGTAGTATTGTGCATTGTACAATGTCCTACTATATCTTGGAGAAACGCTGTCCCTTAAATGAGTGCATAGAAATACACGATAGAAAAAAGCAGGCAAATGCTGGGAAGCTGGAGCAAAGCCACCTCATACAATGTGAATTCCAATGGCTACTTAGCACCTTTGATCTTTGGTTGCAGTAGTGGCTCAGTTTTTTCTTCAGATTTTCACGGACATTGAAAAATATTAGGTAAAGTGAATGTTTCCTGTTATTAAATTAGACTACAGCAGAGTACACGGTCCATCTGCAAGCCCTGTGAAAGGGGGAGAGGTCAGGCTGTGTGTTTACTTACTGGCAGGGGCTCTGGACAGCAAGTGAGCCATAAAGGGTCAGTAGCATTTATTAGTAAAAACTCAAGTTTAACTCCCATCCATATTTGTTATATTATCATTGCAACCTCTGTACCAGTACAGCACAAGATATCCAAACCATTTGTCCCAGGACCTGGCCCATAATTCGTCATTTCCATCTTCCTTTTCCAGAGACCCACGAGACACAAGACAGCAAGTGGGATCTGCTCTGAAGGCAGGCAGAAAGCAATTTTGTGGTGTGGTGGAGAAAGGAGGAAGAAGAGAAAGGTTTGTGGCTACAAGGATGAAGTAAGCTGCAGAAATGGGAGAAAGAAAGGCCACAGTACTACATTTAGGGCTTCTCATCCAAGTTCCTCTTCCCAGACAAGTCCCACATGTGTTATTATCAATTTATTTTCAAAAGATACACAAGCCACGAATTAGTCACTATCATCTCAGTCTAAAAAAGATAATTTGAAAGCTGATTACAAAGATCTGTTTACATTTTCTCAAAATAAAAATTAGGTCTTGGATGAAATTATAAATCATTTATTTTAAAGCAAATTAATCCTCCACTGAGTTCATATGTAGCCTGTGAAACCTATGGCCAAAAAAGATCCTTGAGGACCAGAACTTAGCAAGACCCAAGAATGGACCACAAATTTCCAGAGTTCAAATGTAGTCCTATGTAATTGTTCAACAAGCATAAAGAAAATAATTTTGCTGTATTGCAGTATTATGTTGTTGGCTGTACTGTGGATTCATCCACCAATTTGTTCAGATACACAATCATTTGCTGAATTAGTTTTTAAGTGCACTTTGTTCTCCTACCATGTGTTTAGAGAGCACTGTATGGATAACATTTTGGTTTGATGTTCTCTAACTTTTTCACATTCTTGCCTGGCTTTTGGCAATCCTCAGGATTTAGTTGTGTCAATTCATTTCATTAATGTTTTATCTCCTGTCTCTTTCAGGAGAAAGATCATAGATCTTCAATAATAGAACATTATTGAAGATGTTAAATAAGATTTGGTTTACACATATTTCTGTTGCATCCTTCCCAAACCCTTCCCCAGAAAGATACATTTGTTTTTGTTATTTATAGGGGTTTGTGACTTAACTTTTCAAAAGTGCTTTTGACTGACCTGGTTCATATTATTTTTTTCAACAAAACACAATAGTGAAAATGGTAAAAGATTCCTTAATATTCAATGTGTGCTGTTTCAATTTGAGCTCATTTTATATTGTTTCCAGAAAGCAAAATTATCACATTTTTACACCCATCTATTTCTTATGAAGGAAGCCTTAAATAAGGGGGTGGGGACACAACACTTCTAAAGAAGCATTACCTGAGAAAGACCTTAGTAAGGATAAATTAGATCAGAATTTTTTTTTTTTGTGATTAATTTACATCTTCTATTTGTAGTATCTAAACCATAAATCAATAACTTGGATGAATCAATAACTAGATAAATGTTCTGAGCAGATGTTGCTTTCTCAGATATTACTGGAATTTGCTTCATGTTTTTGAAAAAAACCAAAAAAATAACCTCCAAAATAAATCAGTTTTAATTAGCATAAAACACTCAGTTTGGAATAAATTTCACCTGTTTCTAGTCATCTAAAAGCAGAGCATGTAGTTTTAACCACTTCTCTAAACTTGCTTTTCAAGCATGAAGAGAAAGTTTTAAATAGAAGGTAATTTATCTCATTCTGAGACAGCTGCCTAAAACTGGTGAAATGACTCAATTTCTGACCTCTCTATCTCTCTCAGCTGATTAGAATAGGAACCTCATCCAGAACCTTTAGGCAGCTGAAGATGGTTGAGAATAATTTTTTTCATGTTTTTTTAATATTTTTCTTTCTTAGTTTTTTTCATATTTTGTCTTACCAAACTATGATATGAAAAGCTACTTCAGAGAAAAATTATGTCACTTTCATTTCAAGAAGGACTATTTCACACAGTCAAATGACTACTGCAAACCCCAACAAGGTCTTTGTCTTAACTAGGACTCTGGAAACAGACGAACTCTTTTCAATGCTGAATAGAGGGGTGGGATCACATCTCTTGACTTATTGTCCCTTCCTAGTGCAGCCCCAGGTGTTGCTGTCCATCTTTGCCACAAGACCACACTGGTGACTTACGTTTCACTGGGTGTCCACTCTGCAACCAGGGTCTTTTCTGCAAAACTCTTTACCAGTCCTCAGCCTGTATATGTCAGAGCTTGGGGTTTCTTCCTCCGGGGATGGGACTTGGCATTTCTCTCTGCCAGACTTCATGAGGTTCCTGTCAGACCAGTTCTCCAGCCTCTCAAAGTCCATCCGAATGGTAGTATAACCATGTGGTGTATCATTCATTACTTCCAACTTTGTGTCATCTGCAAAGTGTCATTCTGTTTCATCACCTAGGCTGTTAAAGAAAATGCTAAACAGTACTGGCCACAGTATTGATCCCTTGGGTGCAACACTGGTGACTGGTCTTTTCAATCCATCTCATCATCCACTTATCTAGACCCTATTTCATCTCTTTGTCAACAAGGATGTTATGGGAGGCAATGCTGAAAGCCTTCTAAAGCCAAGATACCCACTGATCACCCTACATCCACTGAGCAAACAATTAATTTGTAGAAGGCTATCAAGTTTGCTAGGCATGATTTCCCCACTGACAGCTGACTATTCCAAATAATCTTTTTGTCTTTAATATCTTTGGAAATTGTTCCCAGAAGGATTTGTTCCATCACCTTCCCAGGCCTGTAGTTTCCTGCTCCTTCTTGCATTTCCTGACTTGCTTTCTTTCTGTCCTCCTGCAAGTGCCATGACATTCTAAAGGTAATTGAACTGGACTTGCAATGGCATTGGTCAGCTCCTCAACACATATGAGTTCATTCCACCAGGTCCCATGGATTTGTGTATGTCCCCTGGTTTGAATTTTCCCTAACTGTGCCTTCCTTTACTGGTTAAATCCACATTCCTCCAAACTTCTCCACTGATCTCAGGGACCTGACATTCCTGAAGTCAGGGTCGGCCTCAGCTTTTAACACTACTCTTGCCATAAGGTTCCTTGCCCCATCCAGCGTCAGGGCTGCATTTTCCTCAGTCTTCTTTTTGTTACTTATGGACCTGTAGAAGCCCTTCTTTTTTCCATTAATAATCTCTCCAAATTTAATTTCACACAAGCTTTGGCTTTTTTAACCCCATTCCTACATGTTTCATGTCCTATTTATATTTTGGATGACCCAATCCTGCTTGCATCTACATGTGCTTCCTTTTCTGCCTGAGGTTTTTTCTTTTCTACGAGTTCCTTATTCATGCAAGAGTGCTGCCTATCACATTTTCTTTTTCTCCTGGACATGGGCATGAACAAAGAAAAGTTTAGAAGACATTACCTGGTTTAGGCCAAGGACGGGGTTAATTTTTTGTAGTAGTCATGAGGGGGTGGAGCCTGGAGCCGGGTGGGCTTGGGCCTTGGGTGAGCCAGGACAGAGACTGCGGCTGGGGAGAAGAGTCCTTCCTGGAGTCTTTGGCAAAAAGTACCTGTGGAGAATTGAGGACAATCCCTGAGGTTCTGGAGTAGGAGATACAAAGGATCCAAGGCCAGCTACACCCCATCTGAAAAAGAGACACTGGCAGAAACACTTCTGAAGTGGTTGAAGATGCCTCAAAAGTGATTGGCACTGAAGCACGGCTTCTTCTGGCACTCTGACTGCCAGTGTTGGGCTGGATGTTCAAAATCCCTTCCACATAAGGCCACTGATGCTATGTGGAGTAAGTGGCTCATGCTGATCCCACAGCAAGCTTGAATAGGAAACCCCAATTGCCCAGGGATCTTGGAAGTCATTGCAAACTGTCCTGAAGACAAAACTTTGTGGTAAAAATTTTTAAATGTTGGTATAATTTAAACACTCTACATCCTGTACCAAAAAAAAAAACCCATAACCCATTATGGTCCATGTAGGTTATTTTCTTGGCAGTTTGTGGGGGGAGGGGAAGAAGGACAATGGTATTTCCAGATGTCATCAGTAAGTAACAATTTATTCAGGTCACTGGAGACTTCTACTTTTAAAATCTTGGTTTGAGTTACTTAGGATGTTTCTTTCTTTTAATTAATGGGATGAAAAACTTCTGTGCCATTACTCTGCAAGATGCTGATTTTTTTCGCAGACAATCTATAATCTAGGAATATTTTCAGCTGAAATTTGCCAGACTTGATAGTCTAACCACAAAAATACACTTTTTTGATCTCTGTGAAAATGTACTTTAGCTAAAAAAACATGCTTCTGAACATCTCTTTGCAACTTTACAGTGTTAGAGTTTCTCAGGTTATCTGTTCTAGTCATGTTGCATCATGAAAAGGCTGAGGCTGTGAACAGCTTTCACTGTAATTATTCACCCTGACACTGAGGGACCAAAATCATAAAAAAGAAGTCCAGAAGGAAATTAATAATTGAATATTCAGAAAAGGGTAAATGGAGTTAAGTAAATAAGGCCCAGGGCTACATACTCAGTGCTGCTAAATCTCAGCCTTTTCTGGCTGCCTACCCTACTTTTTCACCCATTTCACTGTCCTCCTGCTGTGAAATGTGTGGTGTTCCCTGAGGCTGAGAAGGGAACAGGAGTGTTGAAGAACTGGAACTGCAAGAAGAGCAGAGGCCATTGGGATACTGGTTTGGAGTTAATTGCTAGATTGGGACTGCTGAAAACTACTAGTGAAATTCTTGGAATTTGAGGAAAATCCTGAAACTCAACATAATCTCAGTGAAACCTCCTAATGACAAAGTGCCAGAAATTACCGTGATCCATAAATATGTAAATCTCAGTAACAGCATAGCAAATAGACTAGTTAGTAAGATCTGAAAAATCAAAAATGTCTGTTTACCACAGGGAAAAAAAAATCTTGGGGTGATTCTTGAGTTTTCTTTTTTGTTGAGGAGATTTTTTTTCAAAAACTTCTAAGACTGATATCAGCTAAAAAAGGTAGCAGTTTTATTTTAGCCAGTATTCACTGAGCCCCCTCCAGGTATTACTGTTCAAGTTTCTAGAGAAAATAAAGACATTAATGCAACTTTCAGTAGTGTTCATCTGTTGAATATGTAATTTAGATAATAAACTGTACTCTGAGTTTTATTTACAGCTGTCTTAAATATTACACTGCAAAATAGAGAGAAAAAATTATGCATAAATGTTAAAGGAAAATGTGGAAGGGAAATTTTGGCTTTCTCCCTGAATCTCAGGAGTCTGGTCTTTCTCCACAGAACACATAGATATGGCACAGGCCTATGACTGTCGCCTGAATCCCAGGAGTCTGGTCTTTGTCCACAGAACACATATAGGCATTGCACAGGCCTGTAACTGTCAAGTTTTGTATGCTTTAAAGATGAATAAAACATTGCTCTTGCTAGGTTTGTATAGTAATGCCTCAACAAGATGTATGGGACAGTTCTTGCTTCAGATGTGTGGTTCAAGACGTCATTGAGCTAACTTAGAAGTTGAAGGAGAGAAAACCTTGTATAAAATGAATTTTGTATATAAAATGAAAGTATGAAGCACAATATCCTTAGTGTCCTACCATTTCCTCACACAAAAGGACAAACGAGACTTCTGACCTGAGCTGATGATCCTGTATTTTCTTTGCAGCAGCAACATGGTGTGATATACCACTACATTACTAAAATATATTTAAATTAAATTAATAATGAAGCCCATTCAGAACGTACAGTTCTATCCTCTAAAAGAATGTAGATGGATAATGAAGTTGAATAATTGATTCAGATATGCTTGTCAAAGTTTTATGTAAGTAAACTCATCTAACAAAATGGTGAAACACTTCAAGATCAGATCCCACCCACTGATCTCTGTCCAGGTTTCCCACAGCAACCAACATTTTAATAGACAAGTGTTGTAGTTAAAATAGTTCACTTACAAATATCCTTTTAGTGCTAGGACTCTAATAAGGTAAGTATAGGGCTATTTTTCTATGTACAGCATTAGGTTTCTGTGCTGTTCCTCTATGAAAAGATGGGGAAAAACAAAGACAAAACCCCCCAACCAAACAAACCAAAATGCAAAAATTGAAAGACTCATATATCCTCTAAAATACAAGTATTTCTCCATTTCGGTATCCATCTGTGCTCTGCTATGGTGACTTCCGTTTTGGTCAGCTCTGTATGGCTAAACTCAGTTTGGATTTGGGAGTGAGCTGGACCATTCTGGTGGAACAGCAGCTTTCACATGTGGCCATCCCTTCTGATAACCATAATTATGACTGCTTCTTGAACAATTGCATTTAAAGTGGAATAGCCTTCAGTGTAAAGGGAAGTCAGCCAACATGGGAAGCCCATTTCCTGAGAAAAAATGTGCCACAGAAACTATACAAAATACACAAAATCAAAATATCCAGCGAAATCCCAGGTCACCAGAATTCAATGTTATTATGAATTTTTTTTTTAAATTAAAATTAAAAAAAAGTGTAATTAAAAAATTACACTTTTTTTTTTTAATGGAAAATTCAAAATCAGGTGGAATTTTTTGTTTCTCTCCCCACCAATTCCTTTTTCCCTGTTTAAGATTTAGGCCTTACAAAATAAGAGAGGGAAAGACCCCCTATCTTTATCTTCTTGCTTTTTTCTGTGACTTGCACCTTCTTCAGCTTTGGAAAATTGGCAGGGCAGTACAGCAAAAGTAACCTGGATGACTTCACTACTCTTTCCTTATCTTTCCAAACCTCGACCAATGTTAAGAAATTACAGGATGAAGAAGTGGGAGCATGAGTGTGTGTGCGTGTGTGCGTGCACATGTAAACTTCTCGAAACTCTTCATTTGGCTGCTTTGGGCTGGAGCACACAACATACAGGGAGAAAAGCGAGGCAGTGCATTTGTTTAGCCTACAAAAGAAAACGTTAATGAGGTGAGATTTAATTGAGGTCTTCCACTTCCTTAAATAGGACGTACAAAATTTACGGGGATGACAGAGACAGACACTTCTCTGAGATGCCCAGCCAAATGACAAGAGGCAACCCTTGGAATGTTCAACGTACAAAATCCCAATTATATGCAAGTAGGAAAGAGCTCACAGTGATAGTAGTTTATTACCAGAAGAAGCTGCTGAGTTTCACATCCTTTTCATCCAGGGCTCATGCATGATCCTGAGTAAAGCTACCAAAATTTGAAACTTGCCCTTCTTGAAGAAGGAGGCTGGAAGAGAGGTTCCTTTAACCTGCATTTTTCTGAAATTCTTTGTTTTCTGTGACTGCAGGCTAAACCAGTAAAACACCAGAAATCTCTGCTCTGAAAAAATGCTACAGCTTTCACAAAAGTGATTCTTAAAAAAAATCCTGCTGTACTATCAAATCTCTGTTATCCTATTCCTCCACCCCATTGCCTCCCAACATCCCCTGAAAAAAAAAAAAAAGATGTTTTCACAGAAAATACAAAAGAAAAAAACTTCAACCTACCAGGTATTATAGGGTATATAATACTTTCCAAAAATTAAATTCCTCAGAATCCTAATTTATGAGAAGATGTCAGCTTTTACACTGATCATTTTCCCTAGCATAATGTTTTTCCCCTTACAACAGAAGGACTGCACTTTGAATTCTATAATGTTTACAGCTAAGTTCAGGTAGGTTGTAATTTGAGTTTTCAGCTATATTTTAAATATTTATTTGAATCTGTGATCTACTGAGGTGCATTCTTACTGATTCAACTGTTAGGTACCCAGTTCATAAACACCAGTATAGTTGAGAAATCTGTGAAAGGAATTAGTTTGTTTTATAACAGCTCATATCTTTTATTCTTTGCTTATCTAAAACTCCTGTTAGTTTTAACAGATGATTTAAATCTATAGGAGTGACAGGATCAGGAGGCAGATTGCTTTTTTAATAACAGCTATTTAACATCATTTTGATGCCTAAATGTGTAATGTCACCTACTTAAGGAACATCAGATATCACTGAATATACCTATAATGTGTTTTTGGAATGTGGTGATACCCACTAAATTCAGACTTCACATAATTGACCTTCTCTTAGTGTACCACTTGGACAGTTTTTCAGATTAAGCTTCCTATAAAAAGATCTGCTTTAACCATAATCACCTCAGAAGTATAAACCCAAACAATATGGTTCCACAGCCTACACTCCAATGCTATGGGATTTTGTGGAGTGGATTTGCAAGTGCACACACACACACAAACACCCATTAATATATGTAATTCGTAAATTTGCTCTATGTGTATATGAACAAAATTAGTACTGTACCCATAATTCCAAGTCAAGGGACGTATCAAGGTTAGGAATCTTCCTGTTTGCAAGATTGTCCTGTTTTCCAGTACTGTGGCAGATCCAAATAACTTTGGGTTTGCTTTCAGACCTGTAAAATCCGTGCTACAATATAGGGACCAGTGAGAAAAAAAAAAAAAAAACAAGTAGAAAATTATTTGCCATGGCAAATACAAGAAAATACTGAAATCTGGAGATTATGAAATTATGGGTCTCACAAATAAGCAGCAAATGTGAATATTAGCCTTGCTAGTTTGGATGTTAATATGAAATAAAACAACTATCATGAAAATTAAGCATTTTAAAACTTCTATTGATAGGAAAAAAAACCAACAAGTATCTGAATTTCAGTAGATATGAAATTCAACTTTTCAGCTTGTTAATAAATACACTGAAGTAAGCAAAACCACAGATCTCTTTCAACAATATGGTCAGTGTTAAGAAAAGTGTTATTAATTAATGTAAAAGCCTGGTGGTTTCACAAATATTTCCAAAGTGAATATCTACTTCAACAGTCCTAAATTGATGTTATTTAGGTCAGGAAAATATGTAATTTTAAAATTCATACAACCACTATTTTCCTGCAATCAGACTGATTTGTCACAATTGCAAGTCACAATTTAATCTGTATTCTATTTAATTCTCATCCACAATAGCTCCTAAATACATAGTACAAAAGGAAGGAGATGAGAATAGGGATAATGTGGTACAAAATAATAGCGGAATTCATTTTTCAGTTATAAAATTCTTAAATATAGTCCCATTCACAATGCTCAAAAATGATATATATTTAAAAACTGAAAATATGCATGTTTTACAACCTTTTAATGTGGAAGTATGATTATTTTAATTTATTGTCCTTTTCAAATAAATCATATCTGTGAGGAAACAATAAAACTTTGGCTTCTTTGGGGCTTTCATTGAGGAGGATGTTTCAAAGATATCTTGCTTTACAAAGAGGGCCACAAAATTATAATAATGAATCACAATAAAGCTGCTTATGTCTTTCATTTGCTATCTCCTTGTAAACTTATTTAATATTGACATAATGAAGTACCTACATTACATAGTAAGAAATGTCTAACATTAAACAAAATATTACATTCTATTTATGTTACATCAAATAATAATACAGACACAAAACCACAAACCTTGTTCCACAGCCATCTGCAGTGGGAGAAGGCCCTGACAATGGCAGAACTAATGTGATTTCACTGTGCAAGACAGAAATTTGGATACCAGCAAGTAGGGATGGCTGTGAATTCTTCAAGAAAAGTTTACTGTGATAAAAAGCTGATTCATCCACACTAAAACTTTTCTCTGGAACATTTCTGAAAGCACTTTCATCAAGTGTTTTTCAGGTCCAGGATAAGACACCTTGCCAGAAACCAAGCTCACATTTCCTTGATGACATGGAATCCAGCACTTCCAACATGAGAGAGGTGGTTCCTGCCAGGCAAACCTAGGATTTGGAAACATAGCTCCAAGAGCCTCTGTGGAGAGCCCAAACCTCTGTCTGCCAGGAGTGTTTACGTTTTTGCCCAGGCATTCCTGAAGTGTGCCAAACATGCCTGGCACCCCTAACTCAAAAGCAAAATGAGCTGGATGCAGCCGGAATGTGCTGGGCATTCTGCACGTGCATGGATGTATTCACCGGGAGATTGACAGCAACAGTTTCTTCAGGACTTTTGCATGTCCTAGCTCCATGGGCCTGTGCACAGGTGGCACAAGAAAGATGCAGAGGAAAATCCAGGTCTATGATAGATCCAACCAATAGCTATTCTAAGTACATAAGTTTTAAGATTATCACAATGTGGAATGTGGAGAACTGTCATTGTCAGTAAGTTCCTTCCAAGAAATGATCTTCTAGCTTCTAACCAGTGTGACTGGGTAGTGGCACTGGTCACTTGTGTCTATTGGCACTGTAAGGTTTGGTGTTTGGGAGGTAGAAATACACTCCTTCAGAAATTTGGTGCAGATTCTGTTTCATTTCCTTGTAAATGATGTTTGTCATATAAGTAGGGATCACCCAGCTTTGAGTTTGCTGCTGTTGTAGGACATGCAAAAATGTTTTTACCCTCCTAATCCTAGCAGCTATCTCCATAATCTGGTAATAAAGCCAGCTCCTGAGAATGAATCGAGGAGTCCAAATGAACAGGCTATTACCTATAAATTTTAAAATATTTAAAGGAAAAAAAAAGTTAAGTATCACCTTTACCTTTTTGATTTGTTTGTGACTGTGAATAATGCGGGTGTCTAGCAGGAAAAATTGCAACTATGGCTAATGTCTCACTACAAGCAGTTAGACTGCATCTGAAAGCAGATTGCCTTATGTAATTTTCAGATGGGCCATTTAAAGATTAATGTTATGAATTTTCCATGACTTCAGAGCACTGAGAATCTAGGTGTTGTGTATACATTGCTCGCAGGTTTATTTCTGGTGTAAGTATGTAAACAAGAATGTGACTAGTGTTAAGAACAAGAAAAACCTATGTGAGAATTGTTCAATTTGCACTATTCCTCTGCAGTGTTTCTTTGGAGGACTTAGTCCCTTCTGCTTCTGAGATTTTTAACAATTTGAGTACTAAATGAACAAGTCAAATTTAGTGTAGTTATACCATGAGAAAAAATAGCCTTATCTCATGGGGGAGCAGTGGAATATTGTGCAGAGACCATTCCCCTGACATCAACTGTGTTTGGCAGATGGTGCTGTCAGTTCAGGTCTGTGTTTATTCTATCATGCATGTGGTAGCATATTTTAAAATGTACAATCTCATGTATTATCTATGGGCTAAAAGCATGCAACACAATTGGGACTATATCACAGGAGTTAAACTTCTGTAAACAACTAGCAGCGGTTGTGTAAATGCTATTTTCTTGACATAAATAACAGAAACATATGGCCAGAGACAGGAAGTGGGTGATACCTGGATAGATTGATATCCTGCTAGACAAGTGGCTGTATTTATGACATGATTCTGCCTGACAGTGAAAGAGGAGGGGAGGAGAGCTAATGACTTTTTCATGAACTCTCTGACAACATACATTTGACCACTGAATAGCTTTGCTCAACAATCTGATTCTCAGCATTGTTGTTAAACATGTTCAATGAAGGTGAAGAAATATTGGGGTCAGAAGTGGAAGGTAAAACTCTTATTTCCCATTTTCTTAGGGCAGCTTGTATTGAGACAACATTGCTATTCCAATAGTTTAGTACCCACATGATTTCCAAACACTGTTCCTTTACTGGAGGATACTTGTCGGATGCAAGTAGTGTCTTCTGTAAGCATTCTGTTTCTGTTATGGCCTGAACTTTAAAGTGAGAGGTTTAAAAAAACAACACCTATTTTACAATCTTGCTTCCTTCCTATTTCCTGGTAAAAATTCTGGCTACAATAAGTTTAAAGCCTTCAGCATACAAATCACCTTCTCATATTTGAAGGTTATTTGAATGTTACTCATTGAACATTACTGTAAATCATAGTAAAACTTATCACTGCATGTGACTCCTCTGCAGCATTTCAGAACAGTGATATGTAATGTTTCTTGTATCTGAGCTATCCTGTTTTCGAAATTTACCCAGTTTACAAAAACCCACAACAGTTCTGACAACTGGATGAGATTTCTTCCATCCCATTATAAATGTCGGCCAAACTAGGTATTCTGGCACATCTATGTAACTGCTATTCACTCTAATTCTGCCCTTAGCAATAAAGATTCAAGTTTTCTTCCTTTCAGCATGGCCCCATGTCTACAGTCTATCCTAACTTCCTGAAGTGTTTGCTTACTTGCTTTAAAATGATGCTCATGATGCACTACAATCTCCCCTAGATCACTCTTTCAGTTTTAACAGGTCTTCAAGGCCAAGTTAGGGTTAGAACAAATTTGCATTTTGTGACTGAAACTGATGGATTATTCTCTAGTCAATATAAGATGAATAACTCCTGTAGGAAGGTGTTTGAACATTACCTTTGCAGTCTTTCTTACATATTGCTAAAATAGGAAAATGTCAAGGGAGAACATACACAAGCAGAAAAGTGCACTTGTGGTGAGAAAGTCAGCAGGATTTGTTCCTAAACAAGAAGATTCAGAAGGAAACTACCTTCAGGAATAAATCTACTTTTGCAAAGCAATTCATACAAAAGACTGCTTCCAGAACCGACCCTGAACTTGCAGAGCATGAAAAGGAAGCTGTTGAAATCCTACTGTCCAGGAGCAAAATCCTAGAACTTTTCAGGTAAACTACTTTTAATGAAGCAAAATAGGGCCCAGCATGCCTGAGGTTCAACCCCCACTTTTCATCTGATTCAGAATATTACGACCATCTGGAATACTCAGTCATCTTTTCCTGTGTTCCTGTGCAAGGTTCTGTCTCACAAGGGACCTCGGAGGGAAGCATTCCCATTATTTACAGTGCCCCAGTTGTTAAAATACAGAGCCACTATGTGGGAGGCCAGAGCTCAAATTCCCACTTTGCTTCATCAGGCGTGCGTCTGTGAGGTGCCTCATCACCACCGAATAGAATAGCGTATTCCAGGAAGCCTGCCTGTTTGTCATATCCTCCCCTTGCCTCTGTTCCACTGAGCTCAACATCATTAAACATCCACTGGTGCATCACTCAACATCCCATGGTTTAGCATCCCAACAAGCAATAGCTTGTGTTTTTAGCAATGTTACAATACATGTTTAATTACTTATATAAAATGTAATTATCAAGAAAACACTTTTTGCCAGTCTTCCTGATTACTTGTTGGATCCTGACATTTAATTGAAATAGAGAAAACTAAGACTGAGCGTTAACTCTAAGAGCTGTGGTAATCATCCTAGGCTGAATGCAGCATTTCCAAAAGGCCAGTGTCCAGGTCTTTGACAGAGTGAGAACTTTTTTACTGTACACTCTTAATGTGGCTTTTGCAAAGCAGAAGGAAAAGAAACTGCCTGGAATTTCCAGACAGCAGGTGAAAATGTACCACAAAGAGAAGAGAGATTCCTAGGTGCAGCTTTCACACCTTAGACTCCCCATTATGTCAAGCCTCAAAACCTAGACCCCAAGAACTAGAAATTAGGTATGTCCCTCGATTGTAATTTCCAACACTGAGATGTTTGCTAAACACCTTCTAGCTTGTATCAATCTACAATTAATAAAATGACATTTAGAACTATAATTAGCAGATAATCACCTAGTCACCACCTGCTGATAAATGGTCATGATTTTACCATCTGAGTTAGGGCTGATTCCTGAAAAATGTGTGAATCAAGAATATTTACATGCACATTAATAATCATATTCTTGGCATCTCAAACTGTCTGCATGTAAATGCAGAACAACAAAAAAATTCATCTTTTCCCACAGAGTTCCTCATTATCTGCTTCAATGGGAACATTTAATCATTTCTAAGACGTTGGGGAAAACCAGCAGTGGCACAGAGATTTTCCTTGAGTTTGTGCTGTTGTATCATAGCTGTAAACAGAGGGAATTGCTCATGTAGCTTAGTGTCCACAAACTGAGCAAAGCACCTGCACAGGGAAGTGCTGGCAAACTCAACTTGTCATCCCCTGCTACTTTTATAGAGGCCTCTTGAGTGCTTTCTAGAAAACAAAAAAAAAAAGAGGAAACATATGCTCGTGCAGAGCTTGAAACTGGAGGGAATGTGCAGCAGTCTATTAAATGCATAAAAGTTGATTTGCTGATTTCTTTCTCTTGCTAATTTCTCTGCATCTTGGATCCTTTCACTGTATGTCTGACTACACGGATTGATCTAGTGAATAGCAAAGGGAATATTCATTATACGTGAGAAAATTATGTTGCTTGCGAGGATTCCTGTAAAAATGAAGTTCTTTTTGAGGACTGTCAGCATAAGAGAAGATGTCTTCATAGTTCTACAGATAAGTGGCATTTTTATTTCTCCTAGCTTGGTTTTACAGAGAAATATAAGATAATATTCACCAAAATATTTCTCAGGAACTGATCATATTCAATCATTGTTTATGGATCTGAAAAAATATTCAGACTCTGACAATGTCATATTAGCCAATAGTGATTCTTAGCTTGTGCTACTGTAAATCAATGGAAATTTGACCCTAAAATGCTGGGTGGGACAAGCCTCACACTGAAGTGTCTCTTACCACACCCCAGTTTTTATTCATCACCCATAAGTTCATTTGTTCTCAACCATAACAACCTTGAGCGCTTGTAATTTAGAGGCAGCTTGATGTAGGCTTGTTCATCTCAAAAGCAGATGAAGAGAAGAGAAGACTCTTCTTTTGTGTGGGGAAGTACTAGGGCTGTACCAACTCTGTCAGGCATTGTGTCTGTGGACCCTTTCCAGCTCTTTCATGTTAGTAGAGCTGACATAAAAAATAATCAAGCTGTGAAAAACCTGCTGGCCGCAGCATAATCTTCCCTGAGATGTGCAAACTTTACTGAAATTCAGGCATCCTTGAAATCTACCTGTGTAAACTGGAGATGCATTTCCACAAAGTTTTCAAATAATATGATGCTTACTGTTTCTTACAACTTATTTCAACAAATAAATATGCATAAGTAGACATCTTGATATGTTAATATTCTATGTAAAAAGAAACAACAGGAAAGAAAGAAAAAGACACAAAAATTCAGAGCAACATTTCTGAGATTTCTCTGTAGAGTTTTTGAAAATACCTGTTATTATTCTTTTTACATTAATTTTCATTATAATTTTCCTTCATTCTTATTTTGTTTTCAAGACAGTACCAGGCTGCTTTACTTTACTTGAATAAAGATCTTCAGTGTATCATAAAACCCAATCTCTTTCATGACATTTAAAAATCCTCTGGAGTCGAAAACAGAATACTTCAGAGCCATTAGCAGAAAACTGCTTAACTACAAATGGCCTGGTTGGTATATGATATGCTTAATGTTAAAGCTGTTCCCAAGGTAAACATTCTGTAGTGGCTTTACAAATAGTGCATAGTAAAAACATAATGGGATCTGTAATTGTTCAGTCATCTGCACAATATAAAAGTTAAGTATCTTAACCATACACGGAATGCGTTCAGGCCCTGTAATGTTAAATCTGGTGTCTTTTGCACTTTGTATCTGTTGTTATAAAACAAGGAGAAAACAAGCTGTCTGTAAAGAATCTGAGGCAGTGCTTTCCCATATGTCAGTCTCCGGGCCAAGGCAATATTAATGTATGAGTGGTCAGCCCCTTTCATATACTACTAATGTACTGGAAAGTCTTCCGCACTCGGTGCTTTCCTTCACGTCTCAGGACATCTCGTGCTAGAGCACTTCCCCATGCAGAACAATATGGCCTTCTCTTGGAAAAGCCCTCTGGGCTGATCATTGTCAGGTTATGTTATGTTTTAACAGTAGGCACTTCAATGCTAGTTTTGTGCAGCGCTGTAGCAGGAACAAGAGGTCTAAACAAACAGAAGGGCCACTAGAGCCCTTTCATTTATCATTCCAACCTGACAGAAACCCCTATCTATTCCCTAGCTTTGCTGAATTTTACACGTTATTTTTAAAACGTCTGCTTTTAAAAAGTAGCTACCCTTATACTTGGCCCTTCTGCATAATCATTTTCTTCCTTACTGTTTTGATAAGTCAGTCTGAAAAATTTGAAGGAAAATGTAAAATCAGAGGTATCCGTCTGAAAGGTTTTAACATAGCCTAAACAAATATTATTAAAAATAATAGTGTTAATACTTGCATAGCATCTTTAGCTATGAAGGTGTGAATTAATTAGTGCTCACATCACAACACCCCTGTGAATTGGTCAGGAATTATTATAGCAAATATTCACTGGAAGAAACAGATATAAAGAGAATATAAATGTTGCCTAGGTAACACACAGAATGGCAAAGGTGGGATTTAAGGCCAGTTTTTTTCACAGTGTTCATTAAAAACATTCCCTTTTTAATAACTGAGAGTGTATCATCAGTCCATCTCAAGTGAGTGATTGCTTACCAAAAGGGCTGGAATAAACTTTCCTTAAACATATAGTTAGAAAATCCTCCTTGAGAACAAATTCTCAGTGTAAGTCTGTTCAGGTAACTAAGAACATACTCAAAACTAGCCACAGCACTTTCCCACTGTCTGTTTGCCAGTAACAATGGCAATACAGTTTGGAAAGGTATTTTTTTAGAGGTTCAGATTGGGTTCACTGCCTTTCTTCATGCAGCTGAAGTCAAGTATTATTTCAGTATTCATCATTCAATATTCAGTATTTCTGTGTTTTGAATGAACCTTCCCCATGTGATCATAAAGGGACCTGTCTCCCAGGACTAAGATGGGAAAGACATATCCCCAAGAAGTACTGGCAATATGTTAAAATTAGTGCAAAATATTTTACATGGAAAAAGAACATTAAGACAGAACTCCGTTGGAGTGATTTATTTAGAAGAACTGCTTGGACCAGATACAGAAGGTCTTTTTGTCTGATGGTAATGGGATATGCTTTTCTCTCTTTTAGAAAGGGTTTTGTTTGGGTGGGTGGTAATTCTGGTAAAGGGTGAAAGAAAACTTATGAGTCTGAAAGGAAGATTAGTAACATGGGAAATTTTGTATTTGTGGTATGAAAATATGCTGCATTTGTTGGGAGTAATGCTGTTTTGATGGAAAAGTGATTAATTTCCTCAGAGTTGCAAGGCACATCTTTATTTCAGAGAAGGATGATGATGGAGAATGTTAAATACTTCAGTGTATTCGTGAGAAATATGTGGGATTTGAGCAAGTGTTCAATCTGTGAAATTAATGGGGAATTGGTGGCACAGGGGAAGGATTAAATGCTTGCAGTCATGGGATTGGGACCTTAGAGATTCTAAAAGATTGGATGGGGAGGCATCACTTGGGTCATGGAGTCCATTCTTTCACAATCTCACCTAACTATGTGATAGATGTTTGTTTTAGATTTATCCATATAATATCTATTCTGCTTTCTTCCACTTGTCACATTTCCCAGGACCAAAGGAAAATTAAGATCTTCAGGAAAAGTCGCAACTACAGAATGCCGCAGAAAGGACACAGAGGAGGTTACGGTCACCTCCAATAGCTATGTCCCTACTTTATCAGGGAAGCAATTAAATAAAACTCTCAAGTGAGCCTAGAAAGCAAGCACTGTGCTCTATAATACAAAAGTGCATCGAATTTCAAATAAAGGAAATTTTTCCTTGTAGAACCAAACTAAGTGGCCATTTTACCATGGGTAAATGAGAGAAATAAAGTAGTATGGCACTGAACATTATTTGCACTAGAATAAGAGTAGAAGCATCTGAATATCCTTCCTATAACTTTTCTCCAGTTATGGTCCATTTCCAACACTTCAGAAAAGAGAACTTCCCTTCCTGTAAGAAAATTGTTTACCAAGATATGAAAATATTCCTTCCTTGCCTCCAGGAAGGTGCATGAGAGGTCCAAGGCACAATATTAATTCAGTCTATATGCAGAGTAAATAGGCAGCAGTCAGTTAAACTCCTTTGACACACTGGATACCTAATAATTCCTATCACAAGCCTAATCTCTTTTTTTCCCAGAATTCTCTTTTGCAAGTTTTGAAATCTTTCCTTCTTATCACCATCTTATATTGAGTTCCTACTGCACTCTCCTATTTGGGAACTAAAAACTAATTTCTTGGATGGTTAGAGATCATCTAGTTAGCAAATTAAATGCATTTGCAACCAATTTATTATAACTTCTCTTATGTTCATTTAATTCCTTTATGTAAAAACTCTTCTTCCTCTTGAATATTTAGCCCTGTGTTTCTGAATTATTACATTTCCTCTAAACCTTCTTATATTAACTCTAAAGAAGTTAGGTATCTCTAAAGAAGTTAGGTATTTTTAATCTCTCTTCACAAAATAGCTACTGCATGTTCCTAACAAATCTTTCCTGCATTTAGCTCTATACTTCCTGAATACAGACAGCTATATATATCTTCCTGTGTATAATGTTCCTAAAGAAGTCTTATGATTGTCTTCCCCAACGGTATTAGTAAACCTGGTCTGTGATAAAATAACCCGGTTTTATGTATCCTGGAACTTGCCATTCTTTTTCACAACTGCATCACCTTAGTTGTATCCTTACATACACACAAGTTTTCCTCCATTTCAGTAATTTTCAGCTGATAAGACACAGTCCCCAAACTTGTTGTCTGGACTCAAGCACATCCCAATTTGTTCCATGACAATAATTTTCATCCTGTTTCTGTCACTCTGAACAAATAAACTAACAAATTCCTTTGATGTACTTTTACGCCCTAAGTAAAGGCAGTAACTTACATTGTTCCAAAATATCACAATTGCCCCTAAAAATCGAAATAGTCCTCTGTGAGTAGGAAAGATACTTATTTCTTTCAGCATGCAATTGATATTTGGTACCATATTTTCTAGAGCACTGTATGCACAGCGTTCAGGCATGAGTGTGCAACTTTGACAGAATGCTGTCCGGCCTTGAGTCAAATGCAGAGTTTGAGTGACAGTAGTGTGTAAATCCAAACATATGAGGTGAATAAAAGATAATAGTGAGAAAATTTTGATTGACAGATGCACCTCTGTGACCTCTTCTACTCTTCCAAAGGATTTTGAGCACAGATTCTGTGGTTGGGATTTGGAAGCCAGCAGGGGATCATTTGTAAGTTTTAGTCTTTTTGATCCCTGACCCAGTGGGCAAGGAAAGACTTGTCATGAAAAACACTGTGTTTGGGGGAGCAGCTAAGTACAAGATGCTTAGTACCAGTTAGTCTGATCTAAATATTGTTTTAGGATTTCAGCTGACCAAGATGTTGTCCTATTCATGCTGTTTAATGTGCAATAGGATTAAAGGCATGCATAATCTGAGCATGTATGAAACCCTCGAGACCCACTTGAATGGCATGCTGAGGCTTTTGGCTCAGATCCTGCCCAAGAGGTATTAATTTGGGTATGAATCAAATGAGGCTGGGAAGTGGTGCAGTTGTGCTAGTTACTGCTGATGTCAAATTTAAAGTCTCTCAAGTCTAATAAAGAATGTTGTCCAACTTGTGAGAAATCTTTAAGAAGGACGGAGTTGTGATATTCAATGTCTGGCAGGTCTGAAGCTCTGTGAGTGGAGATGATTTCAAGGTTGCCAAACATGCCACCCTTCCCTCAGTGCTCCTGTCCCACAGACCTCAAGCAGTCTCCCAAGTCTCTCCTCTCCTTGGTCTCCAAAGGAAGTTTTTGGTAATATAGCAAATGAAACACAGAGGATTTAGGAAGCATAATAAATAATTATGAGCCAGATTAAAATATCCTTAGCTCAAAGTGGTTGCTAGGACTTCTAACAAGAGAAATTACTTATGAATTCAAGTGATGGGTTTCCAGTGTACCGGTGTACACAGAAGACCGGATTAAATTGGAGTTCTTGGGCTGAAATTGCTCTCTCCTGTGACATTTAACCCAAATGGTACATGGGCACTAACTTGTGGCTTGAAGGATGGGAGCTGACTGCTGCTGTTTGTAAATAGTAGAGAGGTGACTGCCAGCAGGTACAAGACACTTGGCAAATGAAAACAAGATGTCACCAGTGGAAACAATGTGAAAGTCGAGGCAACAAGTAAAAGTTCCCATATGTCCTTTATGTCCTGTATTTAATCCAGAGTTTTCAGCAAGAAGATAACTGGAATGCTTTGCCAAGGTTAGAGGATGGTTTTATCCTCTTTACTGGTTTTATCTTCTTTCTCTGAGACGGCAGCACTCACATTCACATAGTGTGGGACCTTCCCACATTGTTCAACCGCCTTTTTTATAGAATAATATAAACCCCCTAAATTGGTCAAAATTTTCTTTAAATTATTAACATTTCTAAATGTGAAATATACCATATGTCTGGGAAGATCAGAATCACCCTAAGGAACAGAATCATGAGCTTCCAAACTGATGTGATGAATGTATATTTTGCATGCTTTATTTTTCTCTCAGTTCTGTATGGAATCAACATATATCAGTTATCTAAGAGAAATTTCTGTAATCAAAGCATATCTTACATTTGAGGCAAGATTATTATTTAAAGTAAGTAGCAGACAACATTCCAATGTACAGTAACAACTAATGTGCCCAATTACACTTTAATTATTTTGTGGTTACTCATAATCAAAACTGAGAAAGAGCGTTAAAAATTGTTTAATGGGGAAATTTTATTTAAGTACAAATGGTTTAGATGCATCCAAAACCTGATCCAGGTAAGTTTCAAAAATCTATGAAAGAGAGATTTTAAAATTTAATAATACTAATAAAACAGCACTTTGTGCCCCTATTTGATATCTTCGTTATGATATAAACATTTCATTCTGTAGAGTCATACTCAAGCAGGTCGATGATTGCAAGTTCTTTTTGAAATATAAAATTCCTTTCAACTCTGAATACCAAGTCAGACTCAACAGGTCCTAACAAGACACCAAGCCAAATCTTAACTAGAATACAAACTTGATTTGTTCACCAATTTTACTAACACTTTACCTTTATTTTAGCAAAGTTTTACTGTAAATTTTAAGTGAATTACATCTAGGAAGTAGAGAAAGTTTTTGTCTTCCAGCAATTATTTTGATGCAACCTAAAATGGGGAAATTTTGTTACGCATGGTGAGGACATAAAGGTAATGTTTTAGGCAGGCATTTTCTATCCCTGAGAAGAAATTAGGTGAAACAAAAATTTGACTGTATCAAGCAATTTGGTTAAACTGCTAAAATACTGGGTGCTGTCTCTAGTACAGAGAAGGTATATATGTTGAACCTAAGTTAGGCATCAAAATAGAAAAAAGATTAAAAAGCATGCTTGAAACTAGGTAAGTTAATAAAAGGCAAGAAAACTGAAATAGATGAGCATATTTGCACTAGATAATGAATAGCATAATGAAGAAAGACTTCGAGATAAATAAAATGCTTTCATTGTATTACTCCTAATACTGGAAGATATAAGTTGTGTCCTGACTCACTTTTTTAATGCTAAGACTTGTACTTCTGTAATTTTATTCCATTAGCATTGTCTTAAATGTGCATTATTTCTTGGAAAGGTGTGGACCTCAGATCTAATTCTAATTATCTCAGTGCTTGATAAAGGACCTAGATTTGCAGGAAGCATTTGATGGATACTTTGCAGGAACACTCAGTTGAATCTAGCTAGGCAACTTTCCTAAGCCTGTAGCCTTTAAGAAGGTGATAATACAATATTAAGAGACTAGATGGATTTGGCTAACAGAAAAAAACCCACCAAACAGTGAACTTGACAACAAAAATTGACCTGTTGAACACCAAGAAATCTATTTGCCCTAATGCATGTGGAAAAAAGTCTTAGGAAACCCAAAGGAGCTCCACAAAAAGAGCACTTGTAAGCAAACAGAGGCAAAACACTGAAGTAACTGCTAAATAAGACCATTAAATGACTGGACTTGAATATTCTTGTTGAATTAGCTCTTCTTTAGGTGAAGGAATTTTCCTTAATTTCTCTCAAAACACAAAAGAGTTTGTAAGATGAAAGAGCTCTGACAGTTTATACCTCACAGGTGAAAATTCATTCCAGTTACATTAAAACAAGGTGATTTCCTCCAAGGAAAATTAAGCTCAGCACACTAGTTTTGAATGTTATAAATATATTAAGAACAGTCCTATCATCTTGACAATGGCATTTTGAAACGAGCCTTGTTCATCTCAATGGAAGGGCATGAGTTCAACAATGCTCAAGAGGGGCTTCCAAAACACAGATATCTTAAGGACAGTGCCATTCTGCCTTCTTCCCTAAGATAACCTCTAGGGAAGAACAGCTTGAGATATCAGACTTGAGCATCACATTATGTTTCTTATCAGCTGCTTCAGCTGGCTCCTGACTTCACCTGCGTGTGTTCAGGATTACTTGCTGATCAGCCCATGCCCTTTAGAGAGATATTAGGAACATTGGGTTTTAATTGTTGTCTGAGGGCCAGATACTGAAAAGTTAGGCGCTGCTTTGATTAATTTGTAGGTGTTTAACATCATTGACTGGATCTAATTTATGCAACACTTAACATTTATCACATCTGAATCCTCCCATGGCTTTATCTTGTATCCTATGGAATGTGCAAAGTAGCCAAAAGCAAGTGAAAATGGGACCCAGAAAGCAAAACATGCTTGTTGTGATACTCTCTTCCCACAAAACCTCTGTCAAAACATGGCCAAGAAGGATGTGAAATAAGAGAAAAGAGTGAAAAAGATTTTATTAGCAACGTGCCTTATTAGCAACAGCCCTGTCTTCATAGATAGACCCTCAGTAATGAGAACATAAGAAAAAAAAATTGTTACTATAGCATTAAAGTAATTAAAGCCGTTTCACTTATTACTGACTATTTGCTTAGGGAAATTATTCGTTTTATCAGAAACAGAATAACCACAATTTAATAATTGCATTCTGTGCAAAGAGCGACTGATAGCACAGTAAGATCTTCTTATTTAAATGTGTAACAGGGGCCTGGGGACATAACTGGCAACATTATTCTCTTAGTATATAAAATATATAAAAAAACCAGGTGCCTGTTTTTTCAAATACTGGGTAGTTAAATTACCAACACTGTATCAGCTGCAACTAATAACTAATCCCATGAGAAAGCCTCAACATAAATCCAAATATTACCACACCAGCTCTGTACCTCAGTACAATTCCTCAAATCCTCTCTTGCAAATCCCACCTAAATAGGTTAGTCCTGCAGCAGTATGTTTCTGGAAGGAAAGGGGCATAAGGACCACAACAGGGAGAATTTTCAGAAATGGCAGGTTTCCCTCTGTTTTCCAGTTTAAATCCAGAGGACCTCAGGTTTTTAACTGCTCTACAAATTGAAATTTGACCAAGACTGCATCAAAAGAAAGGGACTTGGGACAGAAAATAATCCTTTTCCTTAGCCATTTAAAGAATCAGGTGTAATTTTCAGCTAAAAAAGAAAGATGAAGCAGTTTTTTGCAAACAAGGGGACAAACATTTATGGTGCTTTGGTTCAAAATAATACTTAAGAAGCTGACTACCTGCTCCATGTTAGTCTTGCTTCCACTGCTTTTTAGGTCATAACTTTAACTGAAACTTGATGCTCTAATATGACACAGGTATGGATGATTGTTGCATCTACATGGATTATGGAACAAATGTAGTCCATTCTATGGATTTTGCTCTTTTTATTTTTTTTTTACATCCCACTCACTTCCCCATGGAAGGAAGAAATTTACCAAGTCTGAGGTGTTCCTCTTCCATTTTAAAGTATTTCAAAACACTGCTTTTTGAAGAAGTCCTATTGCCTGGAACATCCAAAGTGTATAAACCTGTGACATACATATAAGTATCTACTTTGGAATAGATCTGCAGGTATATGAAACACCCAGCAAGAAGTAATAATGAGAAGATTATTTACTATATTCTTTTGGAATGTCTCAACCTCAGCATCACTGATCCTGATAAAGCCTGAAATCATGATATTGTTAATGTGGGGATATATTAAAAATATGAGATTTTGTGTGCACAGGTAAAATAAACACAGTGTATTTTATTATGTTAGGTGTGTTAAAGTCTCATATATGTTCTGCAGCTATGTACATTATTGTACATATACATAAAAAACTATGGTAAGGGAAGAAAATAAAAGTATAGCTTTAATTCTGAGGAGGCCTGTTGAATCACTGTGTATTTTTCCCTCTTCAAAACCAGCTCACAATAATTTGTAAGTCATCTTTTCATCCTTGGAAAGAACTTCAGATTTTCCCCCTCCAGCTATTATGTGGCTGAACTTTAGGAAAAAAAAACCTTTGTATATTAAGTAATATTTTTTTAAAGTCACTATCTACCCTAAAATTTTTTAAAACTTCCTTTACATTCTGAGTGTTTTTTCTTCCCCCTTATTTCTGAAGCAAAACATATTTTCTTCTCTATCCTGAAATACACAGTGTTGTTCACAGTTGTTTAAATAATACTCATAATGAAGAAAAGATGTATCTTTGTATTGAATTATTCCATATTGAGGTATTGAGTATACATTTACTTTCAAGGTAAAGTCAAAATAACTGTATTACCAACAAAGCTGCTAATGTAGCCATTAGTGGATGGAGAAAGGTACAGGCTTGTGAACAAATTTGACGAGACAAATCTTAGTAAATTAAGTGTTACAACATTTCAAAACACTATTTTCCTGCTATGATATACAATGCAAGTTGGTATTTTAATAATAGTCAAATATTTAAGACACTACAGAAACTAGCAGAATACTTTGTGTAAGCATACCCTCTCCAAAAATGTCTGTAAACCTGTAACATAATGTTCTGTGTCACAGAAAATCTAGAGTTTTAGACCAGCATGATTCCAATGAAGCCAAAGTCAAAATGACTTATAATGGAGGAATTAGGTTTGACTTTTACTATAGTTTCAAACAACAATCCATTTTTTCTACTAACTGACTTCCCATTCATTAATTACATTACAGATTAAAACAATCAGTAGGGAAAAAAATCCCATCCAGTGTAAATTTTACTTTGTTTCCATTTCTTATTTCAGCCTATAACTTTAGATGTAATTACTTTTATTAAAGCTCTGAAGAATAAGGCTGCCATTAACAGTGATTTAGCAAATGCTTTCGAATTTTAGTCTTACACTACATAATTATACTTACATGAAATATAATTAATGAGGAAAACGTCTCAGATGTGTGGGCTAGGAAGGCAAATATAACTATCCTTTATTGTGCCTTCAAGGTTAGAATTATTATAGCACTTATAATTTTATTATAATTACCCATAATGAGACTCCACATGCGTGATACAGTCTACATGCTTTTGACATTAGAAGTTTTCAAAATGCCTCATTAAGTATTTTACTCTATATTTATGTGGTTTTCCTTCACCTCCCATTTTTGGTGGCCATCTATTTAATGTAAAAGCATACAAACTTATTTAAAAAATGCTACCATTAAAGATCATAAAATGATTACAATGAATAGATATTAAGATGTCACAGCTGTATAACCTATTCCTTTTATGCACTCCCATGCTGAATTGTTTTATGACCTACCATAAACCTATTAAACTACTGGTAATAAAGGATTGTAATTAGTGATAAAACCTTGTTGCTTAGTGAGCCAAGACAGTCATCCTTACTTTGGATTTTATTGAAAGTAATCAAGATGAAACCTTCAGCAATGTCAAATAACACCTTCAGAGAAGAAGGTTGCACTTTTGGTAGAGATTGCCAATATTTAAGCTTTTCTGTAGTTTACCTGCACTGTATTTTGCAGACTTAGCTTGATTAACTGTGTTCCCCTCCAACCTTTCCCCCATGAACTTGCACAGAAGAACGAGAAATGTAGGATAAATGAAGCCAAATAAGCTTGGAACACAGTTTGACTTCAGTGGTTTTCCATTTTGCTATTGCATTACGCATGTAGAATGCTGCCCACAACCTGTTTCTTGGCAGGATTCAACAAGGGCTAAAGCAAAGTAGAAATCCTTAGAAGTGAGCTCTGACTGAAACAGAGAATCTAGTGAAGGGAAAAAAGCAAGCAAGGCGCTGAACAAAATGTGTGACCTTTTCAGTTATCAAATCAAATTAACTTTTTTCGTAGTCATACTGGGCTGAATGCAAACATAGCTTCTTGAGGCACAAAAGCCACTCCTTTAATCTGCACAGTATCATCAAGTCCCTCTTAACATTTGTGTGTTGGCCTTCTAGAATACATTAATTTTGCCAGCATGCTCAGATGGTTGGTTCTTGATGTATCCTGGTGAAAGCTGACATTTTCACTTTCCTTAATGTAAATTTTCTGTAGCTTAACCTCAAAATTCCAGGTTGAGTAATTTTCTCAGAATCTAAGAAAATGTCTTTTACCATTTTGGCATGGAAACACTATATGGATGCTCCTGTCTGAAGGGAAAATAAAATGCCAGAGATTAAACTCAGAAATCTGTATTCCTGTCTCCACGGCATAGCTACAGTATCTTGCACATTTTGAATACTGGAAAGGAGGGGGGAAGGGAAGAAGTCAAACAATATTCACTTTGTCTTTATAGCACTATATTTCACTCTGCAGTAAACTGGAAAGACAGAGCTCTAAGCACCGAACAATTAACCCTCCACTAATTCCCCTTCTATCCTACAAAATAAAGAATACATCAAAGACAGAAGAACAGGTATCTTCTCTCCCATTCTTCTCAACATGGATTTATTTGTCCTAACTGGACTTTTAAACCTATTGTCCCTGGCTTTTCACAGCACTGAATTGAGCAATAGGGAAACTATAGTAACCAATAATCTGTTTCACTTCAATGGAAACTATGTATCTTGGTGGATAACAAAGCCTGGGATAAACACTAAAAACCTCTGACAGGGTTTGGCGGGGGAGAGTATGGTGTCTCGACTGTCAGGTCACGTTTTAGCCAGCCTTCACCTATAGGCAACAATTATTAGGGTATTCCTCATTTGTTCTTCACTAAGCAAATTCTTCAAAGGTGCTTAATGGTTACCTCACCTCCATTAAAATTCACAGTATTCTGTGCAATTAATTCAGCCATATGCAGAGGTGTGTGCATGCTAATCGCTTTTAGTCACATATACATTAAGATTATCTGCACCAGGCTCCTTTTGAAGGGATGCCTCTTCAAGGAAAGCTGGTAAAACTTTGTACGGTAATATTTGTAGTCGAGTCAACACAATACCCTTCTCCTTAATTCCCATAAAGATTTTAAATCTCCCATTTCAAAGGTAGCAGGGGAGAAGTGTACTTGTATTCCCCATGCAATTATAAATTGGAATTAAAACAAGTCCAATATCCACTTAGATATCAATACAACCAAATAATTTTACTTTACCCAAGATCTACATGAAATCAAGTGCACCAAAAGCTGATTACTTTTGCAAGTAAATCAAAAAGGCTCTTCCTCTATTTTATTTTTTATCTTAAATGTATCCAGAGTTTTATAGCTAAATACAAAAGCACTAGCAGTTGGTCATGCTTTAAGCTACTAGAAGAAAGTTAAGCTTCCACGTTGGCTAGCCGAGATATCAGCTCTAAGCTGACAAGTAATTAAACCAGCATATCTATAACAACTGTCATCTCTTATTTCTGTGCAACTTGGATGTAAACCAAAGGCACGAAAGCCAAAAAAAGACTTCACATTACTGGGCAACTGCTGAGCATCTCCTGCTGAACAGTTTAGCAGACCTGGGCATTTAGAGGATTGTAGCAGAGATCAAAAGGGTCAGAGATCCCTTTACCAATTAACAGCAGGGAGAAGAACATCAAATAAGGTGTAAATTTTAGCTCTGCAGTTTTGAGTAAGCCAAGCATGAAATGCATTCTAATACTCTTGAGTAGCTGCAGCTTTGAGCCATCAGTGATGTCACTGGTGCACTAAAGGAAGCTTAATCGCACTTAGAGTGGCATGTAGCAATCCCGCTCAGCTAGGTGCTAAAGCCTGCTGCTTCTTGTCTCTTTTGATAACACATGGGAATTGCTAGCCCCGACGTGGCTGGCGAGAACAGAAAACACTCCACAAAAAGCAGGCTTTCTTTGGGGTCTTATGCTTTTATTGCTCCCGATCTTAAAGAGATAGTGACACAGTGTTTATTTTCTCCCCTTAATTGTTTCAAATAAAGAAGGAAATAATTAATAAGGCCCAGTGTAAGTAATCAGCCTTCGGGGGCTTGAAGCGCTGCTTAATCCAACTTTATGCAAATCACCATGGGGGGAAAGCTGTTCCTATAGACATTGCTCTTTCTTCTCTTTCTTCTCTCTCCAGCCACCCCCCCACCCACCCTCCCACCCTGCCTTTTAAGTATGACAAAAGAATGCCATTGAGCCTCTTTATGCATCCCCTTGACCGGTATATACTGCCCAGAATATGCAATCTGACATGATAGTGCTGGGAAATGCCGAGCAGGCCAAGAGTTGCTGGAACCGGAGGGAGGTGCTCCTTTTCTGCAGAGGGGCTGGGGACCAGCTGGGGGGCTGTCCTGGTGCTTCTGCCCGGGGAGCCTCTCATCCCAGCTGCCGCAGAGGTTGTGCAGCAATGGCACCTGTGAAGGTGGAAGAGGCAACGTTAACAGCAAGAGCAACAGCAGCAGTAGCAGCAGCGACAAAAGAGATGAAACGGGCCAACTGCTCTGGCAAAATAGCAGTGTAGCACTTTAAGGCTGAGCTAAAGGTCAGAATCAGATAAGTTTAACCTATTTTTAAAGTGGCTTTATGTGTGGATATTTATTGTTGCCCAATGTCATGCTTGCTTTCTCACAGAGAAGTGCATGAAACAGAGTTTAAACAGATAAGGGTTTGGTTTTTTTTTACTGTTTGTGAATTAAAATTATGTCAATAATAATTCGAAGCACAATCCTTAAAGAAATAAATGTGAATATTATGTTATTCTTTTGTTTATTTCAGCTAACAAAAGATTACCATGGGGACAATTACAAATTCATGATATGGGTACATTCACAGAATACATTAGTGGTCCCGCTTCAGTGAGAAAATACAGTTGTGATGTTTAAAATGTGTTAAGAAGAATTCCCACAACTTAAATATGCACTTTCATTTTACAAATCTCAACTATAATAAGTTCAAATCAGGAATGCTCTGTCTCTAACAGACTTCAATTAAATATATTTCACATTAATTTAACTATTCTGCCTAGAAACTCAACCCAGAGCATCAAATATCTCATTTTACATACCTAAGTATTCATAATTGCATACACCTAATTTATTTAGGAAAAATCAGTGAAATCCCCTTTCTGCTTTGGTTTCAAGAGTACAAGTACTTGGTTTTCTAAACATTATGAATACAACTAGATCTGAAAGACATCATATCCACAACAAAGAGAAGCTAGTGACCAGCTCAAATACATTGTCTTTTGAACAACAAGTCAGTGCAGACAGAAGTAAATGACAGTTAATTACAAATTACATTCTGGTTGGGGCTGTGAAGGCCTCCTGGCTTGAATAATAATCAGGCCCTCGGGCACTCACCTGCCTGCAAACGAACATACAGAGACACAGGCTGGGGTGCTATACAAGTTTCAAAACAAGCTGCTAAACACAAAAGCTTATTGGATTACAGAGATTTAGGCAAAAGCATTCAGATCTCTGGCAACAGCTCTAATAGTAGGTTGAAGGAATTTCTAAAGGATGAATTGCCATTTACTGTAAATTTCTGAATACTCCTCCCGATTTTGGGGAAAGAAAACAAGATCTCTTCTTTTTTAACATTAGAAAAGTTATCCTGTTATAAGTGCCCTTTACGAAATATGGTAGGAGAAAGCGTCTGTTATGAATTAGAGATCTAATCTCTTTCCAGATTACAGAAATTACACATGCTGTTTACATTATTTCTTTCCAATTCTTGCCATACAACCAGTACCATATATGTTCTAAATGCAGCCTATGTAAATGCAAATGAATTAGAAAAAAAAGTGTTATTCATGGTGGAAGAAATACTTTTATGCAGCATCTTTGACTGTTGAAATTTGTGTTGTTTACTGATGTCTGTTGCATTTTTTAACCGTTGATTTTAATCCCATATATTTGTAAAATATGACAACGTCTACATTAATTAATGTCAGTATTAGTGCACTGTAAAACCTTGGCTTTTGTAATTCACTAAAGCAATTTCTATTCATTTAGTTGAGCTAAGTGCTTATTGTTAAAGACAAAAGGCTCAACAGTTTGACATTGAGCTCATTATGTATGTTTAAAACATTCTGCAATTCAAGGCCACACCACATGCAATAAAAAAGAAGCCAGTGGGTTCAGGGATTAAAATTCAGACCACACAGTTCTCTTCAATAACTTTCCATTTAAATCTGATTCAAACTTCAAAACAAAGCTATTTAGATGTATCAGCATACCTGTGTAAGTATGGAAGACTATGTATCTTTTGTGCACTTGAAATGCATGCACAAACTTTCAGTTGTTCTGTTTCTCTTTAAGTCAGCTGCCATGTATATTCTGTAAAAAGATTTTCTTTTTAGTAGGTGAATGTGATCATGTGTTTTTTCAAAGAATTTCTGGGTCTCAGAGAGAAGTAATATAGTAATTTTTTTGCTGTCCATGATTATTTGCAAAGATGAGATATAAAGACAACACACTATGTTTATGCTCTGTATGGCATGTATATGCACATATAGTGGAATGAAAAGATAAAATGGAAAGTACAATGGGTTGGAAGTCATGCTATGTATTTCAGATAAAGAGCACAGACTGCAAAAAGGCTAGAATATCATAAAATATTCTTTCAGTTAAAAGTATACCTGCATATGCTTCTTCTAAATCTCTTTTATTCCGAGTAACCAGACAGTGACTATGATTTCCTTCTCTAAAAACTATTTCTCCAGTAGAACTTTTGACTTCAGGATTAGAATATAAGAAACAAATAGGCTGAATTATCACCATGCCACTGTGAATGGAACAGCACCTCTGTGCACCATGAAAGCCTGATAATATTCCATATGGGATGGAAGCATGCTCTTGTGGTATCGAAAGCCCAGCAAGGGTCTTTCACATTTGTCTGCCAAACACACTTGCCTGTTTGTGGATCATCTGTAATTCTTACAAAACTTAAGCAAAAGTGAGTTCAAGTGTTAGCACCACCTTTAGGCTTGTGGGGACAAGGGTGGAAAAGGCATTATGGAGCAAAACTTTGTGTCAGGAAAGGCTATGGCCATAACTATGAACTCATATGGCATTCTCTGACAGTAATTTTCCCGGAAAATAAATGTTGTGCTCAGCACTCGTCTTCTGCAGCAGAGATTTCAGGACTCCTGTCCAAGCTGTAGTTACTGTCTGTACCCCAAGTCACCCCCTTTAGGTTTCACAGAATGATCTGGGGAAAGACAGCAGCATTAGACACTACATGCGGGAGAGTTTGTGATTAGCTCAGAGCCAAGCAGCATTAGGGCCCCTGATGAATTTTTTATTTGCACTGCATAGCTCTTGCAAAGCTCCCCTACAAACATTTCCAAAATCCTGCCATTTTCCAGTGCTTTATCCTCTTCCAGTGCTACTACAAACATAGCTGTCTCTCTTCTCATACAGAGAAGAAGAATCAGGAAGTGATGCTAACAATTCAAACTCTGATAAATCATGAGGAAGAATGAGTTCAGAAAAACATTCATTGTCCCTCTTAAGATATTTTGTTTTCAGGATCAGAAGAAATCAAGTGATGGAAACATTTGATACGCATCTGTCTATTTTGAAAGTAATTTTCAAAGGAATTTGTCTCCTATGGCCCAAAGCTACTGTGTAAAATTAAAAATAGTCTTCTCCATCTTTGATTTAAGGGATGTTTGTGTGAGCTACAGTTTTAAAACCAGAGGGAAAAAAAGCATCACTCAACCAGAGGAAAGAAAAGGGGCCACCTTATCGGCAACAGAGTGATTTTGACTGTACTGACAATGACATGAGTAATCCATCATGTCATCGGCCTGGTGACGGATGTACCCTGCACCTCATCTCTGTATGTGTGCAGGGAGGACTATGTAGCAAGCCAGGAGGCAAGTAACACTTAACCCCTGCAAGCTTCATGTCCCTGCTGTGCTTCAGACAACCTCTGTCATGTATGAAAAGCCTAAAGAATGACAGTAAATCTATACAGACCAGCACAATCTACCATCGTGACAACTACACACCACCATAGCCTTATAACACTATTAAACTGTATCATCACAGACTTGTAAGACAAGGCCTGCATTATGTGCTTTGTTGAGCCACTTAAAAGGTCTTTGGAAATGCACTGAATATACCTTTTGTCTTCATTCAGTCAACAAAAGGATATAGTTCATAAATACTAATTCCATATAGAAGGATGATTAATCATTTTGGCCCGGCAGAAATAGCACCTTATTTCAGAAACTGACTTTAGTAATAAACAACATTAAAAGGGAGTAACAAAAGTTAAATCTTCTTAAGAATATTTTCTAAGTTTTTTTTTTAATTGACAATAGTTTTAACAGAAAATCATAGCTGTTTTCTGGTCAAAGGTGTGACCTACTTCCTTCAAATTTTTAATTTGCACGGCCACTTCTGAAAAAAATACGTACCTTGAAAAGTTTGACATACACTGTTTATTCAACACTGAAATGTAACAAATATTTCTGCCAGCACAGTTGCTGTTCTACAGAATCTTCACAGTTAAGGTATAACACTGAAATGTCCCAGGATGGTAACCTTATAGATTAATACAAATGCGCTAACCCATAGTTCTCTGTGTATGTATGTATGTATATATATGTATATATATATAGTATGTATATATATGTGTATGTATATATATTCTGTAAGTGTAATGTGCCATGAAGACATGAAGATACCATCCAAAATTTTCACTCAGATCAGGAAAGAGAATACTGGATAGCTCCTTCAAAAACAGATTCAATGGCTACATTTCCTGATTCTTTAAAAATAACAGGCTTTTATTATTTCCCTTTTTCTCTTTATGTTAATACAACAAGCTTCTCCTTGGTTAAAAAAAAAAGGGAAAATAACTGGTTGAATAGTAACATCATTTGTTCATGTATATGCAAAAAAAGATCTTTTCACACCTTGATGAAATTAACATAAATTTAAATACTAATGAATTGGTAGAGACTAGTGAAGAATACCAAGGACCACATTCAAACTGAGTTATATCCCTATAAAACAGATCTATTTTCTAGGGACATGTGACATGAGTGTTATATGCCTTTATTGCACAATCTGCATAATTCACAGTCCAAAACAATTTGCAGCTGGATAAAGGAAATCAACTCTTTACTAGTGGAACATCACATCTAAAGGATATTATTTTCCTTCTTGGCTGAAATTACCATGTACTGTTGGAAGCCAAAAATCCATAGTCAGAAAACACAAGGAGATGTGTGTTTGGAGCTATTCAGCATTTTGTCACTGGGGAAAGCACAGTACAAACATACACAAGGCAGAGGGGGAATGGAATGTGAGCTGAAGAACCACTGCATCTTTCAGTAATTCCAAGAAGTTGCCAAGAGAAGGACAACAGACATGAGGAGTAGTTTTTCTTCTCTGTTCCCTTCTGGCCCCGTACAATGTATGCATGAAGCAGCACAATAGGAGCCAGTGCAAAACAAATATGCATAGTGGCAGAGTCAGTGTGCACATCTAAACAATTGCTATGCCCAATGCTGTGGAATTTCTACTCTGTTAGTGCTTTTCAACTCATCTGCTTATTGTGTGTATGGTTTACTCTACTTGGTTCTCTTGGGGTCAGTCACAACCTTCAAAGCCAGAGTTTGTATTTGCCCTTCTTTCCTGAATGGATCAAATCACACTCTTTTTTTGTTGTTTGGTGACTTTCTTCTTCAGATTCCTTTATCTTCTTATTTTGCTAGGTCTTGAGAACAGTGGAGACCTGATGGCAGGATACTCCACATCTACCAAAATCAGTTGACAGATTTCAGCAGGCATAAAGTTAATGGTGTGCTTACATTTGGCTGAGGAGTAAGAAAGCTCTTGACTTTTATGCCTGCAGAAGCAGCATCTGATTCAGCATTGTCTTCCTTCCCCAATACTTTTTTCCTATTCTACACCAATGTATCATACACATGATCTGAAATTAGTTAGTCCAAGAGCAAAATAAGACCAGAAATGAAAAGAAATCCTGCTACACTGTTCAGAACAACATGACAGTATATTAAATCGCTGTTTATAAAAACTCAAGAGTCTTGAGCAAAGTTATAAAGTTCATTTCAATCAGGAGTGTCCTCAGTAGGAAAAGACTGGCCTTTTAAAAGCATGTTTATTGCTGAAATTTAGAGATTTCTCAACTGTTTAAATGTTTACATATTATTTTCTTCCAGTGAGAACCCAGATAAATAAAATATAAGCAACATCATTTGGGAAAGTATAGAATTTTCTCTTTCAACATATATTCATTATGCCTAAAAAATTTGAAATACGGCTCTAAGTCTGTCATCCATTGATCTCTCCCCTGCTGGCCAAAAATAGCATTTTCATTCTTTATCCCCAGTAAAAAAATGTGAATGTACTACTCTTCCAAAAAATACTTTTTCTGTCATCTTGTGCAAGTCACAGTTATATCATCTTAAATGTACTACATCCTAAATGTATTTTCTTTGCTATTATGGTATTGCCATCCACAACGGGGCACAGTAGGTCTGCAAAGGGTATGTATTGGTCCAGCAGGTGAATTTGTGTGAAATTGGTATGGCTTGCTGTACAAAGAAATTTATCCTCCACAAATTACAGTTACTACTTAACTCAGTTCTTTTTGTGCAGGAGTCAATCCTTTGTTCCGTGTGTCAGGATACAGAACAGGCCAGGGAGTCAGGGGCCACCAGGGCAGTCACTGCCCTGATCAGGTACCCCCATAGGGACAAGGATGGTACAGCCAATAGATCTTCCTGAAGAGGGTAATTTTAGTGAGAAGAGCTGATGGATTTGCCTAGAAAACCCCTTATTAATGCCAAGCAAAACAAAACATTAAACTTTACTTTCTCAACTAGTTGAAGTGTCTGTGATCAGAAATGTTCCCACAAGAATGCATCGTGATTTATTTAAAACAAATAAACTAACAAAAACTACAACCTTTTCTACTTAAAACAGAATATCCAACTTTGTACCAACTCCTTATATACACTGATAGCAGTGCTGTTGTGGAAAATTTAAAATGAAAACAAGATACAGTAAAAAGTGTTGAACAGTACATCACAGACTAAAAACTCACATAGAAATAATTTGGGCTTCTTGAAGTCCAATGTTTCCTTATGTGATTAAGGCTACATCACCTACCTGTATGTTTTATAACGTGTGAACTAAATGTAAACAGAAACCTATTTTACGCACGTGGACTACAGCTTTTTGAAATTTGTGTTTTAAAATTCTCTAAAGGATATGTACTGGAGCCCACATGCTTGAAAACAAGGTCCTGAAGATAGATTCTGCATATGCCATTTTTGAGTTTCTCAGCATCATAATGGCTTACCAAGTGTACTCAGTCATTACTATTGAGTTCACCAGAAAACACCAGGATCACAAGACTATGAAAATCAGCCCATAACTTTCTCAGCCTGAAGGAGAATTCAGCTGCCATAGGTAAATCCTAATCTCCCACAAACTTGATAAGTAGGAAGTTTGAGATGCAATCTCAATTTCATCTCAAGACAAGATCTTGCAATCTCTGAAGTTCTAGTCTCAGCCAGAAAAAAATATACAGAAGCTTCAAGATTCATCTAAAGCACATAACAAATGTGCAAGCATATATGCAAGTCAAAAGGAAGGAATTGTTTCCTACATCTTTACAGCTATGCTATTATATTTTGAAAATTGCCCTAATTTGGGTGCTCTTGGGATTCCTGTAAGCCTTGGCATGGATAGTGGGTAAAAGGCAAAATTTAAACCTCATAAATTATAGCTGGAAATAAGGAAATTACTCATACTTATTGATTTCAGTAAGTTCCATAAACGATATAGACTAAAAATTGTATCTTTAACAGGAAATTTACCAGTATGTCAATTTAAAAGTTTGACAAGCCATCCTCCTCCTACAGGGAAATTCTGTGGTCCCAGAAGCCATTCCTGGGGGCAGCACAGCCGCCACAGCTGTTCTGCTGAAGAGCCCAATACACGAAAGATATTTCAGAGCAGGTGACTTGCAATAGCAGACTTTGTGTTCTAGCTTTAGCTATGTGGATTTAGGGATTTTCTGTCCTCAGCCTGTCCTCAGCTGTATGCCATTCCTCCCCACCCCAGGGGTAATGCTGTCACAGATTTGCTGACATAAGACCACTAGTAGTTACTCCCTAACTTGTTATCTGGATGATAATTTTAGTATTTCCAATCACACTGTAAATATTCTGTTTTAGCTGTCCAGTGTCATTACATGGGCTTGACAGAAAGATTTATTAGAAAACACAGGGAAAAAAAGCTGTAAAATTCTGATAGGGCTTAGCTAAAAATGAAGCATGGGATTTGGAGGTGAAAGAAATTGCACCTTTGCCCATCCATAGAGGGGTCAGGCTCTGAAAGTGTATTATCACATGTATTAGCACTACTCATTCAGTGTATTCGGTGCTAAGGACAACTCAAAATGTTCTACTTTTTTTGTATCTGTTGAAGGCAGGACAGACATAACCTTTCTACACATTCTCAAACCCAAATCTGAGCTCATTCAAATTTAATATAGTGTACAGAAATGGCATCATATTTGACTGAGAAACCAAGGCACTCTGTCTGACTCAGACTGGATGACATATTTTTCCTTTTGCTTAGCAAGTGGATTGACTTTTTGCCCCATATAAGAGAATGCAGAGGAAGAGGAGAGTTTAGTTAAACTACATAACTATAAGTAAAGATCTGGTGATTTAGTTTGCAGGTTTTGGTTTAGTTTTTAACATTTTGTTGCAAAGGAATGGTTTTCAATTGTTTATGGGATAGTTTTAAATAGGATTATGATAAGTTTTTCGTGCAGTTTTTGATACACAATTGCACTTAGTAGAAGAAAAGGAAGAGAAATTCTGTGTGACCTTGGATTCGAATGCATAAAAAGTCTACATGACTCAATACCTCTACTGCAGGATGACACATGCAATATAATTCAAAGCTTCAGACTTCACAGGGCCAAGAAGCCCTGTAAGTACTTGCAGGCTAGAGGAATACATAGGCAACTTGACCACAGACCTTTATGTACTGGTTAAAAGGACTGAAGTGTGGTTCTAATCGTTCATTTTGAAAAAGCATTGTATTACTTTTCTTGTCAAGGAAACAAGAAAAATGAAGAATTCAGTGCCTCAGAATAAGAAAAACAGAGCTGTTGAGAGAATATGGTGACAAAATAGACTAGAAATGGAACATTTTAAATGTGGTTCATTCCCTATATAACTTCCAGTGAGAGCAGAGGTGGCTAGGAGAGATTGATGTGTATGTTCACACTCTTGAGTTACTCTAGAAAAGAGTGAATCAATGCAACACATATTGATTCAAGAGATTAGCAGTTAAAAGACAGTTTCACATTAGAGAGCTCTGAAGTTGTCAGTGTTACCGTATCACCACTTTAACATCCCAAACAATTATTTCTACTGGTAGTGCTGACATCTTAGGACCAACATACGTAGATATTCTACATTTAATACAAGCAGGGTGTCTGAAAGAGCTGCTGAAAAAAAATTCTAAATTAAATTTTGAGTAATATAACTTTCAAAATAAAGTTCAATGACAATGTATTTGAAGAACTAATGTATGTTCTAGAGATAAGCTGGTAGGGAAACCTTCAGAAACATTTTCCTTTCCAGTGATAAAATAAAGCCATCTACTCTTATGCAATTGTTACAAACTGCAACATTTCCTTTATAATCTCTTCACTATATTAATGTTTGATTCCTCTGGTTAGAGTTTGTAAAGCCTTCAACCATTTCCTTCCTTTTTCTATCCTTCAGACAAGGAGAAAAAGGAGAATTAGGTGAGTGTTTTTCTTAGTTTGCTCTTGGAGAAATGGACTCCTAAAAATGCATTAGCCAAGGATTTGACAAAAGGTTAACCTCGTGTGTGTGACCAACACTGAGTGGATCAGAGATCATACATTCAGGTGGCCAAAATACTGAGTCTGCATCGTAAACCAGAATTTTTTTGAATGTTCTAGGGAATAGCTATCAATTTTTATAATACCAACATGATAGATCTGTTATTTTATAATGTACATGATGCAAAGGCCAGTTGAATGACCAGAAAGTTAGAGAGTGAGGAAGAGTTACTGGAAAAGGTTAGTCTATGACTTATTATCACCGTGGTCTTCCTCCAAACACCTCTTACACACCCAGACCATAACAGCTGTGTAAGGAGGAGTACATCTGAGCATGTTATAGGCTACCTATTTGCAGAAAACACTTCGCAGCAATTACAAGTTCACTTTGCTGAACAATTATTTTCTTTCCTTTTTTTTTCTCCTTCTAGCTCACTGACTGTAATTTGCCACTGTAATTTATTTCTTAGCAGCAGTTAGAGTTTAATAAAAAGAGAGTTCAACATTTATTTCTAGTACAATTATCCCTTCCATAATAAAAGAAAATCTGGTGCTCCTTTCAAAATCACAAGGGTTTCACTGGTCAGTGACTAATGTTAACATTTACTATATTTTTTTTCTTTCAATGCCTATTTTCACATTAAGGTGAGGAGTACAATTGTTTAAATGTAGAAGCTGATTTATCATTCAAAAAGTAATTCTTCATAGGGGCACACTAGGTGATAAAAATCAATGACAAGTATAGTAAATTGCCTGGGAGGGTTCAAAAAAGATTCAAGATAAAGGAGAGAGAGAGAGAGAGAGGGAGAGAGAGATTAAGTCAAGACAGCATCTAATGCTTTTGCCAAACACTTCAGCCTCACCCTATTTGACGTTGATCTAATAGTCGACCATTTAATTTCCAGGTCGCAGTGCCAATCTTTTGTCACCTCTGTTGCCCCATATCAAACTTTCAGGAAACAAAACCCCTGAAAGCAGACAATCAATAATGAGATCAGCAGATTTTATCTTAAGAGAAACAGGACTTGCCTGCTTTGTTTGTGGAAGGTTGTTTCTTTGAATGCTTCAGCCAGGGCTGCTTGTCAGTAAGTGACTGTGATGTGCACAGCATGATTGAACGAGACTAGATAAAGTCACCAGAAAATGTGGAAGTGGAAAGCAAAACACATAAACTAAGGGGTGAAAATGTACCACACCATGTGTGGCCACACAGTTCTTATCATATGGGCTCTCCTAGCATGTCATCCCGTATTATTATTGGTGCATTTTAGATGTCATATGCTAAACATATTTTTACCTGAGGATCAGAAGATACTATGGGATTCCTAAGTTTCAAGATATGGAGAACTATGCACTTCTCCATAGTGCTGATTTTTTGCTGCTTTGAACTACTATATTGTAAAATAGGCATGTTGTGGACTAAGAAGTTTTGTTGTATGGTTGGCTTGTTGTTCCCATTGTTTCTAAACTTATTTCAGAGCAAAAGAGTAGAGAGGCAGAGAAGAGAGTAGATGATGCACTTAAAAAATTTTAACAAGACTTTGTGGGTAGGGGCCCAATCTAGGAAATCTGCTTCATGGACTTGTGATGTTGATATTTCATTAAAAAAAAAAAAAAAAAAGTAGTGTCAGTGTCCACTGCCACACCATATTTTACATGGATCCACCCTCAATAAAATTAGGTAACATCACCTCCACTCCCCCTTCTGCTCAGCAAACTGGTATTTGGGAAAAAAAAAATACCGAAGTTTTAAAATAAAAAAGTAATTTTCTGGAAAACCTAACTGCAACTATCACTAACTTCAGTGTAGAAAAGTAATAACTGGATATTACTTTTTCTGGCTTTCTCTTTATCTTCAAATGTGCCAGCCTGCTCACAACATCTCCTTTTATAAGGCAGAGTAGGATAAATCTTCACTTTACACCACCCATTTTCATTTTTATTTCCATTACAGTCAGTATGAAAACCATCATTAGTTAAAATTAAGTATATTTCCAAAATATATTCAAATGAACACTGACTCTTTTAAAAAGGCAGGGGCCAAGATCTTCTTTTTAACCACAATGAGGTGCTAGTCAGTTATTTCACTTTGTTTTTGTGCAATGGCAGTACAGACTTGAATGAGAAGGGTGTAATATTCAGCATATGTTCCATGCTTTTTAAAGTTGCTACTAGTAAAATAATATGGCAGAAATAACACTATTTCTTTCCTTGGCATAAACACATGATATTTTTAATTATTGAATTTGCTCAAGAAACTCAACTGAATGCAGTCTACAGGGTTGAGAAGAGAAAAATTGCTGCTACTGAAGCTTAAAAAATGTAACACAGTAGCATCATTAATACCTTCAAAACCAGTGCTAAAATGTAGAGTAATTTAACTAAAAAAGGTCCTCTTCTTCATTCAAAAAGACACAGTATGCAAATTTAGAGGGCAGAGAGAGGAAAAATTATACTGGAGGAAAGGAAGTGAATGTATCTAACAAATAGTTACTCTGTGGATCCCTACACTTAATTTCCTATGCTCTTAATTTCTGCTTCTCTTCCTTATGATTTTCACTTCCAAGAAACTGAGCAGTTTGTTCCAGATCTTTAAAAATGTCTATTTCTAAGGAGAATGTTGTTACTCTGAGCTGAATGATGATTTAAAGAGGAATTTGTGCCCAGGGCATTGACCTTGGTGGCCTTTTCGTACATTACAATTCCAAAGGAAATCACAAAAGAAGATGGGCTTACTGTAGTTAATGAGATTCCTCACCAAAAACACTAATCTGGGTTAAAACTAAAAGAATGCTGATAAGGATATTACAGCTCATACTGAGAACAAGAAAGGTGCACTGCTAAGATCAATTGTGGATGTTAGGAAGTAGTCTTCAATAGTGGTTTTTTACAAAAATATCTGTCAAAACTGATGTTTGAGAAAAAGCCTTTTAAAAGAAGAGCTGCTAAAATAGAATAAAACATATCATTTCTACTCTTTTTTTTTTTTTTAATATTGTACCAGGTACAAATCAACCAATATTAGCAGAAGTTTAACATCACTTTAAAAGAAAGAGATTGACCTACTGAGAAAGTACATGAGTAAATGTGTAGCAATACACTGATTATTACTGTTTCCCCTCAGGCAAATACCTCTCTCTTAAGCATGTGCTTCACTGGAACATTTTGTTTTATTACCTTGTGAGATAAGTGGGGAAAAAAGCCTTTAGTACCTGGGGAATTAAAAAATTCAGACTTGTCATATCAGTGTCTGTTCTCAATTTCATGCAGGGCGCATAATTATAACCGTGTTTAAATTGAGCCCAGAAGAAAGATGGGTTCAAGTGCAAATTAATTTCAGATTATCACAACAAAGGCAATCAAATCTCAACAAGCTTGCCAGCAAAATACTTTGCAAAGGTCCCCAGGTCCCTTCCCACCCCCAACTTACAACAAAGACCTTTCAGCTCAAATTAAGCTAATGATCTAATACAACATTTCTCCCTACCTTTTTGGGTTTTATTATTTACTCAGATGTGTGCGTTAAGTTAGTGAAAAATGGGAGGAAAAAGAGGAAGAAAAGGTGGCACAGAAAGGTCAGTGTTTAGTATCAGTAAAGTGACAAAATAAACAGTCAACAACCCTGACAAGGTCTGCATGTCGTCAAATTGTCTTATTCTGTGGAAACTATCAGAGTGAATTGACAGTGTTGAAAGAACTTGAAATTTATCTGAACCCGTTCTCATACAGACAGAATCCAAAACCAAATAGCATGGCTCACCTCCTCCACCTATCTATCAGCACAGCTTTTATATAAATCCAACATCTTACTCTATCCTATGGGAACCTGCTGGGGAATGAAGGGAATCAAGTGCTGAAAAAATTCAAGTCAAGCCTCATTACCTCCTCATTACCTTTGCAAAAGTGGAGTGAGAGAAAATTTTATCTAGGGAACAGAAGCTTGGGAATCTCATTCAGAGTTCTGTCTGGTTATTGCACAGCCAACCATGGAGCTCTGCCTCTGCGGGATTAAAGTTTTCTTCCCATTTCTCTATAGTAATGATCCACTCATTAAGGTTTTTAAGGTAAATTACCATCACTTATCATTATGCCAGTCACTAAGTAAGCTGCATTAAACAAGGAATGTCAGTCGTACCCTTTGCTTTTCTTTCTTTCTTTGCAGTTATCATGAGGAAATAAAGAAAATACATTTTGCAGTTGGTTTTATAATTCTATATTAATTATATTTTCCCACTTGTATTTTTTAGACCCTTAGGGCAGACATATTAGATAGAAATACAAATTACTCTGTAAAAAACAAAAAAAGTATACATGCAGGTATGTAATTCTGTCTTCCTGAAAAAAAACCTTGAAAACATGATTTTTTTAGCAGTTTATTTCCATACTCACTTTGCTTCTATCTGAAGATTTTATGTACCGCCTCACTGTAGCATGTAAGAACTATTCATCTTGCTACATTTAAGTTTGGTTGTTATAATGTGCTTTTTAATTATTCAACTCACCCTTTTTGTTTTAAATCACTTCTTTTGTCAGTTTATCCTTTATTATGCAAATTTTTTGTTGCAAAATAAAAATGCCCCACATACACCCTATTTTCAGCTTTTTGTAATGCTCAGTTCCTTGCTTCCTTGTTCTTTTCCATAAAAGTCTTGAAGCTTCTTGTTTATTTTTTTCTTTTTTCCTCAACGTTTCCAGGCAAATTTACATAAGCATTTTTAAATTCAAAAATAAATTTATTGGGTTTTGAGATCATATTTCCTTTGAGAAATTTCTGATTTTTTTGCTGTCACTTCCCAGGCAAATTCATTGGAAGTTCATTTCAAAAATAAACACATAAAAACTAACTATGTAGCAATTATGTTGTTTTGCCAACACAAAAGTGATCTGCAAGAACTGTGTCCCCTCAAAGCACCCATTTGCTTTTCCTATTTGATAGATCATAAATTAGCCCAACATCTATCTGTCCCCATCATGAGACACTGGGTGATAGCCACCAGTCCACCATAGGTGGAAGAGAAGGCCACAGAACTAACCTTCCCAAAACAGCCATACTTCCCAGGTGCAATAAGCAAGAGAGTCAATAATACTTCAGAACCTCCATTGGAAGTATTGGGCCTCATCCTTTTGCAAGGAATATGTACTGGAGGAGAGAACAGGGATGTGAGAAGATAAAGGGTGGGAATGACAAAGGCAATCAGAATAGACTAGAGGAGGGAACTAAGAAGCAGAAGATAAGAGCTGGGAACTCTCATGGCTCCAGTAAAATGGCAGGCAATATCAGATTGCAGACATGTAAAAATAAATTCCTAACAAAGGCAAGCTGCCTTCAAAACTGCAAAAGGCTGCCTTAGTTTCTCTGCTACCAGTTGCTTTTCTAGACTTCCCCCTCTTCTACATGATGTTTTTTGCCCTCTTTCTACAGCTCGATTTCCTTTTCTAACACTTAGGGGTCCCATATGCAATTAAAAAAAAATAATTTTCCAATAGGGTTTGTAGTTTTGCAACTTTACCTTTTGTGTAAAACACAATCCCCATTAACTCTACAGCAATTATGCGTTGGAAGACCACATGTACCTGTGACATAAAGAAGTGAAACTGATTATTTTGCAGGTAGTGATATTTTGTGGAGCCATGAACCTCTGTTGTAATATTTTTGAAAGTAAATTTTAACTCTCTTGGCAGAGAAAATCTTGAAAATAGGTCTTTAGTGTCCCCAAAGACTCTGAAACCAAAAAGAAAATAGAAAGAATCAATGTTACATTTTCTTTTAAAATACTGTGATAATGAACCAGTCACGTGAGGCCTGTCTGGAACCATTTGAATATGACAAAATGGATTCTAAAATCATTAGTTTTACCTACTTTTGCTACATTTTAAAATTTAGCTTTCCTTAAGCACCAGATATTAATGAGTTAATGTGCCAGTCATGAATATGAAGTTACTGTCTGTAAAAAGTCTGATCTTGAAAAGTCTTCAAAATATTCTTATCAGTTCAGCAGTTCTTTTTGCATGTGGAAAAACAATGTCATTCTAGGACTAAACCGGGTTAGGATGCAGTCAGATTTTCAAGAACGAAATAGTACTGTTGCAGACTGGGGAAATATAAACAGCTTCATGCATAAAATATCACCGAGGTTACCTAGTTTGGTGAATGAAGGAGAAAAAAACCCCAACCACTTTAGACTAGGTACGAAATGAAATTCATATAACCTATTTATCTTGGGGTTTATGTTAATTAAAAATATTAGACTGGTTCACACAATTATTTGTGCTCAGTTGTACATACTTCAACATCATGATCCTGATGTTTTCAATACTGAGTATAAATCTTTGTAATGCCTTTAAATCCCTGAGAATTAATAACCAAATATTAGCTAATACTCATTGACATCCAAGAGCAATTAATCAAAAGACTTCAAGATAAAGTCAAATGACATGAAGAAAAAGCAGTAAAATAAAATCTCTTGAAGAGAAAATATACTTTTTCCTTTAACATCTGGAATAACCATGCTTAATACTTGCTGCCGCAAACACTGAACTGGCATTCTCACATGCAGCACAAATATATAGACCCCTTGTCAATGAAAAGTGCTTATTCTTTTCTAGGTTGACAGTGGAAATACCTTCAATGCATTTTGGTTTCAAAACTGGTAATCTTTATATACAAATACATACTTTTTTTTATATTGTAACTGATTATAACCTCAGTACTGCAGGACTTCAATGACTATTATAATCATTTTATTGCAGGTTTCCACTTCATGGCAACACCATAACAAACATGATGCATCTATTTGTCAAATACGTGAAGGATTGGCCCATTCTGTGAATAAATATAAATAGGACTAATATACAAATAAATACAAATGGGAATGCTATCACTTTAGACTCACATACATTTCCTCAGACAGAATAATCTACTGAGAAGCAGAAGATTATTGTGTTACACTCAGAGTGTGGGAAAGGCTGCAGAGTCCGTACAATGATTACACTTTGTAAAACATAAACTAAGGTAATATGAATTGCAAATATCTTTGGCTTGATATGCAGGATATTGTAATAAGCATCCTCCCAAACTTGAGCAATCAGAGGAAGAGCCCCGTACAACTTCAGCCTTTGATCTCAAGATAATTCTGGATCTGTTTTGCCACTAAAATTACTCATTTTTCCTGAGGCAGCAGTAAGAGTGCAGAGCTAAGACCATGCTCAGTCATTTTACTACACCTTGAGGTGAATTTTCATCACTTTGGCAGATGGATACCTTGTCTTAAACACCTCATATGTGCAGATTGGTCCAAAATATATAATCACCTAAAATACTGGAGACTGCTTTTAACCAATTTTATAATAATTTTTTTCAAATACATTCACAATATATGCAAAGCTTCTTGTGTCATACATGAAAGATATCAGTTTCATGGTTCATAACAAACTAGATGATGGGAAAGGTAAGATTGCAGCTCTCAGTTTAAAGGTAATTTTAATCCCCTTTCAATGCTGTTTTCTCTGTCTTTACCACAAACAAGAAAATCCTATTTTTCATTAAATGTAAAATTATTCCTTAATTTCTTTTGGAGGCAAAGAGATATTCCCTTTTAGGAACAATTTTGTTTAAGAAACTGGATTACACTTTAAAATCCCTGAACCATGCACTATTGTTGACCTCCTCTGTTGACAAGCTACAGTTCAAAATGTACAGTTACAGTTCGGTGTCATCATTTGATGGTCTCTAAAGGAATGCTGTCATGTTGTGGCCACTGTTCAGAGGCACTTAGGTTTGTCTCAGTGTCTCTTTCCTCATGGCTAGATCCCTTATCTTCTCTGTCTTTGGACACCGATACCCAGATGAGAGTGTCCAGCTGTGCAGTTGAAATACACTCAGCCTTGCTGCTGCCCACCCACTGGCAGATTTGTGCCGATACAAGGAGGGGAGGAAGAGGAGTTTCACATGCTGCTTATCAGAACAGGTTGCACTGGCATGACGGAATGCATCAGAAGACTGCCCAGCTGAAGAGGCCCCCATTGCCACTGCAGACATGTCACTGAGCCAAGAGTCTGGGAAGAGGCAGCAATTTTGCCATGCAGTTTTTGTGAATGTTAGGGAGGGAATAGCAAACTACGTTTCCTAGGCTAATCTAAGAATTTAGAACAGGCCTACAGTTGAAATATAGCTCTCACACAGGTCCTGGAAACTGACCAGTGTATTTTTCTCAGGAGTCCAGACAGTCTTCCCTTGTCTCCTTCCCTGGCACCACAAGGCCTTACACCTTTAGAAATACCTAGAATGAAAACAAACTCTCTTCTACATGCACTTTCTAATAGCATTAAAGTAAATCATCATCTATAAAGCCAAACAATGCCACAAATCTGTTTCCAGCCATGAGTTGGTTTCAGTAGTGCTTACCAGCAGCCAACATTGAGTTACAGTATTTTCTTTCTATTTAAAGAACTAAATGGGGAGCTTTTTCCAAATCCCAAGTCAACTTTTTAAAATAGAAAGTAACATACAAGAGCTTGCAAATCTGCTTGTAATCAGGACTCCTGGAAGTTACATCTGGTTGACAGATTTAGAGCACCACAAGTGTAGAAAAAGGAAGGGTAGAAGAATAGCAGCAGCAGCAGCATCAAGAGTGGGAGGGGATAAACAGAACAGCAGCAGCAGATACTAAAGGAAGCATCTAGAAAACAATGGATAACAATAAATAAAATATATTTCATGCTAACAACCAATACCATGGGATATAGATACTGAAAGAAAAGGTAACACACTGTCAAATTTGTTTTTACTCCCTGAAATTGTTAAGAAATATACAGTAAATATTTCTTGATAAATTTTGGTTTAAAGATAATTAGAAGTATTTCTAAGTCCTTCTGAGTAGCCTATAAAGATACGATATTTATGAGTTACATGCATCACAAGTGGGTAAAAAAGAATGGATAACTATAGCTACCCAACAAATTAAGATTTTAATTTTGTTAAAACAAAATAGGTTTTTTCACAATACTGAATACATATAGACCTCTCACACTTATGTAATAAGAATAAGGCTATGAAGTCATTAGTGTTTTACTTTGAACACACAGAAGTCTTGCAAAACCTCCAGGCCTTTTATGAAGCCAAGCTTTGTCAATCCTCATCCATTTCAGTTCAGGAATTCTCAGGTTCCCACCATGAGCAATTACTGTTGTTAATTTTATTGAAAGCAACATTGACGGCTTTTGACAATAGCACAGTAGTATAACTTTAACCTAAAGCTGCTTATAATTGTATTTTGCTATCATAAAAGTAGCTCTCCAAATTTGGAAATACTTTATTAAAAATTAAAAGATAAAAAGATGAGTTTTATGATTTACAAAGTGCTACTTCAATAAAATGCACAGATACAGTCAGATATATGCATACAGACACAGAGAGGTTTTGTAAAATTTGATTAATATTTCTCCATATCTCTCTCTGACTGTTGGGTTTTTTTCATGACAGGAAAACAACTTCAGAATTATCAATCACTTTAGAAACATTTCTGTGTATTAAATGGTGTTTAGAACTCAAACACCCTACATATCCTGTGTCAGGCATATATTGCTTGTCACCAGATTAATATCGCTCTGGAAGAGTCAGAAAGGCTGAACCAACCAAAAACCCTTTATTGAAGGAGCGGTTTTGAAACATTTCATTGTTACTCTCTAGTGATAAGTTTGCTTGGTTTTGGCAATATAATCTTTGGGTTTGGAGGACTTGATCTTTTACAGAGGAACTAACAAATCAGGGAAGTTTCCAACTTAGCTGTAGAACTTTGTAATCAAGGAAAGTTCTTCTTGTTCTTTTCTCTCGTAGGGGTAAAATGTCCAAAGAAAGACATGAAATAAATCTCCACCCAAGGCAGAAAAACAGGTAAGAAAAAGATTCCTTCCATTTTCCTTTCTCATCAGAGACATGATGGGTTGTAAACAAGCAAAGGGAACAGAACATAACGTTAAGCAGAGTAAATGTAAAAACAACACGATGGACCAAACAAAAGTTTGAGGACTAACTTTCAGTAAGTACACAAAACCTCAGTAAAGCTTTTTCATGCACCTCAGTAAAGCTTTTTCATGCACATCACAGTTGAGAAATGTTCCAAGGAAAAGAAAAGAAAAGAAAAGAAAAGAAAAGAAAAGAAAAGAAAAGAAAAGAAAAGAAAAGAAAAGAAAAGAAAAGAAAAGAAAAGAAAAGAAAAGAAAAGAAAAGAAAAGAAAAGAAAAGAAAAGAAAAGAAAAGAAAAGAAAAGAAAAGAAAAGAAAAAGAGTAAAATTTTATTTGTGATTAACATGAAAAAAGTGGATAAATTCCTAAGCCACAGTTCTTCTAAATAAGGGGTCCTCTGAAAGTCCACTTTATAATGAAATGTTTCTAACCTCATTTATCAGACAAAAATATAAAATGAACAGTGCTAAGTCACCAAGAGATAATACCCACCCAAGAATTCTAAGCTGATGGAAGAATGAACTATCTGAATTGTTATGGACAATCTGTTTGAAATTTGTTAACTAAACAATGGTGAAAACAGATTTTTTTTAAAAGGCTGCTTATGCATAATGAAGGAACCAGAGACTGGGAACTCCAAGATCTATATTGTGCAATTCAGCAGGAACTATTGTAAAGAATATAATCAGTGGACATATTAATAAATTACATGTAATAGGAAGGAGCTAGAACTACTTCTATAAAAAGAAATAATGCCTAATGAATCAATACAAATTCTTTAAGTGATACACAACAGAATGAATAAGATTCACCCTGTTGATACAGATTATATGGATTTCCAGAAAGCGTTTGACAAGATCCCTTACCAAGGGTCCTTAAAGAAACTGAGAAGTCAGAAGATTAAAAAGAAGATTCTTGCATGTATAAATAATTGGTTAAGATTGGAAACAGAGATTAAGAGTCCCTTCTCAGTGTAGAAGGAGGATCCCCATGGAGCTCTGCAGTCATGTTTATGGGTCTCATACTGCTCAGTGTATTTCTAAATAACTGGAAAGAAGAGAGGGTGAATATAAAGTGTCAACAGTTCCTCATGATATTAAGCTATTTAAGGCAGCAGAAAAAAGAGCTCACTGTGAAGTAGTGCAGATAGTGCTACTGGAACTCAGATATTGCAGTCACTTCTTACTCTTAACCTGGCACTGTATCGTACCTTCAGGCATGGGGCAATTAAATGTTAGAGGAAATTCATTGAAGGTAAGTATATAGGTAAAAAGATGGACATGGAAAAGTGACAACCCTTATTTCAGATATATTCTTACAGACTCTAAGCCAGCCTTTACCATTTAGGAGCTAGGCCTTCAGTTACAGCAGTGAAGAGACTCTTGTGAATCTTTAATGCTGACCCCAAGTTAGTCCTGGGGAAATTTCAGAAGAGTGGGAAAAATCTTGTCTGGCAACCTTTCAAAAGGGCAAAAGGATGAATAAGTAAAAGCTAGTTATCCTGGTTATCTGGGAATTATGAGAGGATACTAACAATCCATAATTTCACCTGAAATAACTCATGTAAAATTAAAAAAAAAATGATTTGTTGCCAGTGATGAATATAATTCATAAAGGTAAATGCTGTAATATACTTAGACTTCTATAAAATTCACAGTTTTATGAACAAATGATAAAAAATTTGGCATAAACCCCCATGACATACTATATAACAATTAGTAATACTTGATTGTGTGAGAGTTCAGAAATTACTGCAGACAAGGAATAGTCTTCATAAGATTTAGAATTTGCTCTATTCCTGCAATGGGATGGCAACCTGTGCTGAACAGGTTGGAAAGCCCAGATGAGTAAATCAGTGTTCTTCAAACAAGAACATAGCTCATATGATAAATGCATTTTAACCATAGATCTAACAACTATTTTTGTGATGGAGCTGCTGACTAAAAGAACACCTCAAAAAGAACTTGTTGTACATGAAAAAAGCAAAGTAAGTTGCAGCTTAAAGGTATCTTCACAGTATCCCAGAACTGCCACCTGCTGCTTCCTAAAGCCTAATATAAAAATACAAACAATCGAAGCAATCTTTTGCAAAGCCAATACCTCCAACTGAAACTACCTGCAGCAGAATTAGGTTCAGTGCAATCTACTTGCATTGGAGTTATAATTTCCATAACTTGAAATTGCCTCAATCACTCAGGCTAATGTCATATTGAAAATGCTATCTATTATTTTCTATCACATGAATTTTTATCAACACATCCTTAATTGCATATTTTAACATTTGTTTTTCAGTTATACATGGACCTATAAGTTTCTTTAAAAAGCAAGGAAAAATTTTGACATCTTAGCAATCAGCATTTTTGTCCACAGCCAAGTTACATTGCATTCAATTTATGTATATCTGCCACAAGGCAAAAGAAGGAATGGATGCAGAGATAAAGTTGCATTTTCCCTTTTCTCCAGAGTGCACTCAAATGCACTTGCTCCAATCTGTTACCCATTCCATCCTGTTATCATCTTAATCTTTGTTTAACCGTGATTGTCTGTGCAACCCAGATTCTATTCAGTAGTATTTTTAACCCAATCTTTTCCTAACTTGTCCTAATCCTGGTTTTACTTTTAGTAATAACCAATCACCTCCTACTCAGTTATAAGCTGTCTACCCTTACCCCAGTCCTTTCTTCTCGCTGGGTCCTCATCATGTTTCCAAACCTCCCTTATTACACATCCTTTCTTGTTATAACACCTTGGCAAAAGCTCTGATTCACACTCCAGATTATGTCTCACAAGACTTGCTGACCTAATTCCTGCTCCTTGTCTTTCCCCAGATCTATCTTTTGAACCCCTCCTTTCTCCAGATTTCTTGAGTGGTAGCTGGAGGCCACATGCAAAGCAAAACACGCAGGACAACTTGACCTTCATTCTGACATTGGTTCCTGCCTTTCCCTTGTCCTGCACAAGGCTGCAAGTAAAATGGAAATCTCTGACCAGTGATAGGATCCAGAATACTCCCTTGCCTTCTGTGAAAGAGGCCACATATGGTTCAACTAGCAGTAGACACATGCTCGCAGAGGAAGAGTCTTTTGAAATTTTAGCTTTTTAATATGAAGGAAGTTGGCTGAGTGTATCTTTCAAATGTCTATTATTTGGCCAAATTTCAACAGATTTTGAAGGGGCCAACAAAAAAAAAAAAAACAAACCAACCAACACATCCCTGACACATATTTCAAGTCTCTGTTGGAAAGGAGGGGGTTGCTGTTCAAACAAATAATGGATTGCTGGAATTGTTTGAAATTAAAATGCAAAAGTAAGAAATTTAACCTGAGGCTGACACAAAACATGGAGAAATTTCAACCCCAAGGACTGAAGTTGTGCCAAGCTATAAGCAACTGAATAAGAGGAACATAAAATGAGGACTGATAATAAAAATTATTGATAATATTAATTTTAATAGTAGTAACGATGTGATGCTACCATCCTGCCTATAATAACTGACAAGTAGCACTCTCTTCTATAGGCTAGAAGTAAGGGCATATAATTTACCACAACTATATGGACAAGCAGCCACATGATTATGTATCTTTCTCTTACAGCAAAGTGGGTGAGATAAGAAACTAGGTGATGGAGGATTTTGCTTCTCCACAGAAATAGGATTTTCATTGGTTTCACCAGCAAATTTGTTTTTGTACAGCCATATTTTCTTTTAAATCATAAGGAACAGACATTTGTCCCCTAGGACAATTTTTCAAACACATATGAAAATATCCCTAGTTGCTGTGTAGAGTGAATAAAATCCATATCCAATATCCATACGCAATTATGTTCCATTAGTCACCCTTCCTTCTATCCCTCCTTCCTTCCTATTTCTCCTTTACCAAAGACACCTGGCTTTTTATTAACTATTGCACAGATTGAGGATGTCATCCTTAAGCTACTGAGTACCAAGTTTTCACTTGACATTTTGCCAGAGAAATTCTGCTTCCTTAAAGACTGGATGCTGTAAGCTCTATTATCACCACTATTGCTGATCAGTGTATTCTCCTAGTTTATCTAAATAAGTGAAAGTCCACTTAACCCCTAAGAACCCTACGTCTTTAATAAAAGCCTCGTTATTTTTCCCCCTCGTATCCCAACATCTTACTTGCCAAAGGTCAGTAAAGAAGTGTTTGCCATTGAACTTCAGAAACATCTCTCAGCAAATTGCAGGAATGAAGAATTACAGTCAGGTATTGTCATGCATATAATACTTTCAGATTGCAGTCCGCGGTTTGGGAGGGTCTCTGTCTTGGATTAGATTCATGTCTGTTTTACAATGGTTTTCACTTGGCATAAACTTGGAAGTGAAGAGGGGACCAAACTGTAATAACTCAATCTATTATGAGCCTAAATTAGTAGAAGTGCGGATCTGATCTACATACAATGTAAGTGACATCATATGCTTAGGGGAGTGTATCATTTGTACATTTTTCCTCTTCAATCCAGACTAATTTCTCTGTAAAAATTATTTTATGATCTGTCATTGAAATATTAAAAAAAATAAAAATAAAAAACCACTAGCCAAAGTATTATTTATTTCCTTGTCAACTTCTCTCTTTTCTATTACTGCCAATGAAAATTCCTTTTGATTATCATTGTATGTGCCTAGGTTTTTGGAGTCTTTTATTTAAAGCTTTCTCTTAATGCCAACATTTGTTTCATTCAGCTTCCTTATCATCACTTAAATATTTTTACCAGCACAATACCTGCACTGCTTCCTGTTCATAGAGGGTGTAAAATGTCTGCCTTTACCACTTTAGACCAGAATGTCTCCAGTTACCTCTTCACATCTTTCTCACATCTTTGTACAGGAACACATGTAGATCTGTACGTGTATTAACTGCATGTTACAGAGAGCATGCATGCTAGAACCAGATTTTGCATTAACCTATTCATGTAGAAACATCCTTGGTTCATCACAGAACACCAGACTGTCTAAAATCATGCTGTGCTTTAGTGTAACCTTTGTGGCACACTCTACTGGTTGCATTATGCAGTAGCCTTACAAGACAGGCCTGATAGTCCAATATCCTATCACACCGCAGAGAACACACCAATTAGTTGCATCCTAGATGGCAACCAGCCTGCTCCCCATCATTTTACTGAGAGAGGGTCTAGCTATTTCTTTGTGCAATGCATGAAACTCTGATGTGTTTTTCACTTCTTTTGGTTAGATGAAAAGATGCTACCCATGGCACCACACAGAATTTCCCTAAATCGTTTTCATGGCAGGAATGCTGTGCTGCATTGGACAAGATAGCGGGATTATATTCATATTGAGTATCATGGATTGAAATCTCTTTGGCCATAAGAGGTGATATATTTTCAGTAGCAGAAAGTCCTTAATTGTTTATGGAGGAATGTGTAGAAAACATATACTTACAGCCTGACTATAGCTTTGCTGTTTACCGTTGAACAGATAGGAAAGAATCATTTGGAGAAAGAAGCTGGGGGGTTCCAGTCCTATTTTTTATAGCTGTGAAAATAATTAGGGTCTGTCACTGCTTACACACCACAGTGTATTCTTTCAACACATGCTTGGTTACTTGGGGCTGCACATTGTTGGTCTAACCTCTTCTGAGTAACAAAGCAAATGCTCTATATATCCCTCACTCTCTAGGATGATAAAGATACAGAAGTACCACATACTCCTTCCATAAGTATATTGCAGGCATTCATTTTCCTTTGCATGACTTGGAAGGTTATGCTAATCTCCTCAAATTTAAGAATTCAGAGGGCACAGTTAAGCCTGCAACACTTATAAGGGCCTGAGTTGGGGTCACCATCTCTGCAAAGGGAGCTCAAGGGATAAGAATGCCTAGTGGGGACACCTCAAAATTTCACTCCAAAAATCCCTTCATATTTCAAGAATCTCCAAACACAAATTTCCCCATTCATTTTGGTCAAAGATACATTTCTTCTATAGCTCTATGTTGAAAATCCTCATTTCAAAGCATTGCTGCATTTCTACATAAGATCTAAATTCTCTCACTCGAATTCCATCCAGCCCTCCACAGACCAGAGCCCCAGCTGATACCTTTTACTCAACAGTCCTGCTCCCCTTGAACACTACACCTACTCTTCTGGATTCTCCTTTCACTGCTGATTTCCCACTGACTGATAAACCTTGCGTACAAAATCATCTCCTCACCAGGTGTCTCCATGACAGCTATGCTAACCAGAAACTTTCTCATGTGTAATTTAGAGACCAGGGGGAAGAAAAAAAAAAAGGAAAAAAAAAGATATATCAGGAATAAACATAAATATGGAAGCTCTACCAGATTCACTCTACTATTAATAAAACTCTCATTTTGGTTTTTCTTCAAAATATGGTGTTTTAGTCAGGGACATGGTCATCTCTTCTTAGGATAGAAAGGCTTTCAAGCAGTATACCATTTCAGCTAACAACTTTTATCTCTCTTTTTAATCCCATGCATGTCTGCATGGTCCAGTTCGTTTCTGAAAAGTTGGTATATTTTTATTAATATTTTATTTATATATTTATTTCATTATTTAACATGGTCAGGGTTTGTATCATCTCAGCTTTAGGAAAAAATGTTAATATAAAAATATTTCAGTTGGGAACAAAGGTATTAACACTACTAGAACTATAAAGCAATAACATTTAAAGTCCATAAAAAATCTAAAAATCAGATATCAAAGTTGATATAATAGATATCTAGCTATATATGTGGTAATTATGGTATATGGCTATTACATATATATTCAATACCTTATAAATACAATGGTGCCAACTGTATCATTTCCATGAGTATGTACTTTTAGTCAATTATATTAGCTATTTAATAGTAGTCATAGACAATCAATAAAGCCCTATAAAAAAGCACTGCTACCTGAAGGATTAAGGACAAGGGAGTAAGATCCCATAGATAATTCCAAGTAGAGAAAGTTTGCTGCAACTCTTGAAGATCCAGTAACTCTCAAGACCTTGCACATAAAAACTACTCAATATGTTATTGTCATATTTATGTCTATGTTTTAGATCAGTGGACTATACAGATCTGCAGGATCTATTTTAACTGGATTGTTAAAAATAATGCTAATTGAAAGAAACCCCCAACATTTTAAATCCTCAATAAAAGCAAGGAATATAGAAAGTATTATTAGGTGAAGTTTGGATGGAGAGTGATACTAGATTGAATTTGTAAACTGATTTTGCAGATTTTATATTGGTTTGCAACCATTTGCAAACTCACTGAGTTGCAAAACTTGGAAAATTATTCTCATAGTAAGGAGTTTTATTTACACTAAGCAAGGATGCCACATTAACAATCCTACTGCATGTATTTATGCAGCCATTAGACAATTTCATGCATCAGCTTTCAGCATCAGTAACCTAAAGTAAGGTCCCAAAGAGAGAAAACCAATATTATGGCTATAAAGTTATGACATATGTTTGGCCTTGAAGGACATACCGAAGAGCAAATTTTTAGCAAAAACGTCTGTAATTTTTCTACCTTTCCTAAATCACTTGACTGCCTTTTGGGTTCCTCATGTCCCCTAAGGATAATTCGTGATTCCTCACCATTCATACTATTCATCTCAAGTCATGAGCATTAATTTTACTTCCTTTATAATAGTCAGAAATCAGTTATAACATAGGATTTTTTTCCTCTAGGCTTTTTATTGCGACTCTGCTGAGCATAACTCTGTGAGACCCCAGTGCTGTGTGTGTTTCACCTGGGATTCAGGCTTCGTGTGACTGCACTATACAGGTGGAGTCTGAACCTACAAGTCTGAGTTATCATCAAGTGAGGTGATATCATGTTAGCCTGACTTTAGTGACATTGGGCCTTTGTGATCAGATAGGCTACAGGGTCGGGCACATCAGGACGTGCTTTTTTCTCTCTCTTCATTTCCGTTCAATTGTGGGAAATTACGCATCTATTTCTGAGGTTAAGTTTTCCTCTTTAGTGGCTCCTGGCTATGTATTCTTTTTCATAGGTTTGAAATAAATCATGCGACAGCACCTGCCTCCCTGCTCTTCTGTTTCTGCAGACCCCCTTCATAGTTATATCAACTGTGCCTTTGGATGAAGCAATATTGTGGGGTGCTCCCATGCTCTCAACAATTAAGACGTCAAACTACCATCTGCCTGTTTTACTGGTGCAATGTAACTCATGCTTCACCAATGGTAATCAGCTATAGAAGGCAACACTAAACTACACGTTTCACCTTTGATCGCTGAACAGCGTATAGGTGAGAGAAGATTCAGTTCTCTGTCATGGTTTCAGCCAAGGACGGGGTTAATTTTTTTGCTGTAGCCAACAAGGTGTGCATTAGGAAAAGCATGGCCAGCAGGTCAAGGGAGGTCCTGCTCTTCTAGTAAGTCCTGGTGAGGCCACATCTGGAGTGCTGTGTGCAGTCCTGGGCTCCTCAGTACAACAGAGACATAGCTCCTGGAGTGGGACCAGGCAAGAGCTACAAAGTCTCCTTTTAGGAAATGCCAAGGGCGTGCTCAGCCTCAAGAAGAGATGACTGAAAAATGACCTCAATATCTATAAATATCTAAAGCAGGAATGCCAAGAAGATGCATCCATCTTCTTCTTGCAGGGACAGCCAATAGAGCAAGAGGTAATGGACAGAAATTCATGTGCAGGAAGTTCCACCTGAACATAAGAACTTTACTGTGAGTACCATGCACTGGAACTGATTGGCCAGAGAGGTTCTGGAGTCTCCTTCCCTGGAGCTATTCTAGAAGAGCCTGGACACAATCCTGTGCCAAATGCTCTGGGACAACCCTGCTTGAGCAGGGAGGTTGGACCAGATGACCCACTGTAGTCCCTTCCAAACTGACCCATTCTGTGCTTCTGTGAAAATAAAAACAGGGCAGCCTGGTTTCCTTACAGATTTAAAGCTCTTGGATATCTGTAATATCCTTACCGTGTTCTGTCCCACAGTGAGAAGATGAAGACCTGTAGAACATAATTCCAGAAAAGATCACCATATCACCAACCCTGATGATCATGTGGTCTTCTCCTTTTATATCATAAACCTTATATATCACTCAGTTTCATGCAAACCCTAAGGTTTTAATTAGACCAAAGTGTTTCAGAATAAGCTCTGTGCTACAGACTGAGAAGTGGAGATCAAGGCATTAGTAATTCCAAAAGATCCTTTGATGTCAGAAAACTGACGAAGTGAGAGCTGTCCTGATGATTCCCAAAAGCTGAACCACATCCTATGTAGCAAAGGAAGTTGAAAACACCTTTACATTCAGCACAGATACACACACATACCAGCATCTAAAACCCTGTCAATCTAAGTCAGATTTTACCTTAATCAGACAGTTTGCCCAATCCTCAACCTTGATGCAAAACATAGCCACCAAGAACCAAAGAAAGAGTTTGCCTTTGCTACCTTTAGGCATAGCTCTGAGCAATCTATTGTCCTATGCCTAGTTGTATGAGAAAGGACAGGAGAAATAAAGAGCAATGCCCACCTCAGAGTACAGCTTGCTAATTAGAGCTGGATATACCCCTGAGCATTCCCACTCTCTTTTCCAAAGAGAAGGTGGTATATTTAAAGTGATTTCTAGATTCTCGTAACGGTGAAGACTGTGGATAAGTTTGCACTATAGGGCAGAGAGATCTAAGCTAGCTCAAAATAAGGCTAACACTGGAAGCAGCACAGCCACGTCAGCATAACTGCACTAGCCAAAGCATAATTCAGTGCAGCAATCATGCATCTGCACTGCTTCCAGGACCCAGAGTATAATTTCTGTTCAGGGTTGTACAGATGTGTAGATGCACTACCTCATCTGGAGCTAGCCTGAAAATCTTAAACAGAATTTCACACTGTAAGGCAGTTCACCCCACATACATGCTTCCTATTGTTTCAGGTCACGCAAGGGAGAACTTTTAGGCTTTAAACACATTTCAGTATTCTCACAACATAGCATCCCCTTTGCCTTATTAAAAACCATTGCACTTTAAAAAGCCTTCTTGACAGAGCTACTTGCTGAATATTTTCTCTAAAACTGATCAGGCAGGACTTGCCCCTCTCCATTTCTAGGATATCTCAATGACCAGTTTACATCCAATGTCACTGTGTATTCAACACCAAGAGCATAGAAGCAATCCTTCAAATAGGCAATGTCTCTGTTTTAGGAACAGTGTCAGGAACATATGTAGATCTTGTTTCAATTATTGTCCTTGTTCTTTTTTAGAGTATACATTTTAGGCACGAGCTCTACTATCCTTTGCTTCCTCTCACAGCTGTTAATTTTTTACTTATATCTTTTTATACATAATCTGAGAACTGACTTGACTAATACCCACCTGCTCTCCTCAGAAAACCTATTCATCTTTCCTACCCATGGTCATTTAAAACAAATTAAAACACGGAGAGCAAAGCCATATTAACTTCCTTCCTTTCTCAATCCCTTGAGAAAAGGCCTTTCCAGCATTGACTGTGAGTCTTATTTGACTGACTCTTGGGCTTTTGATTGGTCCTTGGATACAGCAGTGAGAAGATATTTCCTGTGTTGTAGAGTGTAATAAGAGCAACAGATTTTACTCTGAGCCATGAGCTGAACAAGGGAGGAAATTGGAGTGCCTTGCAGTAATTAATCATTGTATGATGAGACCTGTCAAAACCCTTTCTAGAGCTGATATTGCTGTCAATAACTAGTTAGTACATTGCCATCTGCGACTGCTTAAAATATCAGCCTATACTACAATCAACATATTTTTTACTTACACATCTTTTTTATTTACCAAATATAATTCTCCTAAGTACTATATGTGCTCCAGTGTTTGCCAGATGACAGCACTGCTGGTGTCAATATCTAAAACTAAATGCTTTTGCCCTAAGTAAGTATCCAACAAATCCCCTGAGCTGTAAAATAAAGTACCAGCTAAATTACATTTGTATCTAGTCTGAATTCCAGTGGTAAGAAAAATTTATTACCAAACATTTGTACTCTGGATATTGGCTTATGGTTGAATGAGAAAAAAAGAGAAGTATCTCAGAGCAGTTTCATGTCATACTGAAAGTTTAAATAAATAATAGCTGCTAGAGTCTCAGCTGATGTGAAAGAAAGAAATGCAACTGTAACTATAGAAGATTATGTTGCTTTACATCAGCTGAGAATCTTGCCCAAGCAAATCTGAACCTAACTCTGATAATTTCTAAATTTTATACTTTATTTCACTAATTGAAAGCAGCAGCAGCACCAGCTTTCTCCAAAATCTAACTTTCACTTTGCTTTATCAAATGTCTGTGGAATAAGCCAAGAAGTCTTGTGTGTCTTTGTAGAATAAGCCAAGAAGTTTTGAGGTAAGGCTCAATTTACCTCTAGTAATATCTTACTTAGAAATAAAAAAAAAAAAGACATTTCTTTTCCTCTAACTCAGTGGCTGCATGCAGCCTGTGAAACATTATTCTGTTGCCTGCAGCCACAGAAAATTAAAATGCTCAAATAGAGGTTAAAAAGGAAAGTAAAGGAGAATGCTGTCCACAGTCAGTTATTTGTGTGGCACTGCTTTTAAGACATTTCTGTGTTTCACATACTCATAACTTAGTATCTTGTTTCTTCTGGATCCCCCTGCAAGGGAACTAACTCTTCCTGGACACTGTGGAAGGAACTTGACTAACTCAGAGTCATACTCCAAGACCCGGGCTACATACTTAATGAATGGGCATCATGCTTTGTGTGTTTTGTCTGCAGAGCCCTACGGAATCCACCTCCAAAGTTTTGAACATAGTTAACCTCTTTAATATTAAGAGCGTACAATATACAGGTAGCTCTTGAGCAACTGAGTTCTGCTCCCTGGTGTCACAGGAAGTGGCAAAATGTCAGTTGTGGGACACTCTAAGGGGGGAAGGAACGCAAGAGTCCGAGGACATTTGGGAAACAAACCAGGGAGGCCACAAGGGAAAGCTGTGAGTGATAAAATATCATTTGAAGAGTCCTGTCATGGAGGATGGGAATGGGAGAGGTTGCCAGCAACCTTCTCTCTGTAAGAAAAGTAAGTGGATGGAAACATCCGCTGGGTTTGCTTCCAGTAGTCAGTGAGCATAGCTTCACTGCTTTCCCTGGCTCTCCTCATCCCATTCCTTGTAAGGAATGTTCGGAAAATAAAAACCAACTCCATTGTTTTGTGTGGTCTGGATGTGATGAGAACAACCAAATCTGAACCCCAACATATAGCAGCTCCTTGGTGTTCTACTCTTTAAGTGACCACAGTACATCCCATGATTTGCTTGCACTCACATAACTGAGATAAACAGAATATTCTGTTGCAGTAACCTATCTTGTTCATTAACGATCTCTTCAAATTTTTCTACTGCAAGAAATGGTGAAAATGCATCAATTCTCAATTATTTAATATCTCATCACTGATACAAAATATTGAATAGATTATAATAATAAAAAAAAAAAACCTGCAGTACTGAGATCAAGCCTCACACATTCAGTGCTAACTCTGTACTTACATATCAGGACCCATAAGACAACCTCTTTCACTGTGTACTGTGTTAATTTTGAATCACTGTTTTTGAACTAAAACGATGTATATAACTATATATGTCCTATATACAGGTTTGTAAGATATGTCTTACCGAAACCTAGGTAGCTCGTATCAACACAATTCCATTTTGCAACCAAAGAAGTAATCTTGCACAAAAGAAAGTTATTTTGACAGGGTCTATTTTCCATATGCTTATGTTGATTGGCATTCATTCCATTTTCCTCTTTCCATTCTTTTAGAAAAAGAGTCCCATTTCACTAACTCTATTATTTTGCCTGGGATCGATGTCATGCTGACAGCTCTATAATTATGTGGGTTGGCTCATTTAGTTTTTTAAGTACTGGCATGGTGTTATCTTTCTTCCAGTCCTCTGGAATGTCCTTAGTGTTCATAGAGCTATTGCAAATCAACATACTGGTACACACCAGTTGAATGCAAGCTGGTTTAATCCATTTTACAGAAGTTTCCAGCCAATGAGAATCTTGGACAACTCTGTGTGTTTTCAGTAAGTTGCAGTTTCTGAATAAGAACTTTAACAATGTCATCATTGGAGTGAGAAAAAGCTTCAAAACCTTTTTCCTGTGCATTTTTATTTAAAAAATTGCATATGATTCTGCCTTAAAGCATGCAGGATGTGTTTTCCTATACACATGCTTGTGTATTTGTGTGTGTTTGTAGATTCATAAATTCACATGGCAAATTAAAATAACTGAATTACAAGAAAAATTATTTGTGGTCATGCTAATACTGGCCATGGTTATACTAAAAAGTGGTTTAGTGCAATAGGAAGAGTCAGCAGATTAAAACAGTTGCTGCTGCAGCTCCTACAGCTAAATGGTCTTTCAGTCAGGGTCTTACTCTGTACAAAGTTTGGTTTGGTCCCCTGGGCTGACTATCCTTACCATGTGGTGGTTCATAGCCATCTGGAGGACAAGTCATAGATGTGGATATTTATACCTTTACTCTGGGTTTGGAGTTGCAATTGGTGTGCAACAAGAGCAGAACATTTTTCCTTGTTAGAAATCCAGTTGTGTGCAGTAAAACTGCTCTACAAACCCAAATCAAACTGCAGCAAATGCTTTGGCCAGGGAATTTGTTTACAAACAGCAGTGCTGTTCTCAACCAAAATGCAAATGCACACACAATAATTGACAATATTTTGTCATAATGAAAGAACTCATTACTGATATTTCAGTTAGTTTGTTTCTTTTAATTGATATTTTAGAATCGGGATTTTTCCACAAATGAAGTATATGATGTTGCATCGAAGATGAGAAGAGTATCTACTGTATATATTATTGATTTACTGAATACTGAATACTTTTACTGAATACTGTTTATATTATTGATTTATTGAAGAAAAAGAGAGATTTAGTTCCTCACAGCTTAGCAGATATTTTTAGATATTTGTTACATTTACTTAATCTGAAACCAGGTTGAATCTAAGCCAGATGCCACAACTGAGCTACTGAAAAGAGGGTGCTTGCTGAGTGAGATTTAATTCTACCCATGTCAAGCATTTAGACCAATGTATGGCTCTATGGGTTATTCTAACTACATTCTATATGGCACAGATTATCACTTCAGTAGCTGAAAAAGGAAGCTGACTCTTGCTCAGTCCTAAAATTAAAAACTGTAATGTTTGTTACATGTGTCTCGAGCAGAAAGCAAATGTCATGAGGAACTTATAACTGATAAAACATATGATCATCTTTTTCTGAATATCACAGAGCAGTATGAACAACTTCCTTCATGTGGCACTATTTCCTTGCTGTACATCATATCTGACAGAATGCCTTGATACAGGTTCTGTGCACATAACAGAGATATGACTGCACATAGCAGAGATAGAGCCTGTCTAGGGGCTGCTGGTCTGCCTCTGTGACCATGACATAACACCACATTTATATTTGCTATGTATTGCAAAGCTTACTGAGTTGTAGTAAATTTTAGTTCCTAGAGGTTTGAGTACAGTCCCCTGTTACTTTTACTGCTGCAACATATAACACATTTCACTTACTGCCTGATCATAACCAAAACATTTAAAAATTTTTTTTGTTAACACTTGCTCATATTTCAGTGGTTCTAGGACTCGACTGTGCTAAGAAACCTGCTTTCAGTTTCTGGTCTACATTAATTCATGGCTGGTTCATAGCCCTTGGCTATAGTCGGATGGGCCCCTGACCAACCTGGTCTTGTGAAAGGTGCCTCTACCCATGGCACGGGAACTGTAACTAGATGATCTTTGAGATCTCTTCCAAATCAGGCCATTCTATAATTCTGTGATTCTATGATTGCTCCTTGAAAGTAGTTGCTTTCCCACCATCTCTAACATTTTTCCACAAAATATTGGAAGATATAAGCAATTATAACCTTAGTCTTCTTTTTGCTACAATGAATGAAAACTTTTAAAGTAACCAGCTGACCAACAAGCACTTGAGAAGCAGGTAAAACCATTTTTTCATACTTTTTAAGAATCTCTCATACATTGTCCCAAAGTGCCATAACTTCAAAGAAAAAAGATATGTTTTAAATAGGGAATGATTATAATAATTTTAAAATTATTTGAATATGCTTTAGACATATTTAACATATAATATATTTCCTCTGAAGACCTCTAAGGAATTAAAAATTCACTAATTAAGTACTGTAACATCCTTGAGAGGCATATACCATAATTATCTTCATTTTACAGATGGAGCAAGTGAAGCACACAGAAGCTAAGTGATTTGTCCAAACTAACACATTCCACTGGAGTGTAGCCAGGAGAGATACCCATGCTTTCTAATTTCCAGTGAAACAATAGATTATGCTACACACACCAGCCCCCAAAGGCAGGTTGTTACTGTTTCTTCACCAGAAATTGTTGGCTTCCTTATTTGAAACAAGATGCAAAACTTTGCCTTAGTTCAGATTGTCTAGTAGCTGCCAAACAGTTTTTAAAAATGTATTAACATACAAATAATTGTAAAGGGCTCAACGGAAGACTGACTTGGAAATGATACCCAAACACTCTTGCTCAATGACAGCCTTCAATCTTGTACCTTCTTGGCCAGCTGCATATCTGTTCATTCAAAATTCGGGTATCTCCCTTCATATGACAAAATTATGTCTCATGAGTATTAGCAGAGTGCATATACACCAGGCCATGCCACTGGAAGACGCTAGCATGACCCTTTGCCTAGTCAAACATGCATCCCTTACAATGATAGGGAATATCTTCATTTTGGACAGCATCTTGGCATAGATCCAGTCATATGAGAGGGCAGAGGCTACAGTCTCTCATCATATCCATGACAGGCTCTGTGGCTTTCCCGAGCCAAAACTTTAGTTGCCTACTAGTAACACCTTCTCAGAAATGTCCGTATTCTCTTTATATGTCATACTTTATCCAACATAAAATTCAATTTTCAGAGCCAGGACTGACATTTAAGAACTTTGCTGTTTCACTTCCTCTCTTTCTTGCATCTCCCAATTACTACTGGGTTATTCTCCTCTCTTGCACATTCTAACTCCTGACTTCTTTGTTATTTTAGGACACAGCATCAAAAGGAGAGTAACACATCTGCCTCCATCTTCCCTAATAATGTGCACCCTAGAAGGAGCTAAAAGACACTTTTCAGAGTAGCACGCTATGAAACAGTTGGTTTCTCTAACACTGGGAGAGAAGGACATTGATTCTGGTCTTCCTTGACAAAAAAAAATCCAGAATACACCATATAAAATGGGAAGTGCAACTACTCTGACCTCTTCCAGTCTCTGAGTGAGAAAGGAGTGGACTATGTTGGTATTTCTGAAATGGAGTGGGCTGTGGGCCTGAGAGCCCTCGTGGGCCTGTTCAAGCTGCGATTTAACTGCTTAAGTAACTCTCAGTAGTTCCCTTCTCAACATTTTGATTCTTTGGATACAGTCTCAGATGCCATCTGCCCTACAGCATGTTGTTTCAGATTGACTAATGGATCCAATGTGTCAAAATTTGCCAGAAGGGCAAAAATAGTAGAAATGTATAGCTCTTACAACTTCCTTGTCTTCCAGAAGTAACTCTAAAACAATAAGTTGGTAACTATAAAACCCTTGAACTGAACATTCTATTAATTCACGTTTCATGCTACTCCTGCTCAGACTAAAAGCAATTACTTATGCTTATGTAGAGGAAAAGAATATCAAAAATGTGGTGGAAAAAAAAAGGTGTTTCATTACAAAATTTACCATTATTAAAGGAGCTGGTTTTGGTGTTTGCATGACAAACAAAGAGTTTAAAAATTACTCTTAATTTCAACTTTAAAGAACCTCTGCTGTCTTAGGAAGTGTAAAATATTCTCTTACCATAACCAATTATTTGAAAAACTGTGGAAAAACATGGTATTGAAAACATATGTGTTTTGAATATTAGATAATCACAATTTATTATAATATTATTATATTCATTTCTTTCCATTATTTGGACTTATGGGTTTTTTTTTAATTTACAGAATAAGAATCTGTTTTACATATAGAATTATTCTCACACCTGTTATTATCTAAATACATTACAAAGTTTGAACTAAATCAATACGCTAAGAAATATTATCTGAAATTACCATTAATTCTAAAATTGTCAGTGGAGCTTCTTCCAGTTCTTAAATATTGTATATCAATTATCATGAGACAGACAGTGAATATATATGATAGTGAAAAAATAAAAAAAAATCATAAGCCTTGATTGTATTAAAAATGAATATACACATACAGGCAATAAAATTTGCCAGTGATGCTTGAAAAAACTTATATGTTAAACTCTTTACATCTACTTTTATGTTACTATATATTCATTAATTAAAGAGCAAGAGCAAAAAATGTATAAAGTTGATGAAAGGTTTACAGACCTGGTGACCTATCCCAACCCCAAGGATTAGTACAGAAACTGTGTGTGACTGCAAATTATTACACCAGCCTTATGAGGATAATGATTTCCCACCTTCCGTGGTGCTGCATTGTTATCCATAAGCTCCCAAAGGTCCTTAAGCTTGTTAATAACCATTATAGATGTGCAATGAAGTGAATCAAGACTAAAATGAACTCACCTGAGCCTAAGCAGATTAACCCTGTTCAAGTCTGATGATGTCCATATAAATTCATCTGGATCTCCTTTCATCAACAAATAGAAAAGTGCAATAAAACAAGGGTATATTTTATCTGTTCTTTTAAAAATATGTGCAGGAAATTATGCAGGACACAAACTCAGGAATCACTATTTAAACTGCAAAAGAGGGTCACCTTTCCCTGGTGGGGACATATCTGGGCCCCTGGGATTATATTTCATATGTGTTCAGCACTGAGCATTCTTGAATCCTGCTCACAGGCTGAGGGCACTGTGTCTTGTAAGCTGACTGCAAAAATGTGAGTTAAACAAAGCTGGACATCTTCTGCATTAGATTATTAGCTAGTCCCTGAGAAAGTCATTGAAAAGATGATGCATGCAAAAATGAAGAAACATTCACATTCAAAATAAAGATGAAGGTAGCAATTTGTAAAATTTTTAGACTGGGATTGTATTTCAGAAGAAAAAAAAATTTGAATTTGTTTTTTTGTAGAGGCAAATTGAAACATTTTTATAAAAAAGTCTGCTAGGAATCATAGACAAAACTTAAATCAAAAAGGTAAAAGGCACTTAAACATTCCATCAGTGGGATTTCACGTACAGATTATTATCTTATTTCTACACATATTTAAGTCATAGTACTTCTGCATGTAATGAATATATAAATATGACATCTTTTAGTTTGTAGAAATCCTTATCTAATATAATAAATGCCAGATTTATAATTATTTCATTATATGTTGCTACAGAATGTGAAAGAGGTGGAGTTAAATGGTGTTTCAATGTTTGAAATGGGTATGGAAGAAAGAGTGACCTTATGATGGTGCTTAGATGAACACCAGAAAGAGAAGAGAGAATTAAATTACGGAGTCACGACCATGGTGACGTGTGAATTTGATGCGGAAAGACATGACAGGTGGACTTAACTGTAATCTGAGTGGCAGAAGAGAGAGATCAGTATGAAAGCAATATTTCAGAGAAGAATGATCATTTACTCCTGGGGAAAACAGATCAGTAATTAGGCAGGAAACCACTGCAGCAGCAGTGTTATTGTTCAAAAATAAATACCATTCATTACCCGGATATGATCTGTATGTTCTATTCAAGAAAGAGAGATATCACAAGGACAGGGAAGAGAAATCTGGACCTAGAAGGAAGACATTTATCTGTGGTGATGGAGAAAGGAGACCAGGGTGATCTGGAAGAAAAGAGAAGACATCAATTTTCTATATTGTTGTCAAACCCAGGGCGTTCAGTGAAAGAAGGCAGGAATAAAAGGAATCATGTCAGTTATGGGACAGAATGCACAGCAAGTGATAATAACATTAATAAGTGGATCGTTAGAGACCAGATGTGTGGAAAGAAAAGAAAAACCCTCAAAAGTGGACTACAAAGGGACCTCTGAAGAAAGGTGTTATACCAAGCCTCTCTTACTGGATGATTGGCATCATAGCTCTGTGGAGGGAGAGGGGGAGGGAGGGAGACAACAATTTTCTTTAATAGAAAAAATCCAGCATTGAGAAATACTGTTCATGATGGACTAAACAGAGGCAAGCTGAAGCAAATGTCCCTGCCATCCAAACTGCCTGCCTTCTTAGAGATTTATTCTCTGTCTCTTGTGCTCTTCCCCATCTATACAGGCTGTGGAAGAAAGACAGCTCCTGAGTGATATTTTACCAGGAACACAAACACTCTGCTTTCCATTAAGAGTTGAAGCCAGTACAATAGCAGAAGGAAGAGATGTAGGTGAAAAGGCATTTCTTGATACAAATAGTTCAGCAGACTCTGATTTAGAAGCTGTTTGTTTTCAGTCCTTGTAGTGCAGTTGTTGATTCTGTCTCAGCTCTGCATTTTTCCTCCATCTGCATCTCTGCCTTCTTATTTCCATTCAATATTCTTATTAAGTTGATGAATGAATGTTTTTTCCTTTTATTTCTATGCAACCTCCTTATTCTTTACACCACCGCCTGTTTTTTTAATGTAGATGCATAGCTATCTGGCATATTTTAGTCTACCTCCCAGAAACACATAGATGTTTGAAAAATAAACCAAATCATAAAATTCTACTTTGGATTTCAATTATCTAATTTATGCTTTCTTTAACCCTGGTCCCTTTTCAAGAACAGATGAAAAATAGAAGATGGCAATGCCAACTTTACTGACGATTTTCAGAAAATTTTCAGACATTCATGGGAAAGCAATTAAAGATCATTTCAGCTGAGAATCAAAATCATGTAAAACCAGATTATTTCTAGGGAAAATAAATATCTTTTCTGTTAATTTTGTAGAAGGTAAAACATGGGAGGTTTTTTTGGTTTTTTTTTTTCATTTTGCTTCATTTTGTTTTAGCTCATCTGCCTCAAACAAGTTTGTGATATATTCTGATTATTTAGAACAAAACCTGCCAGAACTGGAGTTCTAATTTCCTATGTTCAACTGTTGTTTTTCCCCACTGAGCAGCAAGAGTTCAGACAGATGTATGTAATAAATTCAGAAATGTTGATCTGCACTGCAGATGAAAGGCTGAATAACAGTACAGTCATAAAACTGAAACTTTTCATACCATGAAGAAGCCTGTACTATATTTTACTCTACACTTCAAGATATATCACAGTGACAGATTTTGTAATGTCAGGACATGGTATCGAAAGAATTCAAAGAAGTTTCTCAGCAGCTGCTTTTAGAGGAGTTGCAATTGACTTATAAAGCTGTCTGAAACATAGTAGTTTTCACTATTCCTTACACTTTTGGAATACTTTTTTGTTAGTGAAAAATCAGATTTAGAACAGTCTAACTAATATATTCAGCCATTCTACAAGACTGCTAAAGATAATGTTTGTAGCAATAAACTGAGCTAGAAAGTTTATAGTAACAGGAAAAATATGTAAACAGAACTTTTAGAAGGTAAGTGATTTTTATTCAGACTATCCAAAACACTTTATTTTTTTTTTACTTTATAAACATGTACGTAACTCAAAGTCCTAAAAAAAAAGGTGGCTTGACAGTTCTGACCAAGGTTGTAATCAACATCTGAACCTGTCAAAGCAGCTTCCAGCAAAGCCAGGAAAAACCCCGACACTCCTAAGGCCCCCATTTCTCTCCTTTAACTTATTTTTCCTGGTGCAATCTCTTTGCTTTTTGAAACAGTACATTTTCCATCCTTTTTATTGTTTCACATTCTTCTTAAAACTTTAAATGTATAATAAAAATATTTCCCTCAAATTCAAGTGAGCATTGCAAGCCATCAGAAAGGATGCAATCAGAAGTTTTCCTAAATAGCAAAGCCAAATGAGGCATTAAAAAGTGGCAACATTATTCGGAGGAAAAGAAAAAAAGCAATGTAAGCTATTTTGGAACAAACCTAGCTTTCCAAATTTCATCAGGCATCCTTAACCATAGAACATAATACAGCAGGCTTGTCCACGTTTCTAGGCACATTTGTGGGTTATTAGTACAGTAGTACCACTTTAATTCACCCAGACCTGTACTGAAATTCTACATGGCAGCAAAATTGAATCAGTTTAATTAGTAGAAAGCCATTTACACCTTAAAAATTAGGCCATTGTTTTACCACTTACTATTTGTGATGGAAATCCATTAGAATTTCTTCTTGCAATAAATACATGCAAACCTGCATTTTAAAAAGGTCAGTAGTATTCAGAGTGCTAGAATGCAATTACTGACAAATAACTTCTTAATTCCTTTTAACAGGTAGCTTATGTTATGGCTGTTCTGTCTGCAGGAGGTTGTAAAGTCAATATCCATGGAAAACTTTTGAGACACACTTAGCAAATATACTATCAAGCTTTATCAGTCACAGCAGGCAGATGCAATTGTAAACATGTTTCGTTTGGAAAAGAAACAGTTTGGCTTATGATTGAGATAAATATTGGTTTGTATTTTTAACATTTACTTTGTACTAATAGACTGTTTCATTTCATAAGCATATAAGCAATCATGGTAAAGTTATGGCAGGACTAAAGTATACTGGCATATTTATTCCTGAAGTTCTCCAATCAAAGACAAAACTCAGTTGTTTGCTTTGATATTTATTTAATGATGTGAGCCCTGACCGGACTTGAGACAACCTCAAGTATTTCATAGAGCAGTGAGTTTCCTTTGAAATGGAGCAATGTAAACACGCTTTCAGGTGTTGTATAAATAGCAAAACTGCAATGCAATGCATAATATTTCTTTAAATTAGCACAGTGTTAATAACTGATGGGGGAGGGGGTCATATATAGGTTACTTGGCAAAACAACAATGCTGTTTCTCAATGTGTAGGAAAATGCAGAACACAAACCACAAAAGTGCAAAGTACATGATAGAATAATCAAGATTATTAGAACTGCCCCTGGATAGCTGAAAAAGGCTATCACAATGCTTCAGTGATAGTCTCGAAATGACTTTTTTATCCTAAGATGTATTATTATTTCAGTAACTACCTTATAGCATTATAGTCAGCCACTCTGAGAGATCTCAGGTGCTGCATGCACTCTGCAAGTATTTTAATTTGGGGGTTCTTGTTGCCTGTTCCGGAGCAATTTCCATCCTCTTCCTAGAGTGAATCAAGATCAGTCCATTCAATCAAGGGTAAAAGTTGGAAAAATCCATTAGCAAGCAGAGTGATGAAAGAAACAATTACTAGACTCGTGACACTGTGGTGCTGCTGTACAGAGTTTAATTTCTGTCTTCTCTGTAGGACACAGCAACAACAGTCTACTTAAAGCACTTTAGTCAGTATGAGCACAAACACACACATCCTCCCCATTTTTTAATGTTGAGAGGATGCATAAATTGCAACTGGAGCCTGACATGACTAAAATTAAGATTAAAGGAGTAATGTGAGTGTTATTTGACAGCATGGTGATTACTCCAATGGAAAAGTAGTATCAGTCAAGCTGGGACAGCTCAAAAGAGCTTGGAAACTTATTTTGGTTATTTTGGAGCCAGTTTTTAGAGGTGAGGAAACAGAGAAATCCCTCTCAGTATTAGACTAGAACTTCAGACATAAAATGGAACAAAAAAGATAAATTCCAAAAGAAAATACTTTTCAGAAATTATTAGAAGATCCAGGCTGATTAATTTCCTCTGTGTCTCCACCCAAACTACAGAAATGTTTTCGCTCATCCAAGATATTTTTATCTGTTTATTTAGGTGCCATGTTTTTCTGGCTCTCAAAATCTCATCTGCTTTACCAGCACAGATCATTACCTCCCTCCATCTTTAAGAACTTTCACTCTATACAACACATTGCTTAAACACTGGACACAATCAAAAGTCATATTCATTACCATAAAGGGTTATTGACAAAGTCTATCTAAGCTAGCTTTGCATTTGTGGCCTGCTCATCAGGATTAGTGCATGTTATGAAGCAAATGAAATTAGATCCACATGAATGAAACCATCTGTGGGTCCTAAATTGCAAAATATCCAAAAACAGACTGGACTCTCTTCTACAAACAAAATTCAATCTCCATCTTTTACAAAGCCATTAGAAGAGCTTGATGCCCATAAAGGTGAGAGTACATAAATATTTTTTAAGTCTTTACATCTTAGTATTTTGCTTATAGGCATCCCAACATTTTATAAGGGTTTACAAAGAAAAATGTGTAGTACATATGCACTTCTATAGGCTGAAGAGCAAACAATTGACTACAAAGAAAATGCATTAACTTTAAAGAACATTCCACTACAAGTACCAGCACTAGTGTTAGGTGTTAGGAAGATGTCCAACCAGCATATCTATTGTGTATTCACCAGAGGTGGGTGGCATGCAAAACCCCAACATTATTTCAATCAGTACCATGCCACAATCCTGACAGAAACGGACTTATGCCTGATGTCAGTTGTTCTATGACTGCCAACTCCATGGCAGATTTTGCTGGGAATAACTTTCATCTCCACTGACAACTAAAATATAGTGAACAATGTTGTTACACTTCTGAGATGAGAGTGAAAGGGCTATGTGTGAAGTGCCAGTCAGAAAGAGCAGAATACACAATACTTAATGTCACTTACAAATATAAAACACTTAGGAAATGCTAAAATGATAACTTCATTAGTAGAAGAGAGGGGGTGAGGCTGACAAAGAGGTTAAATATATTTTAAACAGAAAAAAGTCAGCAAACAGCACAGGGTAGGGGTCAACCTGGGTAATCCTAATGAAAAAGCATTGATTTCTGCTCTTGGAATCAATAGCAAAATAACACCATGGCAGCAGAAATACATGCTTCTTGTACCTGCCAACTTCTCCCCTTGACAAGGCTTCTAGATGAGGCTTCTAGGTGCATATTTACCACCATCTAAAATCTCTTGGTAGCACAGTCAGTGAAATAATTCACCCAAAGATTCCTTAATTCCACAAACTTTTTTTCAGCATATCCCCCAAAATATGTGAATTCCAGGAAAACATAAACCTTACTGACAGGAAAGACAGCAAAATAAGTTTTTCAAACATTAGAAGATACTAGAATACACAGACTTAACTGATGAACCAAGAACATGATACTATGTAGTGATGTGACCTTTGACTGAATATAGACTAAAGAAATACCTTCTGGAAAACTTAACCTCTGTTCACACACTTTAAAAAACCATTGAAACCCGAAGAGGATAAGAATGGACATACAGGAAGCCTTTCAGTTCTAGAAAACATAAAGGACACCAAAGGATTTATTTAGATCTACTTAGCTACAGGGGGCTAACAGTCACAATATAAATATAAAAATTCCTGTCTGTATATAAAGGAACTAAATGGTGAAGAGATGACTGCTGAGCATGTGCAAAGGCAAAGAGCCTATGATTATCATTAAATCATGATCTTTACTGTTTCTCACTTTTTCCTGTCCTTCAATCACCTCCCATTTCTGGTACTGCAAGGTCTACTCTACAACTGCAAGCTGTGGCTCTGATGGTACTCTTACTATTAGTGAATGTCTAATATCTAAATTCATACTCTTATTCAGCTCTGGCATTTATCAAATGAGCAGGCCTATGTTCAGGCTAAACAGGTCTGCTTTTCTTCCTAGAACTCATGTGCCCTGTCCACAACATCATTTGTGGCATTTGGCTTATTCCTCAAATCTCTGTTTCAGCACATAGGGGCTCACTGATTCATTTTAAATGAGGACAGGCAGAACCCCTCCTGCATGCTCACTAGTGAATCCAGCCCATTTGATGATCCTTCCTGAGTTCATTCTTCTGGATTTTCTTGTTTTTATACACTTCTAAAACTCCTCTGGCTCTTTCTCCTTGAATATCTGTGTAGCTTACTGATCTGCTTGCCCAGGTGGTCCATCTGTCTTGCACCTCTGAGCTAAATAAAATTCTATATTATACACACATTTAAAAGCACTCCATTCTAGATCCTCTCAAATAAGATCCTGTGCATTGCAATCAGTCAAAACCACTCTCATCCAAATGCCTAATGGCATCTTCCTAGGCAACTAGCATTCACTCTTCTCCTTGTTCTCTCAGCTACCCAGCAACTCCAATCTTTTTAAAGCATGCTTATCCTCTTATGAGGATATCTTCCACTGGCTTTCTTAAGGTTCTTTTTTTAATCTTTCCAATTTCTCTGTCACTGGGTCCTTCCTCAAAGTATCTTTTAAATGTGATACTCCCAACAACTATCCTGATGCTCTGACACCTGAACACCATAACCAATACTACTCATTGTAAAATCTAATTCGCTGCTTCTTTTTCTACCTGGCTTTTGTAAGCTCTCTTTTTGATGAGTATAGTATTCAGCACAACAAAGCTCATGAGTTTGAGCTCCAAATTATAGTAATATTAACCATATCAAAATCGGCTTTCAACATTTTGGAGGGAGATACCGTTTTGGATTCCACAAATCTCTGTGAAACCATCACATCTCATGTACAGACATGCAAAACCAGTTTTTGTATTTTTCTCTAGAATTCAGGTGGTTTGCTGATAAACATTTGAGTCACAAAGGTGAAAATAAACCAAATAAATGGGTTAGTTGTCATGTGCCAGTAAGTTGAATAAGGAAAGATTAGTGTACCTGAGTTTTTGAATTCTGGGTCCATCAAAAATTAAGTGTTCTGAGGAAAGCACATAATCAAATGCTATGCAGATGTGTGGACAGGCTAAAAATCATAGCAGTAATGATTGCTACTTTTATTTTTTTAATAAAAAGTGAAGTAAAAAAAATAAACTGGATTCCACATGAAATTCTAAAATCTCACATAAAGAAATAATTCTCAACTTTTAAAATTCATGTCAATAAAACCACGGGATTCCAATCACCCAAACAATTTGAAAACATAGATCAAATAGAAACCATTCCAAAGTTCAAATAAAGAATTGATGATTTCAATCTCTGATTGACATGGCATTAAATAACGTGACCACAAAATCATATCTAGATTTGGACTTTAGGTTTATATCCAGTCTTCAACTGCAACAAACTCAGAAAGAAAATCAACTGAATTTTGATAACTCTATTTTGCAGAAGTATTTATACTTTTAAAAACAGAGGCAAAACAATCAAATTAAAAAACCTGTTATCATTTCAAGGTTTGCTATATATTTTTAGTATTTGGCACATTTTCTCTAAAGACTTGCTTGTAAATGAGAATTTTTAAAAAAATAAAATATTCTGAAGTAATATCTTTTTCTCCAGAACAACTCATGTCTTGAAAGAACTATTCTGCTATATTTATGTGTGTTTTTCTTCTTTTTCCTCCAGCTTTATGCAGAGTCTCAAAGTTCTTCACAGTACCTTATTCTCGCGAGACTGCACCGCTTCTCCTTCTCTGCAATGTAGTAAATGTGAAAGTTGACCTCACAGGTCTTAAATAGGTGCCCTTTGCTTTTATGCTAGTCATGAAAATCACAATTGCTGTAATAATTTGCTCCTAGCAGTAGTCTAGCAGCTGTCTAAATTTACAAGGTCAGTTCTAGCACAACCTAAGCCAAACTTTTTAGAGACCTCAGGGTCAGGTTTCAAATAACTGCACATTCCTACTTCAACCAAAAGTAATCCCTGAGACTCAGCACACTTTAAAGATGAATGTTCATCTCTTCTCACATTTGAAACTTCAAAGGCCCAATTACTACCGGGCTGACATGGGCTGTTTCATGATACTTCCTGTGCAAAGTGCTACCTCTCTGCACTCTGTGTTTCTGATGCTTCTGTTATCGCTGGTCAGTTGCTCTCTGGCAACACAAAATTCAATACCAGGTTTCCTCTCACTTCTTCCTTGCACTTGTTAAAAGCAATTACTGTTCACATCCATATTTGAACTTTGAGTTCTGTTTCTGGGATTGTTTATATTCTTTACGATGGCTACATTAATCACCAGCTCTTGGGTTATCTTACAGTCAAAACTATTGGAAACACCTGGCTGGAAGATAAAAACAAAACTAAGGCTACCAAAAATATCAGGCTTAAGCTCAAGATAATGCCACTATAACACTGTCTACATGCAATCTGCTTTCAGGGAAAAACATTGACAAAACAAATCAATTGTTTAAAAGATAATGTTTCTCTTCGTAGCAGCAAAGCTGTTCAAAGTGTATTTGTGCATTTTTGCTATTGGGAGTGCTAATTTCATTTCCCTCCAATGACTTAAAGGTTTTAAAAATGGAACAAATCAAGAGCAAATATTTATATCACAATCAAATCACACGTCTTTTGCTTACAACTTTCCTTCCCTAAGTAGGTATTTTGAACAATATTTTTCTCTCTCATATCAAATCAAATTTACTATTCTTAATTTAGTATCAATATTCAATTTTTAAAATAATCTTTTGTGATACATCATAAACAAAAGACCTTAGTTAATTCATTAAATTCTTTGTCAATATGTGACACAAAAGAAAAACAATCCCAGGATGGCCAGTTCCTGAAAGGAACCATGAATTCATAGGACAGATGAGATGGGTTTAGACTGGATAGGGTGGAAAGAATAAGATTCATTGTATAAAATAGTTTCCTTTTTTTCATTTTTATTGCAGTGCAATTTTGTTTAATAGAATTAGGTATAATGATATAGTTTGCACTGCAATCTTCACCTAAGAAATACCTCAGTGACTTCTGAATCATGTTTTAAAAGATGTGAAGACTTATAATGTATTTAAGAAGATTAAACCTAATACAACTGGAAAAAAATTCAAAGTTCAGTTGTGTCTTGATATTAACCTGCAATCTTGAAATTGTTTGTCCTTTATAAGGAAAAAAAATCAGTGAAATCATTCCCAGTAACTTAATACGCTTAAATGGTTTATAATAAAATGGTTTGCTCTTCTTTCGGGGATTTACCTTAATGATATCATTCCAAAGGAGTCTGGTTTAGATCAAACTGGGTTAAAGATCATGACTGTCAAAAGATGATGTCACTTAGATTCCATTACTAATAAAACCAGGGGTCATTTTAAGTACAGAAACAGATTGATATTCATGCTTTCTTTACCTCTAATACCTTTAGTCATGCATTACAAAGGTAAAACTTGGCCCATTCCAACATAGCTCAGGAGCATAGTACATTAACATCATATTTACAGTTCTTTAGCATAGTTGTTTAAAAAGTCAATGGCAAGAAACATCCAAAATCAATTTCAATAAATGAAATCACTTTGTCTAGGAGATTCTAATTTCTGCATTTTACAAAGATTAAGGTTGGAGATGCAAAAATCACATCCCGATTTATCACTCCATGCAGATGTAAATAAAAACAGTATAGCCAGTACTCAGTGTAATGACTGTGAAATGTAAAGTTAGGATAACTTAATATAAGACTGAAAGGCTAAAATCCTATAACCCATTTACAACAGTTCACCACTAATTCTTCTCTTGCCTTACCTATTTATAATTTTGTATCTTCTTTGTATTGTTTGCTGGTGTTTTCCAGAACTATCCAACTTTCTCTTATACCTAGAAAATATCAAATATATAATTAAAATACAAATAAAACAAAAATAGCAAAATAAAACAAGATTAATCATCTGCAATGAAGAACTGCAATTATCATTTAGAGCAAGAAACAATAGAAGTCCAATTAAAAAAATGAGTATTTGCCACCATGGGATGCTCAAGTTGAATGAAGTAGTACTTTCAGTGAAATCTCTAAGAAGTCAAAAAAAATAAAGCTTTATGATTTTCATTACAGGTTTATGTCCTGCCATCAGCAGATTAATGTGTGATAGGAAAAACAGGTACAAAAGACTGAGCACTGGATGAGTGTAAAAAGAGATATGTGTCTAGCTATGATGGACCTTGGCCTGAGTACTTAGGATCCTACTTGTCAACTCCTGCTTACATGATTTCATGATTTTAGCAATTAAAAGCCAGCTAAATCTACTGCTAAGACTCCAGAAAAGATTCAGAGCCAGTCCAGTCTGCTAGCCAAGATTTCATTTACTTTTGTGCATAGTGAGAATCATAGAAAGGACCACTAAATGGTGGTGTGATAGCCAGGGCAATGACTTCCTTGGATGTTTGTGCTGCCTCCTAAAAGACCTGCTCTTTGTTAGCTCTGACACACATCACTATGAAATGCTATGGTTCTCTGCATTCATTTCTGATATAGTTCCTGTGAGCTTAAAAGTTACCTATTGCCAAAACATTTACTTCAGAAGTATGTTGTAACATGTTCTTCCACAGTCTGTCCTCAGATATTCAACCTTTATTCTTTAATTTCTCCTTACTCTTTTTTCATATTTTTCCATCCCAATTCTCCTCTGTCTGATTTATTGTCAAGGTTTCTTTAAAATTAGTTTCTGCTGTGTGTCCTGTAATATGTAAAAGAACTGGAAAAAAAAAGCAGAAAATACATATCCATTTGTCAAAGATGAACCACCATATTCTGAAACCTGCATCTCTTCTCTATTCTGCTTTTATTTTTTGTTATCCTTTGGGTATGAAACAGTTAAAAAAAAAGAAAAAAAAAAAGAGATCTATTTTTTGTTTCTGAAATTTCAGTACAACAACTGAAAAAACTAATATTAATAGAAGAATAACGTTTAAACACAAAACTTTTCACAAGGGAATAATCTCTTGCTTGAACTTCAGAAAGGCTGTATAAATATCTTTAAATGAACACTTTACAATATACATTCCTGATAAAATGTTTAACTTGCACTTAAAGTAATGTGCCATATGGAGAACTCAACAAAGTTAATTTTAATATGGATAGAACAACCTTTGGAAAAAATAAACACTGCCAGATACTTCATAGGTTGAATCAACTATACAACCTGTTGAAACGTGAATTACCTGCTGAATCAGATGTTTAATCTACTAAATCAAAGTTAACACCTACTGAGTGAAGCATAGCACCTAGTAAAAAACTATTTGTACAGATTTATATGTATTCAAGTGAATTACAGTAAACACATTGCTCAAGAAATACAAAGTGGGCTCCATCTATTTATTGCATCATGTTTAGATGGCAACAAGTGTTCTGCTATGAGGGAATTTCCCATTCAAACAGAAAGAAATAAGGTCTTCCTTTTGTGACTCAGTTTTCTTCATTAGATGGCACAGATCATCACCAATGAATTCATAGATATTCTAATGTCTCAGCAGAACTTGTAGGAATAATCAGGGTGAGGGGCAGGGAGAAGACATCTGTGCAGTTGCTTTGCTCCCTGCTTCTTTTATTATTCTTTCCCTCATATATCACGCTGCTACACATGTAACTGCAATGAAAAGTATGTGAGAAGGATAAAAGGGGCTCTTGTCCAATGCAACTCAAGAGAATTTCAGTTTGTAAATCCACTGTTTGTTTCAGCAACAGATGGGTCTGCACACTATATATTTTCTCAAATTCTCCAGTCTTTCTGCTTGTACAAGCCTGTATATAGGCTTACTTTTTTGGATTGAAACATGCTACATCTATGTTATCTTTTGTCCCTAAGCATACTTTTCTTGCTGAATATTTATGGTTTTTCAGTATTTTTTTTGACAGACCTTCTTCATATAGAGACCAGTGAATGTTGCTTTTTAATTCCATTTGTTCATTAATATTATGAAGAAAATGCTAATCTCCCTTAGCTATAGTATTAAGAGGTGTCCATTTGCTTCTTTTTTTTTCTACATCTCATACGCTCTAATCAGGTTACAGCATTAATTTCATTCCATTGATTTTGTGCATTGATATCCACAGTAAGTATACTTTTCCTTTAGACCTGCTATTTCTTAGGTCCTATTGTTGCCTTTTAAGAGCCATTTCCTATCTTTTTTATAATGGCCTGCTTGTGGTTTTTGAGACATAGAATATGCGCCCACATTTCTGTTTTAATTTGTATCAGGAGAGCAGTTTTGAACTGCCAGTTGTCCCTATTTACTCTATTTTGATAAGCACCATGGAGCTGCAGTGGAGCACTTGAACTGAACTCCTTTCAGGTGAAACTAAGGAAGAAGGAGCAGTTCCAATGCACACCAGCTGCAAAATGGGCTGGAGGCTAGAGGATAGCCTAGAGTTTATCCCCCCCATTAAAATGTGACTTGTGTGGGCATGAACACAAAGTGTTTCATACTACAGAGCTTGCTTCTACTGGTCTACTTGCTACTGCAGACATAACACCGACAGAGGCATCAACTATCTTTTAGTCACACCCACATACCTCCACTTATACAGAGATTATGGTTTATTCTGATTACCAGTGACAGGACTCAAGGAAACAGCATGGAACTGAGTCAGGGAGGTTTAGGCTGGATACCAGGAAAAGGTTTTTCACCCAGAGGGCAGTTGGGTGCTGGAACAGGCTCCCCAGGGAAGTGGTCACAGCACCAACCCTGACAGAGTTCAAGAAGCATTTGGACAATGCTGTCACACACATGATGTGACTCTTGGAGTGTCCTGTGTAGGGCCAAGGGTTGAATTTGATGATCCCGATGGGTCCCGTTCAACTCAGCATATTCTGTGATTCTATGATTCTGGATATTTATGTTGACTCTGCACAGGAGGAAAAATGTATTAACATTTTTATGTAGACAGCAATGTAAGAGCTTTCTTGCTTTTAAAAGATTAATTCAGGGAAGGTACAAACTCCAAAAATAATTTCATAGTGAAATAACCCCTCTTAAAATGAAAATTCATAACTAATATTTGGGTAAAGATACTGTAATACTGAAAATGAGTCAAAACACAAAACATTTCAAGCTTTTCTAATTAGATTTTTGATATATTAAGCAGTAATCTATTTCATTTTCTCTGTAGGGAATGTTCCATTCTGATGCAGCAATTAATAGTTACCTGTCAGTAACAGGTATGCAGAAATAAGAAGTAAATTATGTTCTTATCATAATTGAGTGAGATTGGTTTGCTTTTCTGTTGTTCTTTTCCTCTTTTATCATTGCATAAGAAATACAATGAAATCTGAATTCTGGATTATAATCAATGAAGTAACAGACTTTCTGCAAAAGGGTTTTGTTGATTCAGTGACCTAAGATATTTAAGTGTTTGGGCTGGTTATCAATAGCTTAACATGATACTGGAAATAGAACACTGACTGTTACAGAAAGATTGCATGTTGTCCAGCAACCAAGTTATGTTTCCAGAGGATGAATTTTCATATGGCACGTAACTGTGAAACAGGTTTTACTCATTAATACATGACTTGTTACTGACCTAACAGAAAATTGATTAGTTATTTGCTCTGCACCATGCTTGAGATACCAAGAAGCAGCTGCATATGTCTTTTATCTATGGATTTGTCACACAGCATTTTCTGTTCATACACACAGGATCAAAAAAAGGTATTTGTTTTACCTAAAGCAAACAACGGCACCCATTATGAAGCTACTTCAGCTCCTTTGGTATCTTGGAATAGGCACACACTAAACAGAAAGTGACATACATGGTACGTCTTTCATAAACTGAAATACGTTGTTTATGGTGGCTGAACATTTCTTAAAACCACAAGATAGCTTCAATTACTTTACACTGAACACGCAAAGGAAGAGTACTCATTATCTCTTTCATAAAAGCCAGCAAAATGATCTAACAATGTCAGATAGTGTTGTTCATAAAAAAAATCTAAGTTTTGAAAGGTTAAATAAGTAATTGTTGTAGAAAAAATGCAAACTGTTCTGCATATTAATGAAAAATTACCTTTTATTGTTAGATAAAATAGATTCTTCATTCATCTGGTTTTGAATGGTTAGTGTAAAATTATATAATGAGATAAAATATTGTCTCTAGGATAATAAAATAATAACAAAATTTGATTAATTATTATTAGAGCAGTAACAGTAAGCACTACCAGGACAGTCATAAAAAAATTTCTTACTTAAGAACTTAGAATAGAAATAGCAGCAGAAGGGAAATGAGATCAAAAGGACTATAGGAGGAGAAAAAATGAGTTTGTGCATTAAGAAGATTGCATATGTTAAAGGTTTTTGTATGGGGATGATTTGGAATTGATTAGGACTCTCCAAAGGGAAGGAGTTAGTTGGATGGAATTAGGTTTCCAGTGCACCCACTAGCGGCTCTTTAACTCAGTCACCCCCATTAATAGATGACTAATGGACTAATGGAGGCAAATGGCAACTTCAGCATAAGAACATTTGTAATCACCGTGGTCTCTTTTTCCTGCAAGTTTCCAGATGCATCTCACTCTTCTCTGTCACTGGAAAAACAAGTAGTTACTTTTAGAAGGTGCCTGACAGAGACATGCTGTATCATCATGCTGCTCCCCATGCCAGCTTCCCCGGAACATGTCATATACTTCACTTACTCAGTCCTCGGGCTCCTACCAAATCACTTATAAATATCTGTAAATTCAGGTATTGTGGCCATAAAAATCAGAGAACCACCTTGGTTATGAAAGAGCAGAGAACAAGTCAATACCACCTTCCGCCAGTTTGATCTCTGTTGTCTTAATACTTTGTATTTTCTCTAGGTTACTGGATTTCATTTAAGGATTTAGTGCCAGGGGTCTTAATGCATCCTTACTGGGATCTGGCTGTCAGGACCCAGGGACACCTCAGTCCCTGCACAGACCTGGGCACCATCCTAGCTGATGATGAGTAGAGACATGCAGGCAGCACCCTGATATGTATTTGAAAAAAAAATCCTAAACAAATTCCATGAGTTTCAGTTTGGTGGCTGTATTTCTATGGAAACTATGAAGCCAGGCAGTCCTGTTTTATAAATGTTTATGTAAACATAAGGGGAAAAAAACAGTGGAAGAAACAATATTTTGAAAATTCAATCTGAAGTATACTGAAGCACTCTGACATACAGCAGTGAAAATTACATACTTGATTGGAGCAAGTATGAACTCATTCCAGCACAAGTTTCTTTGCAGGGCCTGTAGTTACTGCAGGTGTATCACTTGACTATGAAAGGAACTTCTTAAATGGAAAATGCACTTATATGTAAACAAGTGCAAACATATGTTTTCAATTATAAAATAATTGGGAAAAAAGAATTCCAGAGTAGATAAAATCTTCTCATTTCTAATACGAGATACCTTTGCAAAATTTTAGGTGACAATTTTGTATAAAGTGTCTTAAATAACTCTAGAATTGAAGAAAAATTTTGTTGGAAATTCAGAGAAGATTTTAATTGGGAACAAAAGTTGAGAAATAAGTACACCAACTAGTGAAATTTTTTCTTGAGAGCATAAACCTGATTGCTCTTATGCTGCTTACATCCTCTTTGCACTTCCTGCCACTTTCCTTAAAGAATTGAATCACTGTGTTGGATATTGTACTGGAAACTAAGGCCATGTACAATTTGAAGTCCTTCTCAGGTTCATTTCTTGATTTATTTTTTGATTTCTTCCTTCAGAAGTTTCTTTGTAAGAACTGCATTAAGATCCCTCCATTCTTTTTGAGAAGGAAGGGGATGAGGGTATATATATCGAGCAGATGCAGATCTAGAGGGCATTAGCAAATAAGCATTGGGCCCAGTAATACTGCTAGTGACACAGAAATTAACCAAAATGGAGGAACCACATGGTGATGAAACTGTGTGCCGAATGCACTCTCAACACCCACTCCATTCACAGGGATCAAAGTTAAAAAAAATCAGGACATTTATGAAAAAGACACCATTACAGCCCTCCTTCAGCATATGAAAGTCAAGGCACCCACCCTTTCCTCTGCAGCAACTCCTCTGAAAACAAGACAGACCATGCACACAAAGGAGGCTTTTTCTCTCAGCTTGACAGCCCACTGCATGCAGGCAGATAAAAGCATTTTGGATCCTTGCCAGGAGAGAAACCTTAAAGCAGCTTCATTAGGCAAAAGTAAGATAATCAGAGTAAATATACAATGCTGCCTTTGTTACTTAAGCTGTTTGATTGGCTGTTTTGCTGTTGGCTGGCCAATTAATATCCTGAGCACAGGGCACTGTCAGTGCCAGGCACCTCAGGGTGCATGCAGGAGTGTCAGCATCCGATGCATGGCAGGAGCTGCAAAAATAGCTCTGCAAAAATCTTCATATTTCCTGCTTGTTCAAAGCTGAGAAGACATCCATCCAAGAGGTCAATCCAGCATGGTAATTATGATTTGTGTATGTTAATTATGTCAATGCAAGCAAAAGTGTGAAGCTGGAGGGAAAAAAAATATCAATTTGTAGTAACAACCTGAGTGCTGGCCCCAGCAGTGCAAAGGGGTAGGTAGCAGAAAGGGCAAGCAGAGAAAAAAATTATCCAGTGATGCTAAATAAAGAGACCTGTGACTGTGCAAGTAAAAGAGAGGCGCTAAAGAAATTCCTTAGAGAATTCATGGTGACCATGGAATAAGAGTTGGATAAATGCTGAGAAGATGAGCTGCGAAGATGAACATTAAAAACATCCTGTGCTACAGTGGGAGTGCTATAGGGCCTTTGAGCATAACTCCAGATGAGCTGAAGATCTGTTCCCACCCCTTCTGTCATTAAGACTGGAGAACATTTGAACACTATTTCTGTAGACAACAGGAGGTATGTAGTGCCTACAAAATGTTTGTTAAGCACTTATATTCATAGTTTCCCTTCATCTAACCACATTCTTCTGGCAATCTCAGACAATATGTCCCTTGACATCAAAATCTTCTACCACCCATCAGAGAACCCCTCCCACCACAATCACATACAAGTGCATAATTGTAACAGTCTCTGTCTTTCCCAAAACCAAAGGGAAATGTCCAAAACCGAGACTATTTTATTTTCAATCAAGTGGATTAAAATACTAAACCTGCTAAGGATGCAGGAGAGAAACTTGGTTCTTGTCGGTCCAGTCACAGGGGGCAAATGCAAGAGGGAAACTGAAAGCTAAATTCAGTCTGCTAGGTAGGGGACTAAAGTCCCTGACCTGCATAGTAACATTCTCTGAAATCGTGCAGGTTGTGAGGGGCAGGCAGGGACCCTCAATCTCCAAGTATGGCAGTGAAAGAGCCTACATTAGAAAGACTTGGCTGAACCTTCATTGTAACAGAACCAAACTGTCAGCAGTGGAAACTGAAATAGTCACATGGGGTTTCTAAAGTGGAAGTTTGACTGGCAGCAAATGTCAAGCCCTGTGTAAGACATTTTAGAGTCTGAGTAGGAGGATAATTGATGGGCTTGTGTTCCTAGGCTGCTGACTTCTTGTGAGGGGTGAATTAGGATATGCTCTGAACTGGCAGTTACAAGTGCAGAAGTCATATAGGATTGTTAAGGCCATTCCTGTGGCAAAGGCTGCATCTAGCATGGCTACATCCTTGCAGCCTGTGTGTTCTTTGTCTCTGCAGCTCAGAAGGATGTAGTGGATATAGAGAATGTGCATACAAGAGAAGAAAAACTGAAATGATCAGTTTCATCACAAGGACAGGTTAGCATCCTTCCTGTAGAGAAGGCTAAGGAAAGGGCCCAACGAGGGGTTATGAATTCAAAGAGGCAGATTAACAGAAATGTAAAGCTGTTGTTCACTAAAGTCAGCAATAGATTAATTCTGCAGCAGTAAGTAAGGTGGCTCCAAGCTAGTACAGTACAGATTTAAAATAAAATACCTGTTCTACCAGTGGTTGGAGAATATCTGGAACTTGATGCTCAGGGAGGCAGTAGAAGCAGGGAAATCTGAAGAAGAAAAGGTACAGAAAAAGTTCATAAACAACAGGGTCACAAATGGATCCTAAAAACATGTGTTAAGATCTTACATGCAATATTCTAATACAGTAGCTGCAGAGGTTGGTGGAGTACATGAGTTATGGCTTGCAAGTTGGCCAGACATGCACTCTGCTAAAATGGCATCCTTTGACCTGCCCATGACATAGCACTGGACTAGATGGATGTCTGGTCTGCCCTAGGGAGGACATTTCTCATTAACAGTGAAATCTTAACACTGAAATATCTCTTGTACTGTGCCAATGATTGACTGTTGAAGCTAATCCTGAGACTAGCTGATCATCACTCCAACAGTGTAAAGGTTGCCTGAAAGCCTAAATGCCTGAAGTTTGTCCTTGCTGGCTGTAAACATTCAGCTGGGCTTCTTCACTTTAATCAGCTTGTACCTTGTTCTACCAAGCACAGTTCTCACAGATACTTACACCATGCAGGTAAACAGACTGTCCAGTGAACAGGAATTCAGCTATAATGCCTGAATATGAAGAGAGATGTCATCAAGCATAATGCTATTAAGAGAAGAACGATTCATTCCATGTGCCTTAAAAAAGTAAAAGTGTTTATCTAAGACTTAGCTATAGTAGTCAGCTCAATTGCCCAAGGGATTTTATTCCAGTCCTCACAGGAAACGTGGCATGCTGGCTACAATTCTCTGACTTGGACATGAGAATGAATCTGCCTCACTGTAGGTGAGGACTTAAGCAGTACACTATAGCTGCTCCTTGATGGATCATAAAACACCAAAAGCTGTCACAAATTTTTGTGAATGTCCGGCACAGAACATACTCTTGAAATCAAATTACAAATACTCTCCAGCATTCTAAAAGGAATTCTAGATACAGTGATGCTATTTCACTGTGCTTTCCTATTTCAAAACAGCAACCACAGCTATGCTTGTTCTCATTCAGTAAGGTCCTGCTCTAAATAACCTGAACTGCTCAGGTAACTGAATGTTAGAGTATTTGAGTTCCAAAGATTTACTATTCACAGCATAAAGAATTGTTTCCTTTTATCACTTTTAAATTTGCTAACACTCAGAGTAATTGAGTGTCGTCTTGTTCTCACATTACCAGACTAAATTAAGAGCACCAAACCATCTATCTTCATTACACAATTCACTAGTCAGTATATCTGTTCATTCTTTCCTTTTCTAAATTACTTAAGTTAGCTTTTTCACACCAGTTTACATGCACTGCTCGCCCTGCTAATTTCTCTGTTCTCAATATTTTCTTCCCATTCATCTTTTGATTGTTCACAAGGAAGGTGATATAAGATGAATATCTTGTTTTCATGTGGTTGCTGAGTCAGAACTTTACTAATTCAAAACTAAACAGGCCTTTTTTTATCTATGTTTGCAGGCATGGGCTTTGCATCTTTTTTCATGACAGCTCTTACAGACTATTATGGACTATCTTCAACCTTTGTGTGGACTGATGACTAAATTTTCACCTCCCCTTCTTTCTTGGCACAATAAAATGAATGGACAACAAAATCTTGACCTCTGCTGAAAGCAGGCAGGGTAGAGGTTGGCTGTAGAGAGTGATGTGACTAAATTAGTATCTTCCCGAGATAGGCAGAAAAACTTTCTTTATTCTTTGACTTGTGTTTTCCCAGAAATTGCAGTAAATAGGAGAGGCACTGACTGAACAAGTAACTATTCTCAGCACATTCTGTTTCTTGAGGAATGGGTTCCTTATCAGTGTTATTTTCCACCCTCATAGTTGGCAAATCAAAGAGAGTAAGAAAATGCATCTAAAAAGGTAGAGAAGGACAGATGAAAAATGTATTCCCAGAAGCATAATATCTACATGATATGACATTTACCCTGACTGCAATGAATCTAATTTTCAATCTAGTTCAACAAAGCCCTGCAAAGTCACTTCACTGGGTCCAAAGGAAGAGATGATTCCCAAAAGCAAGACCATTCTACTAGAATGCCTGTTTTTAAATTAAGATATTGCCTTAAGAGCCATATTACAAATGTAGTGTAAGGAAAATAAGTAATAAGAAAATAATTTCAAGGTACCAATTATTCCAGCACTTGACCATACTGGGGCATTGTAGTATAAACAGGGTCAAATGAGAAAGGGCATAAGGTGACTATCAATCAGGAGTGTTCAGCACCTATGACTGAATAGAAAGTGGCTAATACTAGGGCTATGTTAAGAATTTCTGCCTTCCTCCCCAAATCATGACAGTCACAGTGACTGGGAACACAGAAAAGTAAAACAGAAAGAATGCATCAGCAGAAAACTCAATGATGAAAGCAGATTTCAATCATATATAGCCTGGCTAAATATCCAGTTAGGACGCGAGACAGATGACACTCCAGTATCTCATCCAGAGATACTGAAAGCCCCTCTTTGGAGCTGTTAGCTAGCAAATCCAAGAGAAGACAGCTAGTGCTTACCTTACTCCCAGCGCTCACTGGGATACCATTCAAAATTTTGCTACCAAATACCTACTCTGCAGTAGCTGACAGATTGTAATCATGCATTCACCTGCTGGTGGGATCAGGTGTAAGGGGAAGTGGGACTTGGTTTCAAACAGGGAAATCATCTAATGTGATTGTATACTAAAAATTAAGTAGAAGGTGCATTTGAAAAGTTATAATACTTGGAGGTAGCTTGGAGATTGCTTATCGACCACAAAAACATCTCACCACAAGATTCAGAGACAAAGACAGTAATATTGTGGAAGTATATGGAAAGAATTCCATGCAAAGGACAATTGAAAAGCTACTATGCTTCAGATTGGAAAAGTGATAATCAAGGATGGATGAGATGGAAGTCTGTGAACTTAATGAGTATCTGTAAACTTAATGAAGATGCAAAAAAGGAAGTAGGTTTCTTTGCAAGAAGTTAAAACCATGAAACAAAAACAAAGGATCTGTTTCTTTGTGCACAGTACACAGTACCTCTGCTACAGGGTCTGGCAGATGTGAGAAGTCAGTCCAGCCTTTTCTTCCACTACTATACGGTTTGTAGAAGAAAAATCCATTAAGAGCTTTAAAATAAACTGACAATTTGATCTTCAGCCATCTCTGAACCACAAATGGTTCAAGGCCAGGGGAGAATTTAAAGGAACTACCAAAACACGTTTCTTTCTTTCCTATAATCTTCCCTTGACATCTGGTGTTGTCCGAGAATGATACTGATGCAGACAGACCTTTGGTCTGACGTAGTGAAGTCATTCTTACATTTTTATGAAGAACAAATCAATAACATGAGTTGTAGCAAATTGCAAGGACCAGATGGTACTCACCTAGGAGTTTCAAAGGGACTAAAATATGAAAAAGATGCACTGCAGTTAGTGATTCAGTTAAAATATAAAATGTCCTTGGCAGCATGGGTAGTGGGAAATAAAGTTTCAGTTCATAGAAAGGTTGTAAGACTGAACTGTGGCAGTTCAGACTACAAAGCCTGATTACCATGCTGGAGAAAATGGTAGAAAATATAATAAAAAATAGACTAAATCTATAGATAGGTGTGAACATTAAGGGGAAGAAATAATTTGCATCTTGTAAGTATATTTTTGGAGTTTATTCAAAGAATCAGTGACCAAGTGGAAAACAGTTACTTGACACTGGCTTTTCAAGAAGTTTTAACATGATTTTTCAGTAAAGATTTATAATGAAACTAAGTTTCCATGGACTAATAATAGATATACAGAAAGACAGAAAGCAGTTCATTAAAAAGTTGATGATATTAACACCAGAATGGGATAACACTAGGGTGCTGGGACTTCCATTTTACAACAAACATTAATGATCTAAGAGAGAATACTTGGGTGACAACACTGTAGGACACAGTCATAATACTGAGTGACTGGGAAATAAAATGGTAGACAATATCAATGCTGGTAAATTCAAAGTAATGTACATGGGAAAATAATCCCCACTGTTCATATGCACCAATGAGCTCCAAACGAAATGTTACCACTCATAAAATCCTGGAACCTCAGGCCAATACACTGAGGTGTTTAGACAAGCAAGCACATTTTAGGAGTTTAAATTAATAGAATGGGAAAGAAAACATTTTGTCTGAGTTATGTAGACTACTCAAGAACTTGTACACAGTTTATATTTCTAGCCCACTCACCTCAGAAGTGTACAGTAAGATAGTAAAACTAAAGGAAAGCGTAGTAAAAGTGTACAGAAAACTGTTTATGAAGACTGAGTTAAAAGATTTGTATTTTTACTCCAAATTAAGAAATTACAAGTAAAGAATCTGCAGAGAGGTAATTGATGAAGTACAAGATCATGACTTTAATATTTTGTGTGAAAAAGGGAGGATTGGTACGGAAGTGCTGCTCAGACAAGTGAGGAGACATCAAGTGAGATTACGAATTGCAGGCACAAATCAAATTCCCCAGGATTTGTAACCCCTAAGTACATTCACCTCCAGGTCAAAAGATCCCTAAATGGAGGACATCTTGGAAGATTCACAACTATCTAGGCAGAAATACATGCTCTGCTTGGCCTGCTCTTGCTTCTTCAGATGGAAATCTCCAAAAGGATTTAGGAGTGGGAAAATTAAGAGACCTAAGTTATCATTCCCAAGCATTTTCAATAGCACTGCCAAAACTCTAAGAGATGACAAATGAACTGGATTTGTCCACTGTCCCTGTCTGAGACAAAATTCAGAGGAACGTCCAAATTTGAACTTCCTCTCTTAGAAGGCACGTTACAGCCACCCCTCCCCCATCAGGTTTGGGAAGAAATTCCTCAGAGGAAAGTGAAGGAAAAAAACTATTTATTTAACAAACACACCGAAAAAGAATAATAATGCTAAATAATAAAACCTCTTGGTGTGGAGAGAAACCCGGGAAGATTTTAAAGTCCTTCTGTGGGTATGGTCTCTCTCCTCTTTGGAGCTGGGTTGGCATGGCCCCTCTGGGCCTCGGTGGAAAGTTCTCCTGGATGATGTTCTGGGGTTCTGAACAGTTCCAGAAGAAACAGAGAAGAAGACAAAGTCCCAGGGAAAAGAAAAGCTTAACTCTCCGTCTGTCTCTGGAGAAACAGAGCCAAAAGCTGTTTGAAAAGCAAGAAGGGTTCTTCCTCTGCTCTTCTTGCTGCAGCAGCTATCTCTGTGTCCTTGGAGCACCAACTGTTTTGAAAAGTTCATCTGGCTTTTTTTTCCTTTCTCTCGCAACCAGTTTTAAAAGGCACAGAAAGGCACAAGAATCATGCCTGGGCATAGGGCAGGCAATATGGGATACAACATCATAAAGTCACCCCAAGACATCCACCATAAGGTTGTTTATTTTTTCATTAATATTACATAACAGAGGTGGCCTGTAACTGCAATGTAATAGTGCTTTTTTGGAAAAGATTTCTTGTAAATGTCACTGACTACTTTTGAATTTATTGTAATACACACAGATTTCCTTTGGACTAAGGTCCTTAATTTTTTGAGTCTAAATAAAGAGGTGTTTGGTATACTCAGTACAATACAATTTAAAATGACTGTTTAAAGACATTGCTACTTCTACTACTTGCTTCCTCTTCTAGCATATTACCTTCCTTTTGTTCTGTTTCCTCCCTTCCCCTGCTTTTCTGAAACAGCTACTAATTCCTGCTTCTCCATGTTTTCTCTCTCACCCCTACACCTTTTCTCCATTACCTTTGCTTTTGGGTGAATTTATTAAATGGATAACAGTGGCAAAGAAGTGTCATTATTAACAGGGCATAAGAGAGTTCACAGCCCTGAGTCACTGTTTGGAGTAGGTTTAAGATTTGAACAGACACTGCTGTTTCAGCTACAGCTCCATTCACATCTGGAAGACCTCCAGAGTATTCAGAATTAAGAGTATATATATATATACTTGCTTATAGAAAATCTTCTGTACTAGATGATCTAAATGCATGATCCAAAGACAATGGATGCTATGTTTAACATAGGGCTGAGAGATTCAGCTTTTTGCATAAAAAAGATAGCATATTAGGGGGAGGATTTTTTTTTCTCGTTTGTTAGTCCTCCTTCAAAGAACTAATAACTACCTCTGACATGACAGAACTTTCATAAAGATAGTCTACCATATTTAAATTAACACCATTACCTTTGGTCCCCAGTAAAACTGCTCACAGTAAACATTAATTTCTCAGGATGACATTTAAGGGAGGGAGGGAATCTTGAGTCCATGGAGTGTTCTGGACTAGACAGACATGTTCTTCATGTACTTTTTTTATAGTTCTCCATAGGAATTAGGCCATGTTGTGTTTAGGAATATAACTAAATTCCCCTTTCTTCTAGCTCTATTAGTAGAATGTGCAAAAGTATCTGGTGGATGGATTTGAAGGGCACATTTGTAGGTTTCAGAAACGAGTCTAGGACCTCTTGACCCAGTTCACAGTTCCTGTCACAATTCTCTCTCTAATATTTTCTATGGATGCTTATACATCACCTGAAACTTAGGGTGGCTAAAGCACATGCTTAATACTTTATTCTTGTTCCCCTTTCAGCGTGGTTATGGCCTTTCTTGGGCTGATACCTATTTGTACCCTATCTTATTTTGCCCTTTCATTAAACACTTCAGAACCAGATGGAATTTTTTTTACAGTGTTTTTCAGTATATTTCATCTAATATGTCCTTCCATGTTTGTTCATGTTCCTATTACCTGGTATCTCAACTTTCATAATATATTTTCATCTGCATTTTGAATGTATTACCTTACTAATATCCAATCAGAATTAAGCTAAAAAGACAATTTTCTTTGTCTGTGTTTTTTAATATTTTAGCCTTTTTATTTCATCTACTCAGATGTTAATATAAAGCTTTATTTGCCCCACTCTGTTCAGTTTTGAACCAATTGAAAGAAGTCTGAACGACAGCACTGAGACTGATGAGAAGGTTTGTGGAAAGACGTGACGAGTTAGGGTTGTTTAACCTAAAGAGAAGATTGAAGATAGGCATGAAAGTATTCAGCTATGCAAAAGGCTGCTGCAGGAAGGAAAAGAAAAATCTGTTTTCCACGTTCAAGTTGTATAGAACAGGAAATAATGGGTTTCAATTGCAACAGGGAAGATTTAGGTTACTAATATGAATTTTTTTTTTTTTTTTACAGTGATCAAAGTTAGCGAAGCATGGGAACAGATTGTCTGGGGAGTCTGTGAAACTTCTCTTTTGGAGATATATAAAAATAACCTGGACCAATATATACCTGAGGTGATATTTGCCTTGTTGATTATGCCTTCTGGCAGGAAAGATGGATTAGATGTTCTCTTCATGCAACCTTCCAGCCTATTATGATTATAATGTGTATATTTCTAAATTTATCAACTCTCTCGAGAGCTTTGAAGACCAAGAACTAAGATCTCAAATTTGATTTGATAACTGAGGAACAGTCAGTGTTTAATCAAAGAAAAAAAAGTTGCTTGTTGAAGTGCATCTACTGTATTTAAATGTTAAGACATTGGAAATTTTTCTATATATAGGAACATATTCCCATGTGAAGTGTGTTACTGTAATAGCCTGATTCAAAAGATAAAAAATATATGGCTCACTGTGGGCACACTAGCAGCTGACAAGCTGGAATACTGCCTCCTCACTATCCACAGATGAAAGAAAGTGCAGCAGCTGTTACTATTCAGGTAGCTGGTAGTGATGAAGAGCCCAGGAGGAGCCTGAGGCGGTCTACTGCCTTGACAATTGCAGGACAGATGGCCTTAGTTGTGATTTATATTACTAAATATTTTCCTCTTTCCACCTCTGTGTTGCCTGAATCTAACATCATTCAGGTGGTCTTCACCCAGGGTATGACTCGGGTAATGAGGCATTACTCTTGTAAGAGGTGCAGAATTATATACTACTGGCATGTGTGTTAAGACTACACAGGACCTTTTGTTCAACAGTCAGTCTGAAGTGCTTGTAAATTAATCTTTTCTATAGTTTTGAATTATGGTATTTTTATTCCTTCTAGGAGTAAGATTGTGTGACTAGCAGGTTTCAATAAGGCAACTGCAGAACAGGCAATCATCCATTCATCCAGTCAGAAAGCCTGCTTTAAAACTTTCCCGCAGTAATGCTGCACTCCCAGTAGCAGAAACCTGATATTCAGCCAGAGCACTTCTTAACAAGTTTCTCCTCAATGCAAAAATTCCTCCTCAGTTAAAAATTAGTGAAGAAAATGTTTCATGGCACAAATTGCAGAACTTTGATCTTCTTAACACTAAAGCACAGTTTTGAGACAAAAGTTCAAGCTTCCAATTTGATTATATCCAAAAACATTTCTAAGATTTTTCTTTTTGACAGATGAATTAAATAGGAAAGGGAATTTATTTCTGAGTATTAAGATGCAGACTAGAAATCCTGTGAATTGACAAAATGCATTTAAACTCCAGAATAATTCAGCTAAATACACTTTGGCATTAGAAAAAGGAAGGAGAGATCACTTAGTTTTGGTTATAAGGTAGGACAGACTGTCTTTCTAGGTCCTACCTTGTTGTAAATCTGCTTTTCTTTTTCTATAAATACAAAAAGATGGGGTTTTTTTTATATGATTCCTTAAAAAATAGCAATTACTGAGAGAAAACAACTGAAAGGATGTTTTCTTTCACGGATGTAGATATGGTTCTGAAATGTCCCAATCGCTTCTTCATGCCTTTGATCTCTTGGATGGATATCTGTTTCCCTTAGGGTTTTCTTCGAGTTAGCAGTTTGAAAGACTCTGGACAGAAGATGCTATTTTCTTTTCCTTACTGTGATTTTCAGCAAAAATTATATTGTATTAGCTATTATATAGAATACTTACATACACACACACACACACACATATTTATATATGTATGCATATATATGTCATAGAAAAGGTTGGAAGAGGCCTCTGGAGATCATCTAGGAAGGTTAACTTCAGTTAGATTATGTTGCTCATAGTCTGTTCAAATCAGGTTTAGAAAAATCTCTTTCCAGTGCTTAACTACCTTCATTGTGAATTTTTTATTCCTCATATTATGTAGTCAGTATTTTCCTTGCTTCAGCTTGTGACTGTTGCCTCATTTTTGCTTTGCATGCATGTGAGGAGTCTGGCTCTGTCTTTTTAATAACTGCCACTTTAGATAGAATAGTTTTATGGAAGTTGTTAAAACTAACACATTTATGGAGAAATTAATACATTTTCATTTTCTACCAGATCATTTGCCAATCATGACATTTTTTAAGCAATTGTCTGTTTTCCTTACTGTGAAGTTAGAAGCCTTGACATCTGACAAAATTCTAAACTCTTCAGATATTCAGAGGTACTGAAAGCATCATAGAATCACAAGAAAGGTTCCATCAAGAAAAATAATGGGTGCTGCCTCTTCTCTATACAGGTTTCTTGGCTGTCCCACTCTTAGCAGCTGTTTGACTTGCCATACATATTTAGATGTAGGATTCTCATAACTTGCTTCAGTTAATATTAAAACACAGTAGAAAAGAAAGGAGGATTCAGCCTTGGAAAGAAAAGTACTACAGAATCCAAGCAAAACAATTATCCATAGAATTAATGTGTGCAACATAAACCTTCGTGACTTACAAATAGATATCCAATTACAGTTCTAAAAAAGAGAAAGCAAACACTGAAAAACAGCTTTCTTGGGTGGGAGGACAGGCACACAAAGAAGAGAAAGAAAAAGCAATCATCTTCTCTATTTTTCAAACAACAGCCTCATCCTTTTTATTTTAATTAAAATAACATTCTGAAATTGAATTCTGAAAAGTTCTAGTCAGACATCATTTTTTGTCAGCTAGAGGGCCTACTTCTCCACAACTGTGATTCTTTTTTTACTAACATCAAAGGGTCTTCATTTTTACCAAAACACATGATCTACAGTGTTATGTTCTGCCCTCATAAAATTTCCTGTATTTTAAAAAATATTTTAAATTATGTCAAGGTCAGAAAAAAGAATCCTCATCTTTCTTCCAATTATTTGTATACAAAAGTTCTTTTTTTAGCAAGTTTTTTCAGACCCAACTGGAAAGTTTAAAGAAAGGACATGTGAGACTTCAGAGATAATGTGCTGTTTTACGCTTGGATTATGCTCATGCAGTCTGGAGCCGCACATATGTTTAACTCATGTCCTGTAAAGTGTTCATGGTAAAAAAAAAATAAAAAATCCATACATATTTGTTTTATTATAACTAATGGCAAAAGTCAAGATATGTAATCATTGATTCCAAATGTAGTGGCTACTGCCTAAAGTACAAATCCAGCATCACTGATGAAACCTGCTTTATAGAAGGCAGGTGACGTATTATTTACATCAATATAGCTGCATTTTCATTCTTTTTCATAAAGACATTGAAAACTGTTTTTCAGATATCCTGCCTGTAAAACAAACTATTTTTGATCAGATTACTTCTGATAGTAAGTTTTTTTCATCATCTCTCACCACTTAATTTTTAGAATATTTAGTTTAGAATTATAACTAGACACTAAAGGCAAATAATTTCCTTCTTGTGTCTGACCAAAAAAAAAACGATGAAAAAAGCAGGGTCTCAAATGGACAGAGGAAATTTTAGAGAAGCTGGAGATGTTCCTGAAGAAGATTGTCAGCAGAGGAAATTACTGGATTTTTGAGACAGAAAAGTAGTTCATAAGGAAAGTTCATAAGGAAAAAAATGTAAAACATCACAAAGATAAAAAGGCGGTAGTGATCTCACTTTCATCAAGGTATAGACTTAGTACACTGAAAAATACTCTGTTGAAAGAACTAAAATAGAGTTCTGTTGGGCAATGTGTGCCGTGCAATAACCAGAGCCTAGGAATATTCTCACAGTGCTAAATGCTGAAATTGATGAGCATCTGACTCCATTGCAAGGCATCCCACCTGAGCCTCTCAAATATAAGCTCTCCAAATAATGTTTCTATTATGTTTATAGAGGTGATTGTTTCAATAAAAGAATCAGAAATTATGCTTTGTTTGGCTAAAAAGGTGCGAACTGTCAGCCACAAAACAATATTCAACCACTCTGAGGCACCTTCAGACATCAGCACTGCTGCTGTAAAGGGTCCAGTAGCTCTCGATGCATCCTATGGCTCAGCTGGGTTCACCTGCCCTGGCTTTCTGTCTGGGGCTCCCAGAGCCTCTTGCAATTTTTCCCTCATGGAATTTGGATGAAGCACTGGCTGCTTCCCTGCCAAATGTGTCTGTGTGCATTGGGGACTTGATATGACTGCTGGACCAATATCTCAGGATACCACCACTGCATGTTATCATTGTTTCTCATTTCAAATGCCCAACATCTATTTCTGGGAAGTGGTGGCACTAAATGCAAGTGACAATTATCTTTTTATTTCACACTGTGCCACCTGATACATCTGGAGGCCCCAAATCTTTGGCATGAATTTTCTCACGGGGCAAGCATGCTGATTTTCATTCATTCTCTACAGAAAAGAATATTACTGTGAAACCTTATGTCTCAGCAGTCCTGCACTGTATTTTGAGAGCTGAATATGACTATGTAGCCTTTTTGGTATGTTTCTAATTATGACATCAATCTTCAGAAACCCATTAGATCGGCGATAACAAAGCCTATAACCTTGATATTTTACAATAGATATTCTGAATTTTTTTGCAAGTACCTGCAAGGAAAATTCCATAGATATCTGATAGATGGGATAGAAACATAGAACATGGTCTTCTTTTTTTTCAATGCAAATATAAAAGACTGGTAACTTTTTTTTTTGGTAAAATACTTAGGCTTTCAGACTTGCACAGAAAAACGTCACTCTGATTTCCCACACTTGACATCACATATTTATGCAAGTTTTGTAGTTCTGTGGCATCTGTTGAACTTCAGCCATCTGGACACATGTTCTAGCCTTAGGCATCCATAACCTAGCAATATTTAACACATCTCTTTCCATACAGAAATTCATTTGGCATCTTCTGAATTGCTGTTTCGAGCAAAGGTCTAGTAAAACCAACAGTCTAGTAGAGTTCAGTTAGACCTTTGCTCGAAACAGCAACTCAGAAGATGCCAAAAGGAGGAAAGTCTGTAGTAAAGTTTTTCCTTTCAGATTATTTGCGTGTAAACTCTGTAAATTTTCAAATACTGACATATTCCACTTTTCAGCTAGCTTGAAGATAGTACACAGATAAAATGGTGTGTGCCCTCTCTCTGAAAAACCTAAATCAGCACATAGACATGAAAGCTACTTCTGACCTGTTCTGAGGTTATTATCATAGTGTTTAAATCAGGACAATCAGGTGCTACACTGTCAAATGGATTGACACTAAATGTTGTGAGGTTTGATGAATCTAGGAGAAAGTGGGTTGTTATATCACTTCATGGTATTGTGCATGTCAAATGGCCATAAGGAAGAGTTCTAAACAAGAGTTTAGAGCGCCTTAAATCTAAATATCTTATGGTGATAACCGATGCCTATCCTTAGGTCAGATTTTTGATCTAACATTTCATTAAGCTGCATGATATTTTCTCATCTATTCTCTTCAGCACAGCAAATGGGTATGTCATACCACATATCTAGTTCATAGCTTTTCTGACAAACGTCATATGGAAGAGTGAACCTTGTACCAAACTTTTCAGTATTTTTAAGTATATCACTGCAAGAGCTTCACCTGTTTTATGATAGTTTATACATGTTAGGCTTTAAATTTAGAATTCTATTAATGCAAATATTGTCCTTGTTTTTCAGTCTTCTGGTGAAGTGTCTAATGAAGAACAAGCACTCAAAGTGGTCTTTTGTATAACTCTTTTCATATGAGAACAGAAGGAATCTCAGCAGCTCTGTGATAATTCAGATCCCCACCCTTTGAGTCCTTGTCTTCTCATACTGCCACCAAGTAATCTATGGTTCTTTTGAATCTGTGTCTTCCACAGCAGGATCTTCATTTTTGTGCAGCCAATATGCAAATAAGCACTTTCTTGTGCTTATTCTTCTCTCAACACTTTTTTTTTTTTTCCAAAAGTATTTATCTTGAAAATAAACATAATGATCCTCATAGAATGGTTATGATTACTGGTAAAAAATTCTTTAGCAATACGAGCCTTCAGTCATCACAGGTATAGTTAGCACAGAACCAAAGAATGTATGATCTTGGATGATAATGTTCAAAGATTTCTTTCTTCTTTCCTTGGGAGCTAGCTGACAGCAGTCTAGGATGAGTATGTGGGTCCTGCTTGTAACAGCTCCAAGTCAGTGTAATTTGAATGCAGTTTCCCAGCAGGACATTAAATACAATGAAACTGTATGAAATACATACAATCATAGAATGCCTTAGGTTGGAAGGGACTTTAATGGTCATGTATTTCCAACCCCCTTTCCATAGACAGGGACACATTCCACTACACCAGGTTGCTCAGAGCCCCATCCAGCCTGGCCTTGAACATCTACAGGGGTGAGACATCCATAGCTTCTCTGGGCAACCTGTTCCAGTGCCTCACCAACCTCACAGCAAAGAATTTCTTTTTAATGTCTAATATAACTCTTCTCTTTCAGTTTGAAACCATTCCCCCCTATCCTGTCACTACATGGTTTAGTAAATAGTCTCTTTCCATGTTTCTTGTAGGCTCCCTTTGGGAACTGGAAGGACACAATTAGATCACCCTGAATCTTCAAGGGTATTTGTGAAATGAATTTAATTGCAAAGAAATTACTTAGACCAGGTTCTTTTTTTTGTTGTTTGAAACAGTGTTCTCTGCTCTTCTTACCCTTCAAGGAAGATATGTCTGTTTCTTTGTAGAGATATTTGGACATTTTGTTTCAGCCTAGTCTAACTGATGTTTGTATATGCTTCTCATGACCTCCAGCAATCTTTCCAAGTGTAGTAATGTCATCTAGGCAATTCTGGAGTCCAGCCTATCTCTTGAGAATCGAAAGTACTGTTTGCAAAATACATACATATATAGCATTTTTTACACTTATTGGACTGCTTATGCTATAAGGTCTTTGTTCTCACACAAAACCCTGCAGAAATTAATGATCTTTAGACAGAAATAAATTCAGGCATGCTGTCTCTACAGGACAGATAGAGCAAATAAAGAGACACTATCACATATTGCTTCAATAGCCTGATTTGGTGTGCACATGTGGGATTTTGGGAGATTGCTTTGGGGTTTTTCTCCCCAGTGTAACAAAATCATTAACAGTGCATGACTACAACTATTCATGTTCAAAACAGAACCCATTCTCCTGGCAAAATCACATACTTTAGACTGGGATCCATGATAATGGCAGAAGATAATGTCAATCCTTTCCCCAAAGTTTGCATTTCTCTTGTAGGATCATAATAATTTTCAGGTTTTGTGTAGATTTTCATCAACAGCATAGTTTTCCTTGTATTTAAATAGTTTCTCAACCCTATAGCTTTACAGATATCAAATCACTGCCAGTTTTCTCACCCTCTGCTCTAAACTCCAAACTTTTCCTAATTCCAGTCAAGTTGTAGGAGTGGCAATAGGTCTGATTCAAGCAGTAAGTACTCCCTAATGCCTGGTGTAATGCCTGACTGCAGTCACGTCATATGCCATGTTCTATGATCATTTTAGCTTTCACGGTTGCATGGGAGAATCAGCTTCCTTGCAACAGGTTCTTAGACCAGGTCTATGTTCACAAAGCTTAAAGCATTCAGCTGAGTCCTTTAGACCAAGGGAGGGGGGAAAAATGAACATCAATGAAACAATATTTAACACCTGCAAAGAGTGAGCACAGAGTACATGCTGGTTTCTGCTCCAAGACAACGTAAAAGCAGCAACACTCATTCCTCAAAAAGCTCTGTTGCAAATTACCAGTTCGTTGCTTTCCAATGCAGATCCAAGTGCTATAACAGATTGTAGGCACAGGTTGGAGGTGCGCAAGCAATATGTACTGATCCCAGAGGCAGAGGGGTTTCTTCATTACCGATTTTTCCTGCCCCATGGAAGTGTGCACCAACTCGTGGCGGTCTGAGGGCTGTGGAGAGTCGGGAGCGAGCATGCCAGCATGGCCCCAGGGCCGGGCGGGCCGGGCAGCCCCAGCCGCCCGGGAGAGCCCCGCTCCCTCACGGCAGCACAACGAAGCAGTGCCCTCTACTGCCCAGCGCCCAGACTGCAGCGGCACCGCGGCCGCGGCTCGGGCCTGAGCCATGGCCCGGGGCCTGGGCACAGGCCGTGCTTGCCTTCGCGCACTATCTGTCCTGCTTNNNNCTATCTGTCCTTCTTTTTTTTTTTTTTTTTTTCCAGGTAGTGAGATTTTCTTGTGCATCAGAAGAGATATTCCTTTGCCTTGTTTGGCACTGCTGGCCATGCTTCTTTTGATGAAGCCCAGGGTATGGTTTTGGGCTTCAAGGTTCATATTGAGCTGCTTGTCTACCAGCACCCCCAAGTCCATCTCTGCAGGGCCGCTCTCAGGCCATTCTCTCCACAGCCGCTATTTGTGCTCGGAAT
>VZRQ01003011.1:979372-1086500 GCA_013397975.1 Machaerirhynchus nigripectus | reverse complement strand
GAATTGCCCCGACCCAGGTGCAGGACCTTTCACCTGGCCTTGTTGAACTTCATGAGGTTCACACAGGTCCTCTTCTCAAGCCTGTCAAGATCCCTCTGGATGGAATCCCTTCCCCCCAGTGTGTCAACTGCACCACACAGTTGTCCTGGTGTTGTCAGGAAACTTTCTGAGTGCCCTCAATCCTACTGTCCTTGTCACAAACAAAAATATTAAAGAGCACTGGTCTCAATACCAATCCATGAGGACACCACTCATCACTGGAATGTCCTTGGACACTGAGCCATTGACTGCAACTCTTTGAGTACAATCACCCAGCCAACTCTATTCACTGAGTGGCCTATCTATCAAATCCATGTCTGTCCAGTGTAGAAACAATGATGGTATCCAAGACAGTGTCAAGTGCTTTGCACAAGTCCAGGTAGATGATGTTAGTTGCTCTTCCCTTATCCACCAGTGTTCTAACTCCATCATAGAAGGTGACCAAACTTGTCAAGCACAATGATCTTAGTGAATCCATGCTGACTCACCTCCTTATTTAACATGTGCCTTGGTGTAATTTCCAGGAGGATATGTTCCATGATCTTGTTGAGCACAGAGGTAAGACTGACTAGACTGTAGTGCACCCGGACTTCCTTGCATCCCTTTTAACAATGGGGGTTATGTTTCCATTTCTTTAGTCAGTGAGATCTTCAACAGACTGACACAACTTTTCAAGTGTGGTGGATGGTGACTTAAACTCTTCATCTACCAGTTCCCTCAGGACTCAGCAATGTTGCTCATCAGATCCCATGGACTTGTATACCTTCAGGTTCCTTAAATGATCTTGAACCCCTTTTTCCTAAAGTGTCTCTCATTGTTGCAGAAGACCTTTATGAGGCCCAGTCCTGAGACTCTGGTTCTTCAAGAATGATTTCACAAACCATTTTATTTTGATTTAGAATCTCAAAAGGCATAATAGGTTTTAAGTTTTCAAATATCTCAATTATTATTTTTTTCCACAACAATGAACTTAAAAAAGAGAAAAGATGTGCATTAAACAAGACTTATGATTAGAATTTTAAATGCAAATTTGTAAAAAAAAGTAAATAAAACACACAAAAATCCCAGCTTACATTGTACATGGCTCTTTTGTAGATGGCTAAGCATATCTCGCCTAACATTCCTTCTGTATGTCCTCCCTTCAAAAACTGAGGCATCCATCATTCACAGAATCATCCTTCCTGTCATAAAGCATTGATAGTTTCCTTTTACTGTGTGATATGGTGTCTAGACCTAGACTAGATCTGGATGCAATATTTTAAAAAGTGAGATCACTAGATTTACCCTGTGGTTTCATGTGTTTTCTCTTCTGTTTCTAATAATCCCTCACATTTTCAGCATCTATTTGTCAGACGAACTGAACATCAAACTGATGGTTTTGAACTACTAACACTTTAAAGCAATAATTCTGAGATTCTTCTTCAGTGGTAATAATTTCAGGACACTCACCCTGTGTGTACAGCTAGGCTTATGCTTCCTCATATAATTTACTGATCATTTATCAGTATTGCTTTTATAATTTTACCACTTTCATTCAGTGTCACAAGGTCTTGTGAAACTTTGTCACCTTTGTTTCTCCATTTTCTAGACTTCCTAGAACACTCTTGGAGTCCCTTTCAAAATTTTTTTTTGTCATTTTTTTCTCCGTTCCTCTGAAACTAACTAAAGCTGGTAGATTTTGTGTGAGCTTCTTATCATCTAATAATCGTGTTTTAGGGATCCAATTGCTCAAAAATGAATGCTGCATTCATCTTCTGCTGACAGGTGCACTGAAAAAAAATTCCTCAGAGCCAATGATGTTTCTCTTGGAATCAGGGCATACCTTGCTGGCACTAGCAAATTTTTCAGCTGCAAGATTCTGCTCTGGTTTGGATATTTATCACAAAACAAGGTTGGATGGGTATCTGGGTCTCTGTTGCAAGGGCACCCTCTGTGATAGGAAGTTAGGGGCTGCCCTGTGCTGGACACAGATGCTTCCAGCCTGTTCTAGTTGACTCCAACAGAGCCACCACAGGACACAGCTGAGCCCCACAGCCAGACTGGAAAAGTATTTAAGAAAGGACCAAAGATCCTGGATATGCAGGGAGGAACATAGACACAAAAAGAGTGAGAAGCAGCAGCAGGAAAACCCAAATCAAAGAAGGAGGAAGAGGAGGAGGAGATGCCCAATGGCAGCAGCCTATTCATTGCAGACTGTGAGGAAACCTGCTCTGGAGCAGGCAGATATGCTTGCCAGGAGCCGTGGCCTGTGGACAGCACATTCTGGAACCAGGGAAAAGCATGAAGAAGAAAGAGCAGAAGCAAAAACTGCTAGGTGCTAACTACAACCTCTGTTCCTTTGTGCAGCTTGGGGCAGGTCTGTGGAGGGTAAGGGAGTCTGGACTGAAGGTGTGAAGTTGATTCTGAGAAAGGAAATAGGAAAAAAAGGTATTTTAATGTTTCTGTCTTTGATTTTGTTTGTATTTTGCTACCAAAAACATCAATTTTAATTGTCAATACATGCACTTTCTCTGAATCAAGTCTGTTTTTCCTGTGAGAGTAACTGAGAAACAATAGCCCTTCTTTACCTTGACATATGAGCTTTCTTTCTCACTCACATTCTTTCTTCTCCCTGTCCCACCCCACCTCACTGGGAGTGAGAGAGAGCAAATGGATGAGGGTTTTGCTGTTAGCCAAGGTTAGCCCACCACAATTTCTCTTAAACTTATGTTTTTGCCTGCCTTAGACAAAAAACTCTTTAGTAAAATATCTCTTTACATAATGGCCATCTACTACTTCAAAACACAGACTGCAAATTTATTTAAGCAATCATGTTTTCCTCATCTTTGGTGATTTTTGCCCTTCTTGCCCCCCTTTCCCCTCAAGCACCTCAAATATGAGTGACAGATATGAGGATCATGAGCAGCTTGAATCACACTTAGTTCTGTGTAAGTAGTGAGCCTCCCTTGTCTGAAACGGATGCTCGTCATGAGTTTGAGACACTTTGAAAGATATTAACATGTCTATCTCCTGCACCATTTGGAATACAAGCACAATATATTTTCATGGCACCTAATTAGAGAGGTGTGTAAGCACTGCGTATAGAACTAGGCCAGGTACTTCATCCTGCTAAAGACTCAAAGTGATTTGACTTTAGATGTTATATAATGCAAACATTAAAGGGTGATGTCAGAAGTCTTTGTAGGAACAGGTAACTACAAAAGAGCTGATGTTGTGTTTACAATATTCTCAACCTTTAAGAACATGGAGGGGTTTTTATTAATTATTTTCACTTTAGTTTCATATAATAAAAATAGCTGAACAATCTTATTTTGAATGTTTATATCAAGTTTGAAAAGAGAATTAGGGGAAATACTAGATAACTGCTCTGTAGACGTTTAAACTTATATTTTTAAAACACTTTCATTTTCATAATGTGATAACATTCCTAATAAATCAACTTATTTATAGAATAGCTGTCTTATGAAATCATACTAATGACATACCAAATTAACATAGACGTGTACATTTTTTTACACAAGATTTTTCATTTATTTCCCATTTAAAGTGGCAAAATTTGTCAGCATCATTTCATGCATTTGGAAAGCTGTTCTTTCAACTATAAATACATGTACAATATACTGTGGGAATTGAATGCATGCTTTTAAGACTGACTTCTTCTGAACCAACTAGACATGTTTCTGAAGTGTACATTTCATCAAATAAGAAAATCAACCAGCCTAAGTAATAAAAATGTTGCCTAGAAGCTCATGCTCACAAAAGGCAGATATATAACAAAGACACCCATAGTGAAAGATGGTTATAATAGTTCCATAAATATACTTATATTTTTTTGGTTTTAGTTTTTCCTGCACTTACATTGTTTTCTATTTCACTTCATGTAGTACTTCAACTTTTTGAGCTCTTCAGACACTGAAATATGAGAAGAGATTAAAATTATTTAAGATTCAGCCATTAACCATACAGTAAGGTTTCACAGGTTCTTGTCCTAGAAATGAAATGTTAGCTGTCTCTTGTCAGTTAGTCTTTGATGTTTTACACACATACACAGAATAATAAAGATGTATTGATTGACTTCTGTAGAGGTTAACCTTAAGATTTGTTACACTGAGCAGTGAGCACTGACTTAGTCAAGCCAAGGAAGGAGAATCAATCTCTTATTTTCATCAAAATACCAATATGTTTCTAGATAGGCATAGAATTTACTTATAAACATATTTGGAGCTGTTTTGTAATTGTTGAAAATGAAGATCTGAAAATATAACATCTTCTTCTAAGGGTTTAAATAAAAGAAAAAAAATTCTCATGCACTAGTTAATGACTTGACAACAATGAATTTTGGCTCAGGGCAACTGAGAACTTGTGTGTGATGATTGCCCAAAAATATAGGTTTATGGCCTTTGGAAGAAAAAAAAGTGAAACTTATCACAATAATTTACAGTCTGTTTATGCTCTCAAGTTTTCTACTGAGACATGAGTTTAGTCAGAAATGGACAAACAAGAAACATCTACGTTAAATGACGGAGGGCATAGTCTTTTTTTAAAAAAATTATTTTAAAAAATCATATATCTGTGTAAGACGTAAGTTAAACCACATTCTGAAAGTCATTCTAGGTCTAATAATTAAAAAAACCCCAAAACCAACAAACCCCAAACCAGAAAGTGGTCTTCTCTGTATTTATTTTCATTCACCGCATAGTTGCTTCAATCGGTTCTTTCAATTTATAAAGGCAATTTTCTGCTACAAAGGCAGTGGAATTGGAGGAAATTTAAAAGAAGTTCTGATCATCTTTAGAAATATTAAACTTCATTTAGGCTTCTCTCACTATGAGAAAGAATAAGTATTTTGTAGCATTTTAATGAAATTAAAAATAGGCGCTACAATTGCTTATATCTCTGTTTCACCAAGCCTTTCTTCTCTGGGAGTTATAATGGAGTCACAAGGAGTTATTAAAAATTCTACAAATTCAAGTCTGCAAGATCCTGGCTGAGACTCTCCCAGCGCAGGGCAGAACTTCAGTCAGTTCTCCCATCTTCTTGGTGAGCATACCATAATCATAAAACAAATGGCTGCAACCACAGCAGCTACTGGCTGGCATAGGTATGCACGAAAAAAATAATTGGGAATTGGCTAGGAAGGCAAGTGAAGACTACATCTGTCACCTCCAGATACAAAATTTGCACTTGAAGAATCTAGTGATCCATAAGCTCTCTGAACACACTTCTCCTCTCAATCATCCTTCCATCAGGGTGTTTCTCCCTGGTCTCATTGTACTTGAGATCTCTCCCAGTTACCCACCATCATGTAGTGAGGAGGTACCTTTCTGTCTTCCCCACTTGAAGTCTCAGCCTGGAAAATGATAAAATTTGAGAGAATGGAACTTCTTTATGAGGGCAGAATTGTTCTTTTGTACCCTTCTCTCACTTTTTATAATGTCATCTAGGCAAGTATAAGTCCTCCTTAGATGTAAACTTTGAACAGCATTGAGGCTTGAATATTTCTAAATCTCTTGTACTTCAGTTTTGAGACCAGAGAGATACCAAAGCATGGTCTGGACTCTGAAGATCCTTACACCACTTTCTGGAGTATGCAGATACTCCTGTTTGCCACAGACTTAACAATACAATATTTTACCAATGTTTCATTTCCCATTATTGCTGAAGATCAGGCCAGAAGACTAAGGAGGACAAAATCTTAAACTAAAAAACCTGAAGGTTGTTACTTGGTTCTTCTATTTGATCATCTACTAAAAATCAAAGAAGTAGGGGATCTAATTAATTTCTTTCTTTCAACAGAAAAGAAAGGTTGGATAAGAGAAGGGAAACATTGGTGTTCTTTCCCTTTGAAAACAGATCGTGCTACCTCCTTTATTTTTTCAACAGAGTTCCTTCTAGGATCTTCATCTCACAATGCCTTGGCACAATCAAGATTTTATCAGGAATTTATTATCTGTCCTTTGGACTATCGCTACATATTTTGTGTTCTCTGGATTTGCTGACTTAAGGGATAACCAGAAAAAAATGTTCATCCTCTGAGAGTTTCTTAGTTTTAAAAGTTTCCCATCCTACATGTGTCTTGAAAACTGAAACCCCTAGCTTCTCAAAAAATAATGGAGATGGCATGAATTAAAATAATTGTTGTTTCATTTTTACATTCACCTAGAAATGCTTAATTATTTTAATAGTGAATTAATGTACATTTCTCAAAAATAAAGAAAAAAGGTTTTTTAATTTTATTTTTGAATATGAATACTTTTGATCAATTTGATCCATTCTAAAATGGATGCAACTTACATTCATGGTAACAAAAATATGGTTATTGTTTTGACAAGATAATATTTCTGAAATGGAGGGAAAATTAAAAAAAAATTGGGAGGAACACAAATGATGTCTTGAGAAAAAGTACAATATGCCAGCATGGTGGTGTGATGGGGCTTCTGTTGGCAGAAGGTTAGATGAATGAGGGGTGGTATGAAGAAAGGTAACATTTGGTTTGGTAGGTTACACTGCTCCCAAGAAACAGTATAAAGCTGTAGATTACCGAAAATATTTACAAGTTCATGTTGTTACCTAACTTCAGTATATTGTTCTGCACTTCCCAAGATTTTTTTTCTCTTTTATTTCTTATATCCAGCCCTTTATTCATTCCCTGTATCTTCTTTCTTGTTCCTATTTCTTCCCTATATCTTCTTTCTTGTGCCCTTTCACTTCTGTCCTCCAATTCTTGTCCTAGCTCTCAGTCTCCATTCATTCATCCATACTCCAATTTCCAAAACAGTACTTTATGAATTTCATTTTCAACAGAAAACAATCTCAGCTTCATGCTGTGGAAATGTTTGTGTAAAAGCTACAAAGATAGCCCCCCCCCCCAAAAAAAAAAAAAAAAAAAAAAAAAAAAAAAGAAATCAAAGAAAAATTCCAAAAGGAGATTAATTTGAAATTTTATTTCTTGAGGGTCTTACTCATGTGTATTGAAGGCTTTGAAGTTTCAACATTATTTGTTGTAGTACCATAGCTAGTGGGTGCAAGTATCCTGTTGGGTCCCAAGGAGAAAAGATAAACCTTTTCAACCTGAGCCTTAAACCCACCTACATTATCCTACAGCAAAAAACCAAAAGGAGTGTGCGAAGTCATTGCTTTGGAATTGCTTCCTGGTGAAGCTGTGGGCAGAGAGAAATTGCCTATTATTACTTAGTCTCAGACCCTAATCTCTCTCTTGCCTTCTAATAGTCAGAGAAACATTCTACATATATGCAGTTTTTGTATATATATTTTTTATTTTTAATACACATATTAACAGACACGTACTTAATCACAAACTCGTGCCTGGACTGTGTCTTTAGGATTACTTGTGTTTAACTATTGCTGAAATGGAAAAAATACTTCAGCATAACAAAAACACCGTTCAAATGCATATATCAGTAGTTCTTAGCTATAAAGATGTATCTAAAACATGTATGCACTATTTATTAAAGACATAGTATAATGTAAAGACCTTATTGATAGAATTAAATATCAGAGTGAAAATAAAGTGTTGTCTGTGCACCCATCCTAAGTACATTAAATGTATTGTTTTTCTGAGATTTTGGTTAGATCTTGTGAGACCCTCGAGAAACAGTCAGTGTAATCTGCAGTTCCTGTTTTAAGGTTTCAGTGTCTGCAAGTGCCCCTCTGCACTTGCTTCTCCCTTCCTCTTCCTCCACCCCACTTTGCACATGTCTCAGGAAAAGTGTACTTCAGCCTTCACTGACTATAAACAGATAAAACTGATGTGTGGTCAACAGTATTTTAGGGCCTGCAAGTTGTGGTGAATATTCAGCTTTTCTTTTTTTTTTTTTAAGCTTCTAAAAGAGTTGTTTTTCTATCTCTCCATGGCCATCTTAGTATCATTCATGCAAAGCAAGAAAGACAGGGAAGATCCTAACATCCAGGATTTTCTTCTCTTCTTTGACAGGCAGTAATGCTGTTCCTAAGTGCTGCCACTATTCACCCACGGAAAGGAATATTTTCCGACCTGCAGAACTGTCAAAAATGGACACATATGAATGAGCCCTGTGTAGGCTGAGAACTGCAGTATCAAAGCACCATTCTTTACACACCCTAACAGAAAACACTGGTCCTGGGCTCCCCTCGCCCTTGTCTGCTGCTTAGTTTAACCCCAGGCCACACAGCATGGCTTACTAATTGTGGAATGCTGTTCTGAATACAGGGTTCAAATAGCAAATTTAAACAGCAGATTTAATCTTCCGAGAACTGTTGAGATGTATGTAATTTTCTTCCACAAAAGCTGAACAAAGAGATGGTATAACATTATGATTGTGTAAATCTTCTTTCAACACCTCCATTGTACAAAGTGTAGACTCAGTGATTGAATAGCAACAAACAAAAGTCTCTCTTCAATTAAACTGCTGTGACTCACACACAGAAGGCTTCATCTAACATATCTACTATAATTAGATTCCTCCTTTAAGGTAAAGTGCTTTTGTTTTAAAACATATTTGTAATAATGCCTGAAAAAAACAACATGATAAAGATCAGATGTTTTGTTCTGATTAATTTCTTTAAAGAAAAGTCAGAATTTTACACTGGAGTGGTTTAATGTAGCTATAGAATGATGCAAAAAAAAATCTAATTAAAAATAGCATGGATTTTTGTTTTTATCACATGAATATCCATCACAATTCAGCACCTATAATCAATTGATATACAGTAGTCAAATGACAGTCTGTAAGTTAAAAAGTATTTCAGCAGGTAACTAGGAGAAAAAAGCATGTTGCCACTTTCAACAATTACACAAATTTAGTGGAAGCTTAAAATAACATTCAGATGAGAAGTGGACATATTGTGTAGTAAGAAAATGTGTAACATACTCATTGTGCAGCAACATTCAAAGGCAGTGGGACATCAGTATTCATTGTTCGCTATTAAATAGAATAAATATAGCTATTCTGTTACAGAAACACTAACCTTTGGTGTAAAAAACATAGTGTGGGATATTATCCTTGAGACCTTAATGCACCACATTCTTTCACATATAGGCATGCAAATCTTTTTCACAGAAGCACTGCAGAACTTTTTCAGTTTTAAGAGCTATTCTGTTAAAATTGAACAGGTGAGTCAGACTTTCCCTCACATGAAGAGATGAGGTGGGAGAAGTGATGTGTGCTCTCCATAATCCAGGAGAAGTGCTTTTATACCTGTACTAAATTCTGTAAACTTTTCCTTCATCTATTGCTCCAAGCAGCCCCAGGAGTCTCAGTGGAAGACTGAGGATATGGCCCAATAGATTTGTCTAACTCTTGAGTTTATGAGACAGTGCTGCAAGATATCTACCCATGGAATGAAAAGACAGAGGGCAGGCTGACCTCAAACATATGCAAATGAAAATTGAATCATCTGGAGCATTTTTGATATACATATGTGATAGTGGGGAAGTTTGGGCCTGTATAGCAAAATGAGGTTAAATGCTAAATGAATACTAGTGCTTCCCTTTATTTTATTGTCTTTTATTCGTTTATTTAATTCCTGGCACCTGGGAATATGGTTTAGGGATGACTGGGGTGATGCTAGGTTGACAGTTGGACTAGAGGATCTTGGAGGTCCCTTCCAGCCTTGATGTTTCAATGAGTCTGTGGTTCTGTTTCTGTGAATGAATTCTATTTACATTTTTAGAAGCAAAACTGGGAAGATAATGGCTTTTTTTTCAGTTTGATGCCTGATCTTGAGGGTGTAAGAGGCGTCGAGATCAGGGATCGGTTAACATTCAACAGAGGCTGACATTTTTTAAGGCAGAAGTGTTGGATTTTGGCCTCCATAAGAATGATCTAGAATGCCTTTGTCTTCCAGGTGAAAAAACAATGACTCAAAGCTCCTCCCAGCTTGCTTCTTTCCAAGAAATAGAGGGGACTTTCCTGTCTCCTGTGGTGAAATACTGGCCTAGTATTGCAGCATATCCTAAGGCATAGTGGGGCATAACAAGCCTACTATTGCCATGGATGGCAAAAGATCTGAGGAGAGTCGGATGGTGGAGATCTCATCTCATATTTGTGGGCAAGGAAAGCCCCCTTTCTGTTCTTGATTTTAGCTAGTTATATTGAATTGTAGCTGCCAAAATATTTTCAGGGTTCTGCAGGTGTAAGTGATCTTCTTTCTCCATTGGCAGTGCCACTCAGCTCCCTTGTAGCCTTTCCAGTCTTCTCTACAACCAGGTGTGGGACCCACCTGGGAAGACACATATTCATTTGTCTTGTTCCTCCCTCCATAGAAAAGATTGAGCTAAATATAATCTTTTCCATCTGCAACTCAACATTGCTATTATAGATGACAATTTTTGTCCAAGAGAATAAAGTACTGTGTCTCCAAAGGTTATCTCTTTTGTTCTGCATAGAGGGACTACACAATAAAAAGTCTTATTTTCAGAGGCGACCACACAGGTGTCCCTCATGCTTGTTTTACGTTTTCGGTCACATAGTCACTGTCACCATAGGTGGCACAAATGATTTCTCTTTCCCTTTACACTAGCTGCTTTTAGAACCTGTCTGTGAGTGTCTTCTGCAGTATTTAAATGATGCTGTCTTTCCAGAAGCTCTTTTCAAACCCTGTTCCCCCTTACTGATTTATAGGTCATACTCTGATGCACAGAGCTCCAAATGAAATGGAGTTCAACCAGTAGTAGATCAAGGTGTGCTACAGCTAGACAATAAGTATTTTATTATTTAGTTATTTATTTTGCTGTTCTTTTATTTGTGAAAGGGTATGTTAGAATAAAAGCCATAGCAATAAGTGTGCAACTGTTATGTCAATAACTTTCAGGTTAATATTTTCCTATTCCCTGAATCATTGTAAAATGTTTATTGTTCCCATTCTATTGCTGTTCGTAGAGCTCCTGGCAGCCCTAGCTATGTGTTTAAAATAGAATAAAATATTTATTTTTAAAATTCATTTACTTCTTTCATCTCTGAAAAGGAAAAAGAATTAAAGATCTTTCTTATTTAAAGTCTCATTGAGATAAAATGATACAGTTTATTCCAATGAGGGAACATATTCTCTAGAAGAAAATTGAAAAGCAATTGGTGCTATTTTATTTACAGAGTTCCAACAACATTATTCCTCTTAGTCCTTGAGGAAGTAATATACTCTCACCCTTAAAACGCTGTAAGTAGTCGATAATCCATTATTACAGTAAGCCGTACACTCTCACAGTAATTATCTAATAACCCCTTATAAAAGACCGTAGCTTCCTAATCTGTTTATAATTATCATTTCAATGATCCTGTGCATTAATGTCTGACCTTCAGCAACTCTGACCTGATCTTAATTAGCTGTAATATCAAATCATCACTATATAAGAAACTAGCCATGACCAAATGAATGAACCCCAGGTACAGCTAATTTCTGGAGCAATTATCTTTTCATGTAGGGAGATTTAAATGATTATCTGCACAATTTCACACAGTTTTATGTAATTCTGCGACATTATAAATTCTGTTTTAAATCATATTTCAAAGGCATGGCTGTGCAGACTGACTTCATATAGTACACTAAGCTATCAGGATAGTATATCATACTACCAGTGTATAGGAGTAGATGATTTTTTGTGTCATTATTTTCAATTACGCAAAGTATATTTCACAAAGTGATAAATTGTAGTTGAAATATATAAATATGTGCCAAGGTAGTCTAGGGGCTAGTGACATCCAGTATAAATTGTATGTCATTTTAAAGTAATGTCACATTATATTAAAATACTGTAAGTAATTGATAATACCATATGTGTTAAAGCAAGATTAGAAAATTCTAAAATGTATATTGGTAATATACATGCAGTATTTACAATGCATTTGAAGCTGAGTATCATTTATCACATTTAAAAGCTACTGTATAAAAAATGAGAATACCACAGAAAATACTTGAAGCTGCTGTTTAACACACAATTATGCAGTACTAAGGGCATAGGACTATTTAATGTATTATTAAAATACCCAGGATTCTGATTTATAGTTTAATCTGACTGGAACATAATACAAACCTTCATGCTGCCCCAGCTATTTACCTCATGCTTTTTTACACATACACAAACACACACACCAACTAGTGGGAAAATTCAGTCTTACAGATAAACCAAGTAATTTGGGACTCGGAGGACAGTTCTGCAACCAATACGAAGGTGTGCCACATTAGTGCATTTTTTAATAATACATCCCTGTAAAAACCCAGTGAGCATTTGTTTTAGGTTTTTTGAGGACACATTTTTTGCTCAGTTTGGAGAGGAAAAAAAAAGAAAAAAGTATAGAACAACCTTTTTATTTCAAATATTGCAAGATAGATGAAGGATTTCAACAATTGTATTATTTGCTGCCCTTTCCTAACATAATTTATCAAAGTTAACCATGGAACCTTCTTTCTCAGAGCTCTTTCAAATGCTAACATTTCCTACCTATAAGCCAAAACATTTGTCCTACAGCCATCAGATGAAGATAGCAGCCTGATGAGGGTGATTGATTTGAAAGGTAATTTGAATGGAAGATGTTGTGTACATCCTCTTAGTGATGCCGCAATGACAGCTCAGACAACCTTTCTGTGATATATCACCCAGGAAAGCGGAAAAGAGTAAATTTAACGAGTGGCATTGCCTTCTTATCACATATTTTCTTTTCTTCTAATTTAGTAACTTCATTTTATATTGTGTCTAGTTATTTATAAATATCAAAGATAGTGAACAGCTGTCTTGTCTTACCTTTTATTTGAGTCAAACCTTCAGTAAGTGATGTATAAAATCAGACAATTAGCATCCATAAGCTAAATGAAATAAGAAAATAATTCTTAGAAATTATCAAAAAGTGAAGGAGGAAATCCTAGCCTTCTTTCTGGTCAAATGGAACCATGTGTTATCCTCTTTACAGGACCATTTATTTTCTTTTTCACTTCCTTTCCATCTACACATATATTTAATTCCTTGGATATACTTACAATCAACCATGTGCTTTATAGGTCCTGGCAATTTTCTCCTGTACACTTCCAGCATAATATCTGTAGAGGAAAAAATTGTCTGTACTTATCTCAAACCCTGAATAGTTTAAATCATTATATAAACTTCAGCCATTTTACAGGCTGAGGTTTTGCAAAAGTACAATGAATTATTTTCATAGAAAATCAAATATTCTCTTTAAAATTGCTGGGATATATATCTTCTTGAAATATTATCATCTTGCTATAAAATTCTTTTCTGTTTCAGACCTTCTGTCCTGCATTTCATTTTCATATCTTACAGTTGAGATGCACACATGGGCACTTCAGGAGGCTTAAAATCAAAATCAAATTCCTCTCTTCTTCAAAAGAAAATAAGTCTACATTTTAATCAAAGACATTTTAGGAGAGTACAGGTTTCCTTCTTTTTCACCTTCGATAATTTTAGTGTGAAATCTTGCTTTTTACCCCCATACATTTCACTTTAAAAAGTAATTTAGTAAAAGCTTATATAAATGTTATGACATTCACTCATGGATTTTAGAAGAGAGAATGTGAGCAAGTGCATCATCTAATCGGCAAGAGCTGAAAACATTAAATTTGTGTAGGAGAAAAAGGTATCCAGGCTTTTCTGTATGGATTACATTTGCTTTGGAAGAAAAGTAGGTACCTGGAAACTCAACTTTCTTCCACAAACCCACACACATACAGACAAGCATTTCATCTCCTTCTCCTGGAGACTGTTAAACCAGAGGCAGCTAGGTTTTGGGTGTTAATTGCAATTACAATATTTCTCAAGTCTGATATATCTCACATGAAGACCAGTGCTACACATTATAAACTCTTCTGGCATATTAACCTAAGCATTTATTAATCTATTTGTCAGAAAACTATTGTGTGAGAGAGGATGATAAAGAAGTATTGGGAGAGGTAAACAAATAAACAGAAATGAGCTGGAAAGTAATGAGGCAGATCTTGCCTGAGTCCAAAAAAACTCATTGGTTCTTAGAGTTACTTAGCTTGGAAGCAGTTCAAACAGGGATCATGCATTTTCCTACTCAGTGCCTGGTATAACAGAAAGCCAGACTGCAATGACAGGTCACAAAGTCTACTGTAGAAATACAAAACATCCCATTTGCATTACAAATGAGTGATATAATGGGTTAAAGAAACTGATCTTTGGTTTTCAGCAAAATGCTAAGGACCTTGTAATGGTGACCTATAGATATGTACAAGGCAAAATCTTTTGGGACTGTCTAGAAAGTATTCACACATGGAAGTGAACTTATTTCGTTATGACAAAAATTTCTCTCAAGAAATTATTTTTTTGGGGGCTGATGAAGAGTGGGTGCATACGCAACATTTGCTGTAGCTCATACTTAAAAATGGCTAGTCTGTTTCCTAGAATATTGAATAAATGGTCCGTACACAGGACACATGCCTGGTACTAGACTGAGTGTGGGTCTGACTCATAAAGGTTTAGGTCTGGTACCAGTCAAGCATGCAATTTAAAGCACTCTTAGCAGTGAGGATGTCTGTGATTTCGGCGTACTATTACTGTGTTCATTTCATTGCTTTCCTAGTTCTTTGTCTACAGGCAGAGGAGGAGATTTGACTTCATGGAGGGACTTTTCCAAGACTGCAGAAGGTATGGTGAAGGTTTTCATAGCATCTTCAGGCAGTACCTTGAACAGTGGGGTTTATTCTCTATTAGAACTTTACTCTTTTTTTGAGTCAAACAATGCTGAAGGTATATATTTGCTTTTAGGCATAGAAAGGAAACAGATATCTGAGCATTTTACTGGGTTTGTATTGCTACTTTTGCTTTTGTTTTTTAAATTACTTAACAAGATCTGTCATACCTCAGAAATTTAAACTCAGGTGAGCTTGTTTCAAAACTGTGGAAAACAGTTTTTGAAACATCTTAACATTGTTTTTAGGTATTTCCCCAAAGGCTTCAGCCTTCCTTTTGAATTGAGGTTTTACTGAGATGAAAAGAAATTCTCTCTCATTGATCCCCATAGGAAAGGCATTTTTCTTTGAACTCTATTTTTAGAGATTGTTTTAACACATATTTACACTTGGGGGGATACGGATAAATGTAGTTTTGTTTAAAATTAACATGTTTTTGTTTACTTTATAGGCAGGTAGAGTTCAGGTTTTGTACATTAACTCAGCTAACATATACACCTCCTGAGAGCCAATGTTTCCTTTGAAGAATTTCTTTCTTACCTGCATGTTCCACCCTGCTGGGCTAAGTGTGGCAGATAGGGAAGAGAGTTTTCCATGTGTTATTACCTCAGAAGTATCATTCAAAATAAGGCTCCTGAAATTTCTAAGAGCTGTGCTAAATTCAATTTTTCATTCATTTTACATCTGTCAACCAGTAACTTTGTAGAATGACCCCACGACTTCTACAGAGGGACAATGTAAAAGGTTTTGACCAACTTCTTTGAATCGTCTTCAAAGTTTTAAGATTCAGTGTAAGTTTTCATCCAATTTTTCTGAAAGCTCATTAGCTGCATATCGTATCTACTGTTTGAATTAAAAGGGCTATACCATGTTGTGACCCCTGTTTCATACTGCTCTGATAGAAAAGTGAACCAGGCTATAAATTTTTAAGCTTTCCTTGTTGAACAGTAGGTCTGAACTTTCATACCTAAGACTTATCTGTAAAGGGAAGGCAAAGTTTATCATGTCAGACCTTAACATGCCGGGTATGGCAGCACAATTTCCTCAGTGGAATCCTTTTGCTTGTGATAGGAGGTCTTTTCTGGGAGGGAGTTCCCTTCACAAGCGCAGCCTACAGTTAGATTCCTTGTAACTTCATGATACATTTACATGGAAAACTTCTTTTGTAATGTGCTACACATGTGAATTTAATGCATCCTTTCTAGTCAGGAGTAATTTGCTATGTCAGCAATGTTAATGCACTGTGAGATGAAAGTAGAAAAAGTTACTTTGCAGACTGTGAGGATCCTCATGGAAGTCATCTACTGTGTGATTCAGGTGCCTTTTACTGTGTACAAATGAGCTTTCATAGTACACAGATTTCATAAGTTGACAGCAAGTATTTGTTTGTGGCCTCTGCCATTAAGTTTATGTACATAAACACACAGAATCCCACTATTCTGTGGTAAAGGTCAGAATGTCCTCAGTGAATTAATAAACTATGTGTAAATTAATCTACAACAGTAGCTGCAGTATGTCCTGGTTTTAACTGAAAAATTATTCCTCTTAGCAAAGGAAGGAGAGAGGAAATGACTTCTAGAACATCAAATTCACTTCTTCGCCACTGGTTACTCTATGGTAATTAAAATACTTCCTACTATTTCCTAATCTTGTTCATGGCCCTGCAGTCCTTGACCAAAACTTAAGCTTATGTAATTCATCACTCTATGGTCCTTTTTGTAGTCTATCTTCTGCTCTTCCATCCTTCTTCTGGTGCACCTACAGATAGCAGCAGTCCGTTTTATATCCTCCTACCCCTTATTTTGTCAAGGCAAGAAGCCCCATCTCTTTAACTCTTCATCAGTTGTGCTTTCCATTCTCCTGATTACTGTAGCAGTCTTCTGTATTTTATTGGTGCAATTCATCTTCAAAATGGGTAATTGGTATAATATACTGTATCCAGAAACAGCTTGTCTGATACATCAAAAGATTATATTCATACAGAAGAAAAATCAATAGCTCAAATTTCAATTGCCATCCCATTTCTGCCTTGTCTATCTCTGAGATCATCTGATTCTTTTTAGATACTGCTTTGTATTATCATTTGATTTTCTCTTTTGTGTTAAGTCATTAATGTCAGTATGAAGATATTCTGTCCCAGGCCTGATTCCTGGACACCTAGGAGCTTCTTTCCAGTTTCTAGTTCTACAAATTACTATCTTTGCTTTCATTAAAGTATTTGCTGCACATCACAATAACAAAACCCTGTGCAGTATTGATTAAACACATTTTTCAAGAATGTTCGTCAATATGAAAATTTAGGAAGTTACTGACAAGACAGTTGGAAGTTAATAGAGTGATAGTATGCCACATTCAGCTCAGATATGTCTGACTGTGATTAGATGCCAAAGGTATTCTATATAATTTCTAATTTTTACATTTTGTCTTACTGCAGGAGGGAATTAATAAAAAACTGAATAATGAGGCTTCCCAACTGCCAGGATGGAAAGCATAAAGCAAAAGTTCTGTAGATGTGCAATAGAAAGTGATAAAGTCAGTAGTGAAGCACCTGAAATAGAAGTAAGGAGTAAGCCAGCCTTAGGGCTTCCACCAGAAAGAGACAGCTGGTAAGATTGAGGTAGATCATGTTTACTTACTCCAAAACAAGAACCTAGTGGCTTCTTCAAAGGTTTGTGTGGTCACCTGTCTTTTAAGGCTTGCCAGGTGCACAGTCTTCACTGCTGGCATTTTTTGCCCCCTCACTATTATGATCTGTGGTATCTTCCATTATTTCAAACTATGCTTTTGGGAAGCTATTTTCAGATTTTTTTCACCTTAATTTCTTCCAGTCTTGAGCTCCTGCATATTCTGGACCTCCAAGATTTTTTCCCTCCTTTCCACTTCCTTTCACTGCTGTTTCTGTTTTCCTTGCAGGCAGCATGTCTCCCATTCTTCTGCAAAGTAGCAACTGCCAGCTGATGGATTGTACCTGCAATGTCAAGCTGTGCTCACAGTGATACTAAAAGGCACAAAAATTATCAAATCACTGAATCAATGAAATAATTAGGTTGGGAAAGACCTCTGAGATCAAGTCCAACCAATGACCAAAGATGACCGTATCAACTAAACCCTGGCAATAAGTGCCATGCCTAGTCTTTCCTTAAACACCTCCAGGGAGGGTGACTCCACCACCTCCCTGGTAGTCCATTGTCATGTCTAATCACTCTTCCTTTAAAGAAATTCTTTCTGTTGTCCAACCTAAACCTCTCCTGGCACAGCTTAACTTTGTCCTCTCGTCCTGTCTCATTACCTGTGAGAAGAGACCAACCCTCATCTGGCTACATACTCCTTTCAGGTCCTTGTTGAGAGTGATAAGGTTCCCCCTTGAACCTCCTCTACACAGCCCCATCTCCCTCAGCTTCTTCACATGGGACTTGTGCTCCAGACCCTTCACCAGCTTCGTTGCCCTCCTCTAGACTCGCTCCAGCACTTCAACATCCTTCCTAAATTGAGGGGCCCAGAACTGGACAAAGGATTCAGGGTGTGGCCTCACCAGCAGCCACAGTGCTGGGAAATGTAGCACAGTGCAGTACAGAACAGTGCTGATATCTCTATATAAAGGTATTCTCACAATTCACTCCAATTTGAGGTACTAAATCTGCTGTAGGAACAACTGGAAATTTTACTGACACAAGGGTCCCTGCCTCTGATTGCAGGATATCCCAGACTCTGAATGCAGCTCTCAAACACCGTCAGGGTGCATTAATAAACTAATCAACTGACCATGCCTTTGTGATGCTATAGCAAGAAGAAACAATAAATTAATCCTGCTTGAAATTTGTTCAATAAAAATGGAAAACTGAAACTACCCATTTACATCAAGAATATTTTAAAAATATATTTGTATTTAGGAAAGTATTTCCTCTTGTATTTTGTAGTTATTGAATTAAGGAATGAATGCATCTCCTTTAATGTTTACTAATTAATTAATTATCATCTGTTTGGCCTGATAGCAGAGTTACTTCTTATATGCAGCTGGAAAAGAGTCCCTTCCACACACCAGTATTGAAACCACTAGGATTTTTTCTGTGGATGGTATCTGGAAAGCATGGATGTAAATGTCATTGGGAAGGACGAATGGGAAGGGGAAGCCTTAATGAAATGACCTCTTTTTCTTTTATGTTTGTACCAAATACACCTGGAGATAAAGGAAACTAGGAAAAGATGTCCACACTGACTAGTGAATAATCATGCCAAATTAAAATAGGACTTTGAAATACAAATTTTTGTGCATTTTGATTGAAGCTCATAACTTCCGTAGAGATATTTATTTGAGTAAATGAAGGACTAGGGAATCAATTCAGAAAGAATTCTGTGGTTCATGTGAGCATTGAGGGGTTGTACATTGCATTAAATATTCTTTTTTATTTTGCTTTTTAAAGCACTGAAACAAAAGTAGATCAGTAGGGTGGGAAATGCATTTTACAGGTGATGTGCACATACAGCTGTACAATATTTATGTGTCCACTATTTATTTATTCTATGTAATGAAAACCTGCTAAAGTATCGGATTATCAAAACAGGAAAAAACTTTAGTACAATATGAAAAGTAAACTTTAATCCACATTATTCCCTGTGCATTTCTTGTAAAGATTTCCACTGGGGAATAAAAGAAGCATGCAGGATACTGTCAACACTGAGTATTAACAATGACTCAAGAACTCAGTCTAACATTAATTAAAAACAAGACAAAACAAACCTTGATTGCTGAGATACAGAAGACACTGACAGCTATGGAAGTGTCTACTATGATCTTGGGTAGTTGTACGATACCAAAGTTAGAGGCATTTCTATTGACTCCCTAGAGGATTAAGCGTGTTCTTCCAAAGGTTTGCTTAAGATGTAGTTAATAGGTTACATTTGATTTTTTTTAAGGTGTAGAAAATCAAATATGGATTTAAAGAAATCCATATTCATACAGATGCCAATCAGTTAACTTCTGTCTCTATAAAGCTGCATGGGAGATTTAAATTATTCTCCAGGGAACTCCTTTTAAGTTAAATTCCATAGTCTCCTATGTGTGTTTTATGACAGCTTCACATAGGCCCAGTCACTTGGTCTTTACACAAAAATGAACACAATCTCTACTTTGTGCACATTTTTTACTGTTTATTTTTATTTTTAAGTCAGATTGAATGTAATATATTAAAAACACTTTAATCATTTAGTTATAAGAATTCACTCAATAGATTTTTTCCTCTCTTTTTAATAGGACTTTCTGAACAGAGTTCTTTTGATCTCCTTGACTGCTTTCTATATTGTAAGTCTAATCCTATATTTAAACATTTTCCTACATTTCATCAAACACTCTGATTTAAATTTTCCTTAATCTAGCTAGTCATATTAATCTACTCCTTCACTTCGTATTGTAGAGCATGTCGTTTCCTTTTAAAAATAAATAAAAATAAAAGTGTCTAATGAAAATTACTACTACAACATATTTGAAAATACTGCACAATTTAGCATCACAAAAAGTGAACATTTAAGAATTCTAAATGCCACCCTAATTAAAGGAACCTTCCTTTTAAATGTGCTTTTTTTCACATGCATAAGAGGCCTTATTCAAATGAAGGGGAAGACCTTTCACATACATGAGGCTATAATAGAGAGCTTAGCATAACTTCTACCTGATTTTCAATGCAAATGGCAGAGGAGAAGTTAGTGTGTTGATGCAGATTATGGTTTATCCTTCTCACACACCACAGAATTCTTCACGCTCTGGAAATATTTTGCTTATCAGTGAGAAGCAATGATCAACACCTCGCACCCCCAATCCCAGAGAGACTCAGAAAGTGAGATCATCAATATTCAGATACAGTCAGATTCTCACGGTTCCAGACTATTAATTTGCTCCTAAACTGAAGGTTTACTGTACAATTCGCAGTATAAACATTTTACTGCTACATATCAAATATCAGAGTGATTAAAAGGCAATTTAACAATGTTAGGTTGCTGAAAAGTGGCAGACAATTGGTATTTAAATAGATTATATGCAGGAAGACTGTTCCTTTTGCTCTTCATTGAAAAAATTTAGTACTGTGATTTTCATTTGTACAAAAAGCAGAGTGTAGGAAGAGATTTCTATGCCCGATATGGCAACTATTCTCAAATTAAACTTAACAAGTTCATAAATTGTTCACAATCCTTTAGTCAGTTCCTGTTTTACTTTCTACAAAAGCTTGAAGTCACTGCTCATGTCACACACAGGTTCTCCTTTCTCTGAGAACAGGCACTTTGTGACATGACAGAGGAAAGAAACAAGCCAAGCACCTGAATTGCAGCCCAGAACCCAATTAATTGGTGCTCACACTAGTTTGGATTAGTATCTCTGACTGCGCAGGAGCATTGCTACAGTTAAAGAGGGGAAGTATATGCTTGGTGTGCTGTTTTCATGAGGCTTCCTGACCATCTGGCTATAATCATGTAGCTCTAGCTTGTCTTTAAAAGAAGTGAAAAATAAATCAAACAAACAAACAAAAAAAATCCTCTTCACCATTCAGGCCAAACAGTTGCCTCTTCCTGTTGATGTCAATCTTCTCTAGAAAAGCAAAGTGGGTTTTGAGGTAGATCTTTGCTTAGGATGCCACAGTGATGGTACTGCCATTTTTAGCATTCATTCAGGTTTTTCCTCCCATGAGAGGAAAGTCTTCAGAAATTAATAATGGAAATCATTCTGCAATGTATTCCTAACATGTTTCCATTGTAGCTTTGTACATAGTGGTGGGCTGACATAAGGGATAATTATCAAGTCTTAATAAACCTGTTAAAAGTGAACATCTTCTACACATAGCCTGCCACCAGGATCTTCCAGCTGGATAGCGAATCCTCTTTCAAGTTGTCCCAGAAGACAAAGCTGGGCCTTGGAAATAATTAGAGAACAACACCAGTTTTCCAATTCCTTCAGAATATGAATAGCAGATTTTTGGTTTTCAAAAGTTTGAAATACAATATTCCAAGAGCTTCAGTACTTTTATCAAAATATGGAATTTGAAATTATTCAAAGCAGGGCTCTATGTGTTCTGTTTGAAAAGCAGAGATTTTGTGTAGTCAGCAATTTAAATGAGGACAAAATTGTTTAGTCAACAATTTTCAAGGTGGTTATATTTCTGATATTCCAGAGCCTGGCTTAGAAGGGGCCCAGAAGAGCTCTAACTCGCAATTCAGTATATTCAGTAAAGGTCATGGAGACTGTGTTTTCTATAAAAGAGGTGTGAAGAAGTCAATTAATACGTTTTTGCATCTCAGGTGCACAAAACACATGGTCTAGAGGATCATGATGTCCAGGAAAATATTGACTGGGTGTGTTGACTTTTCCCCTCCATATGCCTGAACCTAACACTATGGTGATTCCTTCCAAAGAGAGACCTTGCTGCTGTGCTTTCTGTCTGTGATACTGCAGTGATACTGGATTGCTGTGCTCCCATGTTATGCCAGATTATGCACTAGCACCTGTTGGAAATTAGAGGTGGCTTCAGTTCACTGCAATCTCCTTGCTGAAAAAAATTGTTTTACTGTAATCCAAGTGTCTCGATGCCTCTGGATTTCCAGACACCATTGAAATATTGGTTGCTTTTCTCCTATTTGTCCTGCTGCCTCTGAAGTTGCTGAGAGGAAACGTGTGCCAGTGATGAGCTCTTCTGACAATCCTGCTCTAGGTAACCTCTGATGTCACAAGGTGTTTATAGTCTGTCTCGCATGGTTTTTATATGGTTCTGGAAGAACAGTCTTCCTAAGACCTAAAGCTTCTTCCAAACAAATTGGAGATAATTTGCCCACACAGCTGAAGAATGCAGTTTTTGTGGGAAATGTCTTGTTCATACAGGGTACATATAAAGTGTTCAGTGGTTTTTAATGCTGGTTAATTTTATTCACACTGCCATCTTTAACAATGTAAAAACACATCTGAAGTAGCAGATCCATCTTCTATTTTACATCTTACCACTGATAACTTTAATATAACTTCACAAATTTCCTAAACACTAGATGAGATCAGGATAGGATGAAAATAAACTAACTGAAAGACAGCCCTGAAAATGCTTTTTGATGGATTTAAATATCCAGAGAAACAGTTCTGGATATCAGAGAAGCAATCTCTGGATCAACTAATTGGATTAGATTTTTAAATGCTTCTATGTACATTAAAACTGACAAAGGCTCTTAAAAAATAATTTTTTATGCCCTTCTATAAATTCTTAGAAATGCATTGCAAAATACTCATGTTATGTCAAGTAATAGGGCAACATGGCTAAGATCAAAATCTCTGCAGATTTCTCCCAAGAGGAGGAGCAGAACATGTCCTTTTAATTTTGCAACTTTCTTTATAGGCAGTGGGCTTGTTTCTTGAAGAAGTGCTATCACTGCTTCATGTATGACCAAGCAAGCACTTAAAAATAAGTGCTAAAATTTTTCTATCCCAAATCATTAAGACAAGGTGCAAAGAGTCTTAAAAATGCACCATTTTGTAAAGACAGCTAAGAGGATTTTCAGTGAGTATTAAAAATGTTGCACAAACCCAAGACTCAAACAATCATCCTCATTCTTTGCCCTACTTGCAAATGTAATTGATTCTTTTTAGGAGACCTGTGAAGTCCTCAGCTGGTGTCCCAGACCACTAGTTATAAGGGAAATGATTTTCCAGTATTCTTTTTCAAAACAGAAGAAAATACAAAAGAAAAAAAAAGAGAAAATAAGAAATTAAAAATTTTCTTAGTTTTCACATGGCGAAAGAAAAGACTAGAGTTCTGAACAACACAGGAAAATAGAGCATAGAAGACCTGAGGATTTATAAATAGGTCTCTGCGATAAGACTGTAACAGTACAGTGCTTTAGCTTCCCACTCAGTGGATGGAAGTTAGATACCTGTGAAAATCAATCCTTAAAACCCAGCCAAAACCAAAACAACACAGTTGCCTCTCTTAACTCCTATGATTTTTGTGCAGATTGAACAGCTGGTTGTGGGTTTCAAGCTTGTCTCTTCATTTAGGACTCAGGCCTGAGTCCTGCCCTCAGGTCATATATACCATGACAGTCTATTAAAACATACAAGGATAGCCCTAGGCACCAGTCTGCAAGACCATTTTTATAGACAAACCACTAAAATCCCTATGTATGACATCTTCATGCATTCACAAGCACTCCAGGAAAATGCTTTCAGTGAGGTAAGATTTAGAGTACACAAATGCAGTTTCAATCCTTGCTTTCCACTTCCCTGAGAAGTCATAGAATCGTGGAACCATAGAATATCCTGAAGGGACCTGTAAAGATCCTCAAAATTCAAGTCCTGCACAGGATACCCCAAGAATCCCATCACATGTCTGAGAGCATTGTCTAAACACTTCTTGAACCTTTCCAGGTTGGATCCTGTGACCGCTTCCCTGGGGACCCCCTTCCAGTGCCCAACCCTCTGCTGGGTGAAGTGGGATGTGAAAGGTTGCTGTGCTTTATATATGCAACATCATTCCATAACTGTCAGCCACAGAGATTATTGTACCTACTTAAAAGAAAAATACTGTCTCTAAAAAGGCATATCAGTATAATACAGCCACAGGACAGTAGAACCTATTCACTGGCTCTGGGTTTAATTTTTTTTCAGGAACTTCCTCAAATTCACATACGGTTCTTAGTGCAGCATTCTACATTTGGATTTTCAATTTAGCTGAAGGATCTATAAAAACTTGTGTTTCTCCAAAACTCCCAGTTGACCACAGAAAAAAGGCAGCCCAGGCGTATCAATTATCCTTGTCAACTGTAATTTACACTTTCTAAAATACCTGGCAGATCTCTTCTTTCCAGATGCTGTAATAGGAATAACGTATGCAGTAAGATGAAAAATTCATCTTAATAATATTGTTCTTCTGTAATATTTTTCATTCTGATGGAATGCCAAAAAGATTTAGATGTTACACAGAAGAATCTGTTCGAATACCATTTGTAGAGTGCCTCATAGTCAAGCAGAGTCATGAACAGAGGAAAAAAAAAGGTGGTCAAATAGCTGGAGCTCTGAAAATCTGAAATAATTTTGAAATTGCAATGGTTTTTATCATCCCATCATTCCTCTGGTGTGTTTTACTATATCAATCTGTCATTGTTTGTGCTTAGTTCAGTTTACAAGCTGTTTGGGGTAAGGACAGTGATACTGCTCCATACTTGCCTAGCATGATGGGAACACACATTTTATGCTCCTCAAGCCTATAAAGATTTAGGCTAAATAACAAAGCAGCTTAGCATGCAGCCTGGTGGGTTACCCTCTCTAGCAAGAGGATATGCTCTTCTATGACTCCAGGTGACATGGCTTCAACACTGTTTTACAAAGAAGACATTACTTAAAGTATCCTGAATTTCTCTCTAAATTTTCTTGCCCATGTCCTGATCAGACTTGTTCTGGCCAAGCCTATGAGAAGCTAAGGAACTTTAACCACAGGGGATGTAGCTGGGAGCAGATTTTGCTAATGACTCCTGTAGATTTATTACTAACAAGGCAGATGTATCTGACAAGGCAAGACTGAGTGATTCCTTGGCCATGGAATTTAACTCTTGTTACTAACATGTTCTGGAGTGCCAGCTTTTAATTTGGAAATGTTATGTTCCCAGCCCCCATGGTGGAGTCTAGAAAACCAATTTCAAATCTGTGGTGTTTTCAATTTTGTTAACAGAAAGCATATTGTTTTGTAAAATATAATAATAATAAAAGTAATATTTTCTACCTACCTGACTCTCAGAGTCACCTCTCTCATGTTGCTGCTTCCTATCTCCTTTTTCCCACAAGAGGGAGTGAAATTTTATTACACAGCTGGTGTTTCCAGCACTGCTGGTCCGAGAATAGGACAATGGTAGGGAAGGATGCTGATAAGTGACTATGGAAGTACTCGAGATAAATGTCATATGAGAAGAAAACTGCAGGAAAATAAAAATAAATATATTTTTAAAAATAAAGAAAAATAATGAGTGAAGAGGAGGCTAGAGACAGGTTCAGAGATGTCTTTCCTTAGCAGTATTTTAGGTCCTAATACTTTCCTACAGTCCAAGAAATCCAAAAGGATCCCTCTTTTTTAAAAAAAAATTACCATGTAAACAATCAAGTATTTTGCATGTTACATATGTTCAAGTCCAAGCCATCACTTTTTAAATGTTTAAAATGGGAATGAGGAATGGACTTGTAAACTGATTAGGTAATGGATTAACTTTTCATGGCATTGAGGCACACTTACCATTGGGTATACAGCGTGCTGACCATGAAAATGATGGTCATGAGTATCATGATGTTCACATGCTATAAAGTTTTAGACCTTCACATAAAGCAAAGCAGCTCTGGATTAAAAGAATTGGATTAAATCTGGATTAAAAGAAGATTAAAACTGTACCTTTTCCCACTCTTAGCTCAATCTTAATTAATTATTGCAGCTGCAGTGTTTGGCACCAATACATAACTCGTAGGCCCGTTGAAGTCAATAAAGCTCTTCAAGGCCAAAGAGTACCTCACAACAAATCTTTTTCCAGGGCTGGGGCCTGGAATTGTTTTGAAGCACAGCAGCTGTGTGAACATTATAATTAGAGCATGTCCTCATTCTGCAGTCAAATTCAAACAAATATATATCCTCATCTTGACTGGGCCTGTTCTACAGGCAAGTGCGCCAATTTCAAATCATTTGTCAATTACCGCAAGACTCACTCTCACAACTTTAGCTCACTTTAGACATCTCACTAAGGTTACGATTCAGATTCATGGAGTGTAGAGACCTAAGTGACCTGTAGTTAATGGACAGAGGCAATTGTCTTCTAGGGGTGATTCAAAGCAGCTGCTCTGAACTTCTTAAAAGCAATGCCATGCTAAAACTGGTCAGATTTGATACACCCTGTTCAAGGCCACCTGACCTCAAACACGACAAAGACTCGGGAAAACAGTTTTAGAAGGTGGGCAGGGGGGACTGGTCTCTGAGAATTATGATGATTCATGGTGAAGATTTAAAATGAAGTTACCTAGAAAAGCTGGAAAATAATAGTGACATTTTATTTTGAAAAACAAAATTATTTTAACCACACAGAATAAAACAAAAATATCAAAAATCTTCTTACCAGATAGCTATTTCTATAGATTCCCCTTAAAATATTAGGAAAGAGGCACCATTTCAGTTTATAAGTTTGTTTTTAAAGTCTTTGGAGAAAAAGAAATTACATACAAGATTTTCCAGTAAGCAGAAGGGGAAATGGAAAGAGAATCATGAACAACAAACATGAAACTAAAGAAAGAAAAGATGCAAATCTAATTTTCAAACAAATTTAGGGAATTCTGGCTGCAGCAGAAAGATAGTGGGCCTTCCTAACTGAGTATCCATGTGGAAACAGAGGACCTATTGTTGAGCAATCTTACTGAAGACACTCATGCACATCCACACTCCAAGCATGAATAAATTCAGATCAGGGCATGTCGCGAGCATGAAGTGCTAGGAGGCTGATGAGGGATTCCTAGAGTACTGAATGTCCTGACTTCTAGAGAAGAATGGAGAATGTGAAGTTTGCAGATCCTGGCTGGTAGCTATGCCTCTGCTAGAGGGGAGGGCTTGGCCTCCAGTCCCTGCTTGCCTAACACAGCAGACTTGACCAGAGGCCCAGCCTAGCCCACAAGAACCTCCTATCCTCTCTGCTGCATCTTTATGGAAACAGGGGCAGTTATTCCAGCAGCCAGGCAGAAGGACTGTACTGTTTCTCTAGCCCAGTAGCCTTTCAGCAGTCTGGGCTTCCTTCTACCAACCCTTCTATAACCATCCCAGCTGAGGGAAGGACCTGGACTGAGCTCAGCATCCTGAAGTGTCAGCACTGGATTTCTACTAGCTCTCTTTCTTTCCCTGTCCCTCTTACATCCCCTGAAACTAGACCAGCAGCTGGAATGCATGGAACAAGTGCAGCTATCTACCTCATCTCCTGCTACTCTCTTCTCTTCCCCATAGCAGTCACCTATGTCAACAGGTACATGAGGGAATAGATTTCTTGATGACAACTAATGCTCGTGGTGTGAAAGGTGAACTTTTGTTTCTTTGGAAATGATCTGTNGTGTTTCCAGAAACTGCAGCTTCCAAGGCTGGGTGATCTTACCCTAAGCAACAAATTATACCAAAAATAAACATTTCAAATTTTGGAGTTCCTTTTTCCGGATGTCTTGACAGCAGTTGGGAGTGGCAGCTTCTTGTTCTCTCTCTGTCGCCCAATTTCCCAAGCCAGACTATTCTACCAAAAAGTTTGTGGTATGAATTCTGTATCCCTATAGCCAGGGAAGAAACTGGAGAGAAGAGGCTTCTGTCCTATAGCATCTTTCTTTCTAAAAGTCCATGAACTGATAAACTGGAAATAACAGAAATATTCAGTCTGGTTCTTGCAGGTCTGCCCTAAAGAGGTGCAGACATTCTGAGACATCTCTGTCTTCTGCACATAAACTCAAGTCATCTCCTGCAGTCCACAGGCCTTCCCTACCATCCTTTGAAACACCTGAAATTGTGCACTGGTTGGACAGAGAATGTATACATCAAAAGCAAGTTCTCTGTATCTGCTTGACAAGATGCCTGTAGCTGCCTATTGAGAGACCAAAGCTGATGTTCTAGGCTAAAGGGAATCATTTCCATTCTCAGCATTGACATGCCATTTTTATTTTAAGAAAGTGCAACAGTGGATTGTACTACCATCCCATGAAAATTTAGAAAGGAAAAGAATGTGAGAGAGTTTTTGTCAATAAGTAGCTTAATCTCCTGCTGCAAATATGATAGGAAAACAACAGCTTCAAGTTTTGCTTTCCCTGCTTTGGAATATAAACTCCTCCATCTTTCTTCTTCCCCATCATGGGCAAGTATAATAACCACTGCTCTACAAAGTCAGGTTGGTTCTCTTTTTTTTCTCCCAGCCTGTCTTGTTGATGCTATTCCACTTCACATAAATAATTTAATATCACTGTTAAATAATAAATATTAAGTAAATGGGCCAGAGAGAGAGCAGGAGAAATCCTGGTACTAAGATCTTTCTCATAACATTTTTGCATATTTTGTTGGGATTTTTTTGGGGGGAATGCTTGATTTTTGTCTGAATTAAAAAAAAAATAATAACTATGAATTTTTTTTATTTAATTATTTTTTCCTACAATCTATATCATAAGTTGACTAAACTGAATATGAGTACATACAGGTGTAAACATTGTTTATGTTTCAGATTGCAGGCAGCAAATGCCAGAAAGTGTCCAAATTAATTACAGTACACAGAAGAATTGTAGAAGTAGGCCTATTCCAATTTATGGTCTGCCTTTTTAACTAGTGACACATTTTATGGGAGGGTTTTCTCTTCTGTGTGCTATAAACGTATTCAGGCAGCTGTCTAAACAGAAGGTGTATTCAAATCAAAAAAACACAAAGTGATGTTAAACTCCTGGAGCAGCTGTTGAAGTGAAAAATGTTTGCAAGTCATTGCTCACCTTCCAACCCTGAACATTCTTCTGCTTTGAGAATATTTTTCTCCCTCTCCTTAAAAAACCCAACAAACTAATAAATAATATGTTCACCAACACTGTCTGAGTGGAGAAATACCAAGCATAAGACCAAACTTTGAGCAGTATGTAGAAGGACTTGAAAACTACAAAAATTGAGCACCAGATATTAAGTGCTGGATATTCAGAAAAAAATAAAACCAAAACCAAAACAGATGTAACTTTATTTTCAGAGATTCATTTCTTCCAGAAGTATAAGACACAGACTTGCATACTGCTTTTCTGCACTTATTATAATAAGCCATTTTTTCTCAAGCAAATTTCAGGATACTCAGAAGAGAAAATTTGAACTGGCTATTTCAAAATAAGTTATTAGATATACATTTAACAATATACAAACCAAACTACTGCACGAAAATTTATGTGCATTATGCTCAAAATGTTTTTCATTATTCTAATTGGTTTCACTAATCTAGCTTGGTTTTAATCTTTGGACATCTTTACTGTGACTTAAATTTGCCAAGAGTACTGTTCATTATAAACTGAGATTAAGAAAAATGTAGTTTTGACATTTCTTCAGCCTTCAGACCCTTCTTCCATAGAACCTGAAAGTAAATATTCACCTAGGGATGGGCTGATGTGGTGGCTGATTTGGTTGCATAAGATAATGACGCTGTGAAACAGTGTTTGAAGTTATTCAAGCTCACATTAGTTGTTACTAAAATGCAGCGAGCTGTTCTGAAGACGTGCCTGCCATTTTGGGCTGACCATTTGCAGAGGCTGGTTCTGCACTAGAGTGGGTCTGTGTCTGCCCTGTAACCAGGAAATAGGGCTGTTCTAGTTTTGCTTCAATCCATTACCAAAACTTTTATGGTAGGTTTGGATTCAAATCTGTCTCTCTTCTTCAGAATAAAAGGCTTTAAGATAGGAAGTTTTGTTTTCCGTATATGCCTCTGTAAAAATATGTATCAGAATTAGAACAACAAACTTGCTCCTCAACACAAAGGTTATCACAGCATGTATTAATGGCTAAAATAAATACATTTTCCCAACAAGACGAATTATGCAGCAATATTCAGTATACCTGGAAAGGTCAGCACAGAACTCGTCTGGGAGCAGAACCAATAAATTATTTGTGTGATAAAAGCAATGTGTTGCCTAGAACAAAATGCACTGTGTTTTTTAACTCTGACAATTTATTTTCCTTATAAATAAAATATTATCCATGGTAAAACAATGTAGTGTGCAGTGAACAGAAATAATCTACAATTTTTAGCATGCACTTTAACAATGGTGTGAGTAACAGTGAAACAAGTTCAGCAGTAGATGGAGACTAAGAGCTGGCTCTACAGGTAGGGAGGAAGAACTGTGGCTTTAATGTTTCTAAAAATACTATGATAAAATCAGCTCTTGTTGCAAGATGCACAGCCAGCTGGAGTGAAAATTCATAATGACAAGTAGATTTGTATGTTCTTTCTGTCCAAAGTATCCATTTGGTTCATTTTTTTTCTTTCAGTGACATACAGTACCTTGTATGTGCACGGAACACTCTGCTAAATCTATCTTCAAAATACTTTCGCAAGTTTTTTGAAAATTCCTTTAATTTATGCTGCATAATTATTTTATCATACATTATAGTCAGGAAAAGATGTTTCAAAAGGTATATTTTAAATTTTTTTTCATTGGAAATCTTTGTGTTTCTAGCCAACCTGAAAGAAATGTTGAGATCATAACATGCAAGTCTGAATTAGCACATCTTGGTCTCTTCCCCCAGCAAAGCCTCTGTAGGGCCTTTCTTGGCTGAAACCTGATGGAATCTCCTTTAAGTATCTAGATGGAATTAGGGCAATAGCAGCTGCAACTTCTGTTATATGTAAACTCTATTCCATGGCATTCCAGCTCAGGCACTTCAATATTTATAAGTGACAAGGTAGAATCAAAGAGCCTTTCCTGAAACACTTAGTTATGAGTATTTTGGGTTCAACATATGACCCTGAAACTCAAGGATGTGCTGCTACCTTTCTGGCAATATGTGAATTACCTCACCTCATCCATGATGCTTATGAAACACTGGCAACAGAAAGTGTGATAAGTCAACTGATGTTCACTCAGCTAAGAGACAGTTTTCCTCTGTTACCTTATTGTTTATTTATGTCTAAATTTAGAAATTCAGTTCTATCCTCCCCCTCTTTGTTTTTTATCCTTTTTATTTTTTTTCCAAATAGAGTGCACACTTTGGGAGGATGAATATTGCCAGACATAAATACCATATCTGCTTTTTGTCCAATACTATAGTATATATAAGTACTGATGCATTTCTAATATTTTTTGTTCTTTTTTTGTTACAAACTATCTCATGATATAGTTGCCTGTTTCTCTTTTTTTAGTACATCTGTGAATGCAGTTGTGACTTACACATCAGCCAGAGATGACCACTTAAATGGTTTTAACTCTTCATACTTCCCCAGCTGTGGCAGGATATGAAGTGAGATTTGCTAAGCTATAAGGTGAAGTCTTTGAACCTGTCCTGGAGCCTGTGTCACCATGAGAGTTTACTTTTTGTTTTTAGCAAAACCTAGAAGCCTCCAAAACTTCTACTGCCTTTTGAAACCAATGATTTACAGAAACAAAAAAAAAGTAATGACACTGGTGCACAATTTGCTCATATCAAGCATTCACCTGAACTCCCCTTACATTTCTGCATTACTCCTAATAATTTATCATTAGGCTCCAGTTACATTCAGAAGAGAGGGGGCATCCACCTTAAATGTTGCCTCTCATAAGGAAAGCCTAGAAAACTAGTCAGATTTCTATAATGTTATATGTCAACATGCAGATGAGCTGAATCCCATAGCCATGGTCCAATAGAACTGGAAACAGACTGAAAGCTGAATTCTGATCAGCTGACTGGCACCACAGCTGTTCTGATGGAAACACACTTTCCCATCCTATCCCCAAAATTAAATTGGTTATCATCAGCAAAGAACATGTAAACCCAGTCCAAATAATTCCAGCATAGTGTCTTTGATATAAAAAAGATTAATTATAATCTGTCAATTTTACATGAAAGGTAGCAACTATATTTTCACCAAAAAACCCACAAAATTTCTTTACTATAACGTTTTCATTCACTTGGCATTAATAGCTTGGTATAACCTACAATGTAATGGTGTACAATGTGTAATTGTACATATCAAAGCTCTAAGTCTAAACAAAACAAGCAGACATTAAATTTTTCAGCAGTCTTGAACCATATAAATTTGTATTTCCATTTTATGAAATTTCTAAGTTTCAGCTTTTTATTCTGAGCTAAGGGGTTTTTTAATTTATTTCTCTAGGCCTCTCTAAATTCATTATTTATTTCTCAACCAGGTCAAATTTGCCTTTCAGCTTAAATATATTTTCATGTTTGCCAAAATCAGTGTCAAGGGGGGATTTTTTGGATGGAGGTTATAGAGTATTACTCCTTTTTCTTCTCCCAGTGTTTCCCAGTGTGTCAGCCTGCTGAGGACAATGTGTCCTTTCAGATCTCTGAGATGACACTGGTCACTGTATTACAGCACCCATTTCGGATCATCTCCCATTAACTTCAGCATTATAATAAGTAAGATGCAGCTGTGTTTCAGTGGCTACTCAGATTGGAAAATAGGAGCTTGATGCTTGGTGTGATAGGCAAAGGGCAACTTTTCAGCACCCAAACTCCAAGTTAGTATCTGCCCAAGAAAATAATTTTTATGGACTTATCCTGAACAAATATAAACAAGGTAGTACTGTATTTGTCAAAAGTAGAAAAAGGGTATTACACTAAGTGAGATGTAAATTATAGGAATTTGTACAAGAGTTTTGCCTTTGTGGTTGGGCAGAAGATACACCCAGTACCTCAGTCATGGGACAGCGAACGTGCACACTCAACTTCTCTGTCCTGGCCTGCTTTCTTGTCTCACCCATATGAACTGGAAGAGGAAACATGAGATCATTGGTAGATCTTGCTGAAAGCACTTGAAGATAACGTGCCAATTATCTGTGCAACTGGGCTCAGTTACAAGGTTATAAATATTTTTACGTGAAACGTAGAATTTCCCAGTAATTTCAAAAATAAGATGGAAAAACTGAAATCACATGATCATTTATTTCTTCTTTACTCTTTTTTCCCCCTACTTTGGTAGGAAAGAGTATTAAAATTTCCAGGAAATTAGTGAAATTTCTCATATGTGTAAGAGGCAAGGTTCTGAAAATATCAACTGCAATGCAGAATGTCAGAGCACAAAAACTTTATCACATTATATTTTACACTAAATCTGACTAAAGAACCTATCAAGAGACTTAGCAAATCATCACGTCTTACTGTAAAGTAATTTACAGTTGCATTTGCAGGCAGGCATCAGCAGGCTCAAAACTCATTACAGCCAAAGATAACAACATTAACTTAATCCTGACAGGCAAAATACTCTAGTCAATACAATTGTAGGTATGGTGTGTTGAAATATCCAACTGCAAACAATCCTGAGAAAGGTCAATGCAGCACAAGTGTTTAACAATACCAGTGTTCCAGCCTAGTGTTTCAGACAAAGGTTATCACTAATGCTCAAAACAGAGAAAATCACACTGAATCATTGCCTTTGAAGATTTAGTAACACCAAGCTTTCATCATAACCACAAGCAGTAGTATTCATGTACCACAAAGCCTTTGTTTAAAAACCCCATTAGAAAATGTATCCAACCCAAAAAAGTGCACAAAGAAGTAGTCAACCTTTTATTTGCATTTTTACAATTCGTAATCTTTCTGTTCATAATATCTTGTTTACAAAGAAAGGTAGGTAAATATCTGAACATTTGCATTGCTTCCAAGCCCATATTCCCTATAGCACTACCAATTCCTAGACAGTCTGTTGTTTTCACAAGATCTTTTGATTTATGTTAATAGTCAAGCTAGAAGATATGTGACTTGCCAGAGTATACACCCAAAGTATTAAACAAAGCTTAGCTGAATTTCTCTTTCAGGGGCACAAGCAGCTGTTTTGGAATCAAGATCTAAGAATAAAATATAGCTGTAAGAATAGTAGTCACATTCTGATTAGCAAAATTTCAAGAAAAAGCAGGAAAAGAATGCCTGAAATACAACAATGACTTGCCTCCAACACATCTTTGTTTCAGTTGAATTAAATCCCTTATTGATTTTAATGTTTGCAGTAAGTCTTTGATGTTAACATAGAAATAAAACAACCTTTATAGTATCTATTAACCATATAGGACTGTTCCTTTATGCTTACTTAATGACAAGTGACTCAGGTCCCAACTTCTAGTAATATATGGAATTTTTCAGGCTAGCTAATGTAAATCACATCTGATTAATATTACCTTGATAATTAATATTACCACATCTGTCTTAATATTACCTTGAAAATACATGGTATTTTCAAGGTAATATTAAGACAGGAAGCTTGTGCCTACTCATATTTTAAGTTCAAAAAAAAATTACTACTATAATCATTAGACTTTGAGACCTCGTTTCTATATTGAATCAAGTCATGTAAGGGATAAATGCAAGAAAAACAAATTCAGAAGTTCAGGACTGGATTTTTTTCATTGTTTTCCAATAAAACAATGCTTAGTTTATTCTAGTAACGGGTTAACACTTCATGTGAAGAGTAACGTGTACAGATAGCTGTAGAAGATTATCAAATTACTCCTTGCTGTGGTCTTTGCTGTGGGGGGACAGTTTTTATTACAATAATAGCTGCAACGTTACTGTGTCATGACTCACTTTCTAGGAGAGAGCTGATGCTTCTCGGAGAGGGACAGTCTCGAAGGTTAAAGCAACCATGCTTCATTAAACAAATGTGTGCCACTAGATCAAGTGCCAATAATGGCATAACTGACACAGAGCAGAAGAGGTCTGCACCAGTGTTCTCACCTTGTTTCCACCAGCATGTGTCATTGTGGATGCCTGTACTGATGCCCAGCACCAGCAAGGGGAAGAAAACAAATTATGCCTTCATAGGGAGAGATGGGCACAACACGGAAATGTAATTTATCAAAACAAAGGAGAGACTGGAGCTGAACATCTGCATACATGTGTAGATAGACCTTAATTTCCAAGGTGTTGCAGAGTATACTCTGGGGAGAATAATAAGAATGCTTTTCAGAACATTTGTACTGTAGCCTCTCTGTGGAACCGCAGGTGGAAATTTGCAATATTGAGACATTTGCGATTAATCCACAGTTCGTGTAAAACATCTGCCTGGGTGAATTTCTATTTCAAATTTCTCTCTGACTAGATTTGTAAGAGGTAACATGAAAGAATTAGTGGTTGTTAATATAAATGTAAGTGGTCAGCTGTTAACATAAATATTCTTCTCCTTATAAAACTTAATAAATTTCAACAGTTTATACCATTAATTCATTCTTTCTCCAGTGGTGATCTTAGCAGAGCGACAGGATGGACAGCTAGATGAAAATAATTTTTTAGTTATTCCAGCTGTATATATTGCCAAGTAAACTTCTATAACAGACACATCGTAAGATCAAGCAACAATAGCTTTCTCCCTCATGTCTCAGTAACTATGCTTCAAAGACTCTGAAGCAAGAAGTTTATTAAGTTTTTATTCAAGTGCTCTTACAGGGCTCCTTCCCCCAACCATGCAAAATGCTTTTAATTATATAGTACCCCTTCACTCAACCCAAACTGTCCACCTTTATATGAAATTACTTTGGGATTTTTAGCCTTTCTACTTTGCAGGGAGGGTGCACACTCACTCAGTTGAGCACTGAGAGTCAGGAGTATCTTCGTGATCCTGATGAACCATTATGCCCATCCATGGGAAAGAGTCACATGACACTGAGACTACTTTGCCTTAAAAAATAGTGGAAAATACCATGTGAAGGTGAAAATAGTTACAGGGATATTGTCTTTTACTCTCCACCTAAGGTGAAGTATGCAAGGCCCGATGCAAGTTCGGATGTTCACACTCTAGAGAGTAAGGTCATGAGGCTGCCTGGTTCTTGCCTTAAGAAGAAAACATAGGAGTTTCAACAGCTTTTCCAAGAACTTCATGTCTACTGCTACCATTCTGTTTAAATCTTATCACTAGTCTGTGCTACTTTCTCTTCAGATTATAAGGTGTTCAAGGCTCCAAAATGCTCCTTTAAAGGTTATTTTAAGTGTTGGTCACATTTGCTCCCCTTAGATGTTCAGATCATCTTTCTTTCCTAGTTTTATAATAAACCACTCATCACACATTTATTCTGATAATTTTCACCAGCAGCAAGATAATTTTTAAGGAGAATGGTAGTTTGGAAACAGAAAGGAACTTATGGAATTTGCTGCTTCTGGCTGTGCTTGAGTTAAAAGGACAGTGAGAAAAGAGTAAAAATCACCTTTTTCCTTTCTGTGTGTTTGTGTGCACAATACACATGTACAATATAAGTGAGTGCACTTTCCTGTTCACAATGAAAAACTTTTGAAATAATTGACTCTTCAAGCTACTTCTCCATTATACTGACAGAGAATTGAAACATCTCAAAGCTTGCTTCTCAGATATAAAAGCCAATAAGCAGTAATTAAGGTTGAGAAGGTTTGTTGCTTTGTAACTAAGCTAAACTGACATACACAATCCACTGTGTCAGGATATTTGGGGGCCATGAAGGTTAATCACTAAAATTTAGCACATAACCACTGCGGCAAAGCACTTCAGCTACTTCAGACTAGGTTTGACTGTCTTGCCCCCACCCTAGTCACCCCTTATCTGTGCACCTCTGTTGCTAAATGCCTATTAGAGAACAAATTAATAGGTCTGAAGTACTTAAAATGATCTAAAGACTTATATTGATGTAATCTGTTTAAGATGATGTAAAGGTTTAGCATAGATTATACTTATATATCTGAAAGCTTTAGTTTGGTTTATCTGTAAAAGCACTTCCAGGACACAGTTTGGAGGGAATAGAGGTGTAAAGGAAAAAGGGAAACACCAGAAATATTGAAGAATAGTTAAGAAGCAAAGGTGCATATTTTTCCTCAAGCCATGCACTTGAAAGAATATATAAGTACAGATCTCAAAACACGTGGTTAGTCTGGAATACTAGAGAGATGCTGGTCAATCTAGTTTATTAAATATCTCCCAAATGTGTTAATGGGAAATTACTGTTGACGTTATTAAGCAGTCACTAGATTTTTTATTTGTAAACCGTGAGAGTTGTTTGACCCTTTGAAAAGGTAGAAGTGAAATTTTACTATCTAGACTAAATGTATACATTTATGTATTTAAATAAAAACCTGTACAAAAGAGAAACTTGAGGAGAGTTAACAGTATTCATCACATTCCAGTTTCCTATCAGCTCTGCTGGAGTATAAATGTCACTTACAATGGATGCTGGGAAATCCTATAGTTACCTATAATTATATTATTTCTTTATCTAGTTTTATATATAATATGTATTATATATAATTTTTATATATATATATTTTTTATGTTCATAGTTACCTACAGTTATAGGTTATATTTTCATGCATATGTACAAGGTAGGGGAAACCTCATTAAGCTTTTCAGTCTTAATTGTCATTCTCTCTTGCCTTTGAGACTTGAACTAAATGATCTTAAACTTGTTTTCCCTTTTTTATCCATCTTGTCTCTCCAAATAAAATGTTATTTTTACTACTACTGATTTGTAAAGGCACACAGTGATAGCTTTTATGCTTTGCATTTAATAAAATAAGAAAGCATTTAATGATTTAAGATCCATTGGCATTTGAATTTCTGTCTTCCTTCCAAAGCAATGTGAACTTTCCAGCCTACGTGCTAAAGATTGAAGTTCCACAAAGATAAAAATGGACAGTGTTTCTTTAGCAGACAATTTGTCACATAGCCTTTAAGTTTTACTAGCCCGGAGAGATATCCGACAACTAAATAGTGAAAGGAAAGTGAATGATTAGCTGGCAGACCTTCAGGCTACTGAAAGATAGTTTTAGTAGCCTGTCATGAAAATCTGTGGCCTCAGGCTGTGGGGCTACTTTTTATTTCCAAGCCTGTTATTGATTTTGGTATGAAGAAAATAATTTGGTGTTGTTGCTTAAGGTGTCACTGAGAAAGGAAAGAGAAAAGGGAAAAAAACCCAACCACGTTTCATTTGCTAACAGTTTTTAGTTCAAATTTACCTTTTTATTACAACAGGGATCGAGCTGGTAGATGAAGGGCATTTACTACTTAAAGGTACTACCATCTTTATGAAACATGGCACACTAATCGAAAACACAAGTAAACTGAAAATTAAATTTAAAAGCCTATAATTTAGTATCTTCCTTGCCAGGAATGATGACTTTCATTTACGGAGGGAATCCAGAGCTGCTCAGGGTCAGTCTGATGTGTGCCATTTTCAGGCCTATCGTGGAGGCTGATGGAGTTGATTAATTTCTTGGAACTCAGCTTTGTCTTCTCCAGCTCACTGAACAACTTCATTTCGGCTGATGAGTTCAAACAGGGGTCAGAGCAATCCTCATTTCTGACAATCCCACAAAATGGGAATTAATTTTATGAGTTAGTACTATTGTGTTCAAAACTAAGCAGAAAACAGTCAGCTGACTTCAACTAAGGAGGGAAAGAAATATTCCATTTACAAAACCTACTAAGATATACGGAGCTATTTAAAAATACAGGAAAACATTTACATTAGCCAGAGAAAATGATTAAACATCCCATAGAATCTAATGCCTGAAAATCCATTTAAGATCCGTGTCAGAGCAAACACTTAAATTGTAGCCGTTGCTATTCATAATTATTTAAAAAACATATCCGGGATGGATTAAAATGAGTTTGAGAGAACTGAAAGATGCAGGGCAATGAGGAGAGCATACCTGCTTTAAAGGTAACATGAGTACAAGCTCCAATTTTGTTTTAGTGATGGCTAAGATATAATAGAGCAATGCTGCTCACGTAAGTAGTAATGGCATTTAATGTTAAGAATACTGATACTCTCTTTGGACAGTGAGTATTTCATGATGCGATCTTCTGTCTTTAACTCAAGGATGATTAAATACAAGTAACATTATTAAACAAATCCAATTTTGAAAAATCGTATACCAACACCACCACTTGATCTGTCGTCACATCTTTCAGGTACTACTGAGACTTATTTTAAAGATTTTTCAATAGCTATTATTTCCATAGAATGGCCTAGAACTACTTGTACCTCACATAAGCAAAACTTACATACTGGAATAATTTTCTAAGGGTGCTAATACTCTGGCATTGTTCTTCCCAGTACTCTGGTTTGAAAAATCTGCCACATCTGAAACAACACCCAGACATACAGAAGTTTTTTTTCTCTTTTAGTGTGCTGGCATCTGGTTGAATATCAGGGATCAGGAACAAGGAGGGTACAATATTCAGCAGCAGTGATTGTGAGTTGTTTCAAATAGGCAATTTTGTCTTCTTTATTTGATGTAGAAAAGTTAAAATACAGACTTCAAAATGGAATTACTTTCACATCCTGTGGTTATCTATTCATATATAATCTCAGTAGTGCAACAGGATAGAAGCTGTAGATTTATCTGTTTCATCTGATTTTGAATGTGAGAGCAGTGTTTGACTTGTACTTCCACCAGTTTATATGCAAATACTATGAACTTGTTCCTTTCTTCAGGGTACAAAACAACTCCTGCCGGATGACATGGAGGAAAGTCAAATACAGTCGGATTACAAAGGTCACAATGTTACTTTGATGTTTTATTTTTCCTCCAAGTCGTAAAAGGATCTATTTATTCCTTCCCTAACCTGGTGGTCCAGAAAACCTGGACATCCAAAAAGCGTCAATCCAATATTTGTTCTCTAGAAGGCTCGAGTCAGAAATGCTGATTCGGATGAAATAACCGTGGTCATAGACTCATCCTGTCAGGAAATTTCTATGGGATTTTTAACTCTGTCCCTTTTCTCACCCCTTACTTGTCCAGCAGACGAGAGGATGAGTTAGAACTTTTGCTTATCTGGTTTGCTTTAAAGGTTGATCCTTTTAAATAGGATTGACTCCAGAACATTGCAGACTTTGGGTTCAAAATATAGAATCACTTTACTGAAAGGAATGCACGAAACATTTTCAAAGTTAAGCCTTCCAACTTCCATTGTTTTCTATATCAAAATATATGGCAAATCAGCAGCTCAGAGACAGAAAACAAAAGAATATTTCTGCTGTCATTTGTGAGTCCAACAATTGTTGAAGCTCAAACTCTATGCTGGTGGAGCATATGGAGTTTAGGAGCTTTCATTCGTCAGCTGATGTTTGACACTAACTCATGCAAATCCTTTAAATCTCCTTGTCCAATGAAGTCAAGAGCTTGATGCAGATCTTATTATCAGCAGATGAGGATGATACTAAGTTTTTAATTGATAAATGTATTTACATTCTCAGATATTTCACTCAGAATAAATGGCTCCACTGTAACTTGCAATGAAAAAGAGAGCAAACTGTAAATAACATTTTAAAATGTCACTATGACAATGAATCCTAGTTGTTTAGAGGTGACTTTTTCTGAAAGACTTCTTTAAAATAGAAATACTTATCATTTTGATAGCCAGACTAGAGGGGCAAAAATGTGAGGATGGTTTAGTTCCAATACAGAAGCCTTCAAGTGCTACAAATTACAGTCCATGGCTTACAAAAATTATGTCCTGGGCAAAAAAAAAAAGGTGTTGGGCAGCTAATTTTTACTTTGAATTATGCATAAAATCTTTATCACCAATGGTAGCTTTTTCAGGGAAAAAAAAGAAAAAGAATGTATTCATTAATTTTGAGCAAGGTATTGCTCATTTTTCTTCAAACCCCTCCTATTAGTGGGTTTACTTAAGTAATTAAGTCTCCCATTTGTAACTGCAATTACTAGTTATCAGATTATACAGAATAATGACTAAAAGGTACACAGAACACTGAAAGTGGATGGGGAGAGTTATCTGATCCAGTTCTGCAAATGGTAACCCAAATTTCCAAGTGAAAATCTGTCTTTTAAGACTAATTTTGTGGTTGACTTTCCTTCCAGCATGTGCAAAACTTTCAGACCGCCTCTGCTTTTCCTAGTCACAGGATAATAACCTGTTTTGCTGACAACTATCCACAGTGTATCTAACACCCATCTCAGAAAGCCTTATTATTGTTTACTCTTTTCCCTCAATAAAGAAGGAAGTTAGGCTTTTAAAATCTGGAGTCCTACTATTTATCCAGATTATGAGTCTGTGCCATTTCTGTACTGATGCAGTGACTTCTCCACATTTCGTATTTTCTGTACTAGAATGTAGTCAGACTGTGAGTGTCATAGATTAAAACAATTTCCAAATCCTACATACCTTGAACACGAGGATTACAAGCAGTGTTGCTTGTATTTTGACTGCTGCAATCTACTTCAAACTCCTGGGCTCTGTTTACATAATCTTCTGAATAGAGCTGCTGACACATAAAATGATTTGTGGATATAAATACCTCTATATGGTAATTTCTAAAATGAAAAACTGATTACTCAATAAGAATTTACACAAATTAGAATACAAGCATAATTTGCAAATGACAAGATATTAAAAATTATACAGGGTTTTTTGCTTTGTATTGCAGAGAACTTCAAACTTCCACCAGTGTTAGGAGACATTCTATCAGGTGTAGATCTGTCTTTCATTGGCACTGTACAGTATGAAATCAAATTAATCTTTTGATAGCACAAGTTTAATCCACAATTTTAGGATCAGGAAAGTGCAACCATCTTTGTATCTATGTAGGCTGTAAATCTGAGTTGCAGCTTTTTCTGCAGTAAAAACAAAATTATATGCTATTCAAAATGAATTATAGGATGTAAAATGAGCATGACTATGTATTCAGATTTGGCACAAATGCATTACATTTATTTCAGATGCTTCTGTGTCTGCTTAACAAATGATGGAAAGGTTCTAGCAGTCTTATGGACCAATAGATGAAAGCAGAAAGACAAACTGAATCCTAAATGAATACATAACAGCAAACACTTCTCATCAGCCACTTGCAATGTCTCTTTGTCATATAAAAAAATGGACAGTTGTCTTGGTTTAAAAGACAGGTGTCTGTCAAGGAAGGCACGAGCCTGCCTTGGGATGGAAAATGTAAGCCCCCTCCCTCCAAATTATGATTTTGAAATTAAAGGGCTCTCAAGCAATTATATGAGAAATAGGAATAACACTTCTTTATTAATATATATATATACATAACAAAGCAATAATACAGAAGCTCTGGTTTAACCTGACAGAGTCAGGATATGACATGACACCCTGCTGGGCAGGGTAGTGGTAGCAGTCCAATTAGGTGGTGGCTGCAGCTCTCTTTGAAGTGGTTCTCTTGAAGCTGTCAGTGGTCTTCTAGAAAAGGTCTGGTCCTCCTCAGAAAGTCCAGTGGTGGTTGTATAGCACTTGTCCTCTGGGAACCCAGTAGGTAAGGCTGCTTGTGCTGTTTCATACCCCAGATTTTATCCACATGGGAATGATTGGTTCTTCCCCGTGGGTGGAACATCTCACAATGGGCTGATGTAATTCTATGAGTCTTGTGGTGGGTCCTTGATTGTCCATTAAGCGGAGATAGCTCCTGGGGGGAGTTATCAAGGATGAGTCATGGTGGGGGATAATGAGCACAGCCCCACCTGTTTTAATGGCTTGTGAAGATGATAATAGAATACATACTTTTGGTTACATCTTATATCCTAACCTAGGACAACAATACACATGGGAAATGTGTGCTGTCCATTCAGAAGTCTTCAAACAGCATTTCTTAATTAATCCTCATAGCATACATTTCTGACAAGTAGAGGAACTACTGTCTCTCAAAGCTGAATTCTTCTCTATTTAAACACTACGTTATATCAATGGGATGGCAAACTATTAAACTATTATGAATTGGGATTTTGCACTTAATTTATCATCCTTAATCCAGCCTTCTGCAAACAAGATCTCACATCCACTGTGCCTCACTGCACTCTCTCCATTTATGTCGAGAAAAGATCAAGCATGGATTGCAGCCATTATGACACTTCTACCCATCCCTAGCCATTCACTGTTAATCTAAAAATCTGACCTGAAGTGACCAGTTTTAGGAAGAATGAAATTTACTCATTATGCTCACTGAGTTTTGGGTTTACTTCACCCTGTCAGTAGCTTCAATCCAAGCATTGTCAGCTATACTGTTCTGAAGGATCGCTCATGTATTAATATGCAATCTCTGATAAACTGGCCACAACACTCTGCAGATGTTGGAAACTGAGACCTGGGACTTGAACTGCTGCTTAAAGTCAAGCAGAAGATTTGAAAGTCTTGAGAAAAATATTTAAATTCTCCAGATATGAGATTACACTCATGTTCTGCAAAGTCAAGAGGTTGTGAAGAATCCTCATCACATTCAAAGATTAATCCCAATCATAATTAATATGAAAGAATACAATAACTACTTTTAGGGCAAAAGTTCTGTCAACCAAATAAATTAGATTTATCCCGCAAAGAGCAGGTAAAATCATCCTTTATTGACATCTATATTGATAACTGAATGTGCAAAATTAATTACAAATTCGGTATGAGGAGATCCTCTGAAAAAAAAAACAACCTGATACAAATCTGGGGTTTCTTAAGTCCTTGAATAATTTGCTCATTTCTTAATTTTCATGTTTATTTGAATAAGTAACAGTAAAATTAAGGAAAAGAAAAATTGCAAATGGTAGGGCTATGGTAAGAAAAATATGGTAAAAAATCCAGCATGGGGCCTATAATGGACTTGTTTAAAAAAAAAAAAAAAAAGGAAAAGAAATTATTTTGAATAGATGAGGTAACAGTGAACAACATCAAAATTATCATTTTGAACTGTTTTCAGTGGGAATGTGCTATGTGGGTTTTATATTCTAAAATACTGGTTACAGTTTGTAGTTTTATGCAGTTACTGGACACACCTACATCTTTCAGCATTTATTTGTGGGCTTTTTTTCTGCTTAGCATCATCAGCAAATTTACATCAAGGCTGTCACAGAGCCCCAGCATGGCTGAGGTTGAAAGAGACCTCTGGAGGTCTTCTGGTCTAATGTCCCTGCTCAGGAAGGGCTTCCAGAGCAGGTTCTGACAGCTGCTGAATATGTCCAAGGTGGGACATTCCACAGTCTCTCTACGCAACCTGTGCCAGTATTTCCTGATGTTCAGATGGGACCAACTGTGTTACAGTTTGTGCCCATTACCTCTTGTCCCGTCACTGGGCATCACTGAAAATAGCCTGGCTCCATCCTTTTTGCACCCTCTCTTCAGGTATTATATGCATTAATGAGATTCTCCACTTAGCCTTCTCTTCTCCAGGCCAAACAGTTCCAGCTCTCTCATCATGTCCTTGCACATAAGATGCTCCAGTGTCCTCATCATCTTGGTGGTCTTTTGTTGGACTGTCTCCAGAGTGTTCATGTCTTTCTTGTAGCCCAGAACTGGACCCAGCACTCCAGATGTTGCCTCACCAATACTGAGCAGAAAAGAAGGATCACCTCCCTTGACGTGCTGGCACTACTGCTGTTAATGCAGGACACCATCTGCCTTTTTTGCCACAAGGGCACACTGTCAGGTGATATTCAATTTGGTGCTCATTAGGATCCCCCAGGTCCTTTTATGCAAAGCTTCTTTCCAGCCAGTCGGACCCTGGCTTGTACTGTGCCTGGGGTTTTTTCTCTTCAGCTACAGGACTTGGCACTTCCCCATGTTGAACTCTTCAAGAAACATGCAAAAGACAGTGCACACAAAACTCACATTCTAGCAAAATATAATGAGTACAAAATAAAAATTTTCATTTTCCTTCAGTTCCCACCCTTAATATGCATGAAGAAGAAAACATATATCTAGTACACTGGGCCCATCAGATACACAAAGTGGGGTAGTCAACACCTTTCCACATCTTGAGTGTCCCTCATCAAGGCACATATCACTTTGTCAGCCAGTGTTCACAAAGGATTCAGGATATCTAGGACCCTTCATGTCCTTTCCCTGAAAGAATCCAAACTCTGTCATTTCCCATTGAGTTTAACCATGACAATCAAACCAAGCCACGTCTTCAGTGCCTGCCACGTAGCTTGCCAGCTAGGCAGCTCCCCACTCTGCATTTGGGAATCCCTTTTCTGAAGATGGTGCCTCCTGTAATGGATTTTATGGCAGACTTGCTTTCTGGAGTATGACTGCCTTCACTGCATGTCCTGGGGCTTACTTCACAGGTTTTATAACTCTGGTCTTTGCACTTCGGTATTCACACAGAGAAATATTTACTCATATATCCATATTTAGGGATTTATATTCTCTATAGATCTGCTATATACTACAGGTGTGTGACATTACACACAGAGCTACACAGATATAATAAAGACCTTAATTTTATAGTTGCGGGTGCAGCTGTAAATTTATATTTATAAGGTATGTCTAAGAGTTTAGATTTACACCTAAATAGCTATCTTCAGTACTGTAAGATTCTGTGTATATCTGTGTTATGCTGAAGAAGACATCAGCAACACACATGCCGCTCAGAAAAGAAGTGTAAAATTAATGTCCATCCTACAGTGATGGGCTACCTGCTACTTCAGCTCCTCTCAGAATAGCCAGGCCAGCAGGGACAGAAGCTCAACTGACAGAACTGGAGAGTGGCAGGAGAAAGCTCTAAATTATCTTTGGTGAAAAGAAGAGTGTATGACTACACACACATCAGTGTGTCTTAAAACACTGGGAAATATGACAACTGGTTCACTGCTTACCCCTTTTTTTGGCTGCATTTCTTCATTATTAGTTGTTCAATTTATGTTTTTAAAACTCAATAAAGGTGTGTTCAGCCTTAAAAAAAAAAAGAGAGGAGGAGGAAAAGGACACCTCAATTCCCTAGCACAGGCTTTTGTTAGCTATATGCTATGACACAGATTTTACTTTGCTCATGGACTGGAATTTTTTTGCTCAATACTACTTTTCATTATTAAATTGAACAAGCAGGAATTGCAAAGATGAGCAGATGGTTTCAGGACACCCAAAGTAGCTTGCCTCTTCAACAGGAAGATCATTAGGCTATGGAAAGTATTAATTAAGAGTTTTTATTTGTGGGAGTTCTCAGCAGCTGACATTGAAAAGATCATTAGTCCTCTATATAATATTTTTTAAAATATGTTATTTTAAAGTTATGAGTAAATTTGTCAGCCTCCAGTGAAAATCAAATGGAAGTAGCTGTCATAAAATGATGGACAGTACTATTGGAAGTCTTCACTATAGCAATACCAAAATAAGATATTGTGGTACAGACATTTACCCCTGTGGGGGTGATCAGAGTTTTATTGGGGAAAAAAGACAACTTTTTTTACCCACATTAGTACACTTGCTTCAGAGCTGATCTGATTTTTCTATAGAACTAGGCTCTGTCCCTTGGAAAAATGCATTTATGATGGAGGCTACAGTGCAAGTCAGAGGCTGGGACACTGGGAGTGCATTCTTCTCCAGCTGCCCTCATGTTCAAAGCAAGTCCACAGACTCTTCACAACAGTTTTTTTTTTAATTTATTAAAATGAAGAGAAAAGGAAATCAATATTAATTTACTGTAATGTTTTAAAGAAAGAGTGGAAAAACTATTTTTGTAGAGTGTGATGTTTTCCCGGTAGAGGAAAAAATATATTTTGAAAATTAAAGACTCATGAATGAACATTTAAGATACATAAACATAAGCCTATAAAATCTGTAACAGTTGTTTCAGATAAGATTTGTAACAGCCACTTAGGTTTTCACAAGTGTGATGAAGTGTTCTGACAGAAAAAATCATAATTCAATGAGTTAGCAAAACTCAAGAAACTGACTAATCCATTTAGGCCACAATTATATTTTCAAGCACATAAACTTTCCTTGCATTCAGGGGGCAGCTCTTACAAATGAAACTACATTCATAAATACTGCTATACTAATGAAGGGGGAGTGAAAAAACGCCTTAAATTTATTAAAATTGAAGTTGGTAAATGCCCTCTTATTTTCTCTTCTGCTAACATCTTTCAAAAGTAAAGAGTACGAAGGGAAAAGTGAGTAAGTGACTAGCATGGAGGAACAGGGGAGAAATAAGTACTGGATTGAATTATGTTGATCATACCAGTAAAGCAGCCACCAATAGCACAGGAGACCAGGCACTGTCAGCCTGGTACCATCTGGCAGCCAACACTGCAGTGTCTGACATCAAGGAGGTAATGTTAACTCCACCACTGAAAGGGGCTGTGAACTACGATCAGAGATAGAGCCCCATCAACAGACATCTATTTTCCTGCTTTGCCATAAACGTCAGTGTCCATAGACCCCTCAATTATTCAGTGTTCTGCTGAAGGTTAAAGGCTTAGAACTGATTTTATAAGGCAGTCTTGACACATATTGTTTCCCCTGACCACACACACGCACACGCACACAGAATGCAGGCTGGGAATGCCACAGTGGATAAAGATCAGCAGTAATTCATTTGCAATAATTAGAGAATAAATGAGCAGTGCTTAAGGTGAGGAAAAAGCAACAGAATTTGTTACTTTGGAAAAGCTTCTTTGAAAGCAAAAGGCTAAACACACTCAGCGGGTTTTTTTGTTGATGTTTTTCCCATTTTCAAAACCAACATTACAATTTTATGATGCACAAAACGGAAAACTTTCAAAAATGTCAAGTTTTGAAAAAGATTACTATGAATAATGTATTTCAATACAGCTTTGTCAAACTGTTCTATAGTACATACATTTGTAATTTCTTAACACTGAATTTACTGGGAAGTGACACTACTGTGCTCATGCTGTTCACACTTGTTTACAAATAGAGGCAGTCGGGCTTTGAGCTTCAAATTCAAGTGTCCAGATACTGACGTGACTTGCCTGAAAGCACTGGCAGGAAAAGTGTGCTGTGTTAAAAATTCATAAAGAACACTGCTTTTTATTTCAAGAGTAACAGGAGCAAAAGGTTTTTGCAGTGCCCTGGGAAACAGAAAGTTCAAATATTGCGAAGTTGCAGGAGTAGATCAGAGCATACTATTCACAGTTAAAGCCTACAAGGCAGTTCTTTATAGTGTCTTGGGTGAGACAACTGAAGGAGAACTGAACCTAAGGAGCCAATTTGCTGAGTTTTGTTCAGTCTGTAAATTGAGTAGTTTTTATTATAGAATCATGAACTGCAAGAACTGCATATTGAACAGTGGAAAACTGTATTTGAATCTGAGTATTTCTGGGTTATGTAAACTTATGTTACTATAACTCCTCCAAAATGTCAAATAGACCCATGAAGGGCTGGTAAGACAGAATAAATCTTTCAAAGTTCTGTCAACAATTATTGATCCCATAGCTGGCTACTTTTTCAGACTCCTTTGTGGGAAGAAGCTGTGTTCGGGTTCCAGGTTGGGAGACAGGTATGGGTTTGGTTTTTCGTTTTGTTTTTCTTTTTTTTAAACTCTTTGTGTGCTCAAACTTCCCCTTCAGAAATGCATGCACTCACTGAGTTAGATCTAAGAGTCTACTACCTAAGGTGTAACATTTCTTTATCCTTTTGTTCTCTTTATCCTGAAGTCTATGCTGACTGCTAACAAAACTGCTATGCATCATGTATTTTAAGATATCTTTAAATGAATATTCAGCAAAACAGCCTTTTATTTTAGACAGTTTCTGAACCAGATCCTTCTAGAAGAGACAAACAACTAGAAACACTTGTCAAATATGTTATTTCATACATTTAATTAATATCTATCAAATGTCTGTCAGATGGCTGACTGAATTCTTTGAGGAAAAATTAGTAGAGTAAAACCTCAGTTTTTGACAGTAGTCAAATTATGCAGAGGGGGTCCACCTCAAGCCTGTGCACACAAATACCTGCACATACAAGTACTAAGACAGCAGCATTACGTGAAAAGCTCTCCCGCTTTTGCGAGGAACCAAATCAGCATGTACTAGCTGAAGAGCCAATACTCAAATGCACATAACACGGGGAACAGACAGGAGGAACCAGAGATCTTTGTGCAGGTGAAGGCTCAAATCATAGTGGGGTCACAAGGATGTGATAGGAAGGCTCCCATGACTAAAGTACTACAGTGGGTGGGTACAGATCCCTTAGGAAGGGCAGGCTCCCTCTTAAATATGGGTTTGGTTTTTCGAAATTTATATGAAAAGTTTTATGAAAAGTTTATATGAAAAATTAGCAGGCACATGTGGGGCTCTGCCTTGGGATGGATGGCAAGCCGGTCAAGAGTTTATGGGTTAGCGAGTAGACAAACATGAGTGATGTTGTCATGGATATCTGCTATAGGCTGCTTCAACAGGAAAAAGAAGCAGATAAGCCCTTCTTACAACAGGAGGAAGTGCATATTAATATGATCTTGTCTTCATGGGACACTTTTAACTACCCTGATATGTCCTGGCAGGATAGTACAGCAGGCCAAGAGCAGCCCAGGGAATTTGTAGAGAGAGTTGATGACAGCTTCCTAAGACAGGTCATCACTGTTTGGAGAAGGGTACATTCTCTTTTTAGTGTGATACCTACAAACAGTAAAGACCTTGAGGGACATGGGAAGGTCAGGGAAGGCCTTGGCTGCAGTGATCAGGAGGTGACGGAGTTCAGGATCCAGAGAAAAGGGAACAAGGCAAAAAGTAGGATCACAGCTTTGGATTTTAGCAGAGCAGATTTAGCCCTATTCAAGGGCCTTCTTGTAAGAGTCCCACAGGGGACAACTGTGGGAAGAAGAGGGGTCCAGCAGAGATTGTGGTTTTTCAGGAATCAAATTCATCACATCCAAGCTAAAGTGTGGCTTTCCCCCACGACCAAAATATCAAGCAAAGGTGGCAGGAGGCCAACATGGATGCACATGGGGCTCTTGAATAAACTCAAATATCAAAAGGAAATATGCAGAATGTGGAAGGAGGGTGAGGTAGCCCAGGACAAATATAGTGACACTACATGCTGGAATGAGTTTAGGAAAGGCAAAACTCATCTAGAGTTGGAATATAAAGCCTCAGAGGTCCCTTCCAAACTTAAACATTCAGTGATTCTGCAATTTAGTGATTTTGTGAAATAATTATAAAAATGTCCAGTTCTGCCTGGTTTGTGTTTGTGAAATTTTTTTCTTTTTCTTCTTAGGTGTGTTTAGTCTTCTAATTCCTTCTCTGCTTAGTCTTGAGAAGAGGAGCCTCAGGAGGGACCTCATAGCTCTCTAAAACTCCCTGAAAGGAGGTTGTAGTGAGATGGGGACCTGTCTCTTCTACTGTGACTGCAGTGATAGGACAGGAGGCAACAGGCCTAAGTTGAGACAGGAGAATCAGATTAGATATTAGAAAAAATGTTTTCACTGTTAGGGTGGTTAGGCATTGGAATAGGTTGCCCAGGGAGGTGATGGAGTCACAGTCCTTGGAGGTGTATCTGGATCTGGCACTGGATTATATGGTTTCAGGCTTTAGGGGTACAGTGATAGTGATGGGTGGGTGATTGGACTTCATGACCTTAAAAGTCTCTTCCAATGTTGACTATTCTATCATTCCATCATGTGTTACACTACACGTTTCTGGGTCATCTAGAACAAATATCTTGTCTACGCACATTGGCAGTGTCCTAAAGCCTCCTACAGCTTTCTCATGTGCTAACGGCCAGCATCCTTACCACGTGGTGAATGTCAGCACCCTAATCCTTTCCAGGTAAAAATAAGTGGCATAGAGAGGATGTGAGAATCCTGTCATGAGGCATCTATGAAGAAACTTACTATCATACATGAGGAATCTTCTAGCAAAGGATATTATGCAGTGATTTGTGAAGTTAATACCCAGTGGATCAGGGAAATGTACAAGACTTCAGTGCTAAATTCTTTCAGTCTCAGAACCTTTAGCAACAGTGTAGCAGAACATCAACAACTTTCATTCCCCATCCTCTGTGGCAACTTGATATTCTCACTGGTACTATGTAGCTGCTATTATATGTTATCTCCTCCTCTTTATTTTTTTTCTCTCTTTTTTTTTTTTTTTTTGCATGTTCATGAGGAAACTAGTGGTTTTTTCCTCATCTTCTCTAGCTAGAAATAGAAAGGATTTTGAGATGGCAGAACTTTGGGGTGAAGGCAACGTTTTTGTCATTTCCCCCTGATAACTTCCAATGATTAACTATTCTTTTATTTGGAAAACCGGTCCATAGACTCAAATTATAATTAAGGGTCTTGATATACTAAAGATTTTTAAGTGTATTTAGCAAATGCATTGGTATAATGAGACTGCCTGCTTTGTAAACCCCAGAACAGCATGAATCCAGTGCCTTTTTTTCCAACAACATGGCACATGCAAACATCTGGATTAGAAAACTGAGCATGCTCCACTCAAAAAAAAGGTAACCACAGAACTTTCTCTTTATGCAAAATGCTATTTAAATTAATTTTGCTTGGATGAAGAAGCAGTCCCCTGGGACCTCTTCTTACACACCACAACTCTGTAGCTCCCATGTAATACAGATTTCCACTTGCAAGCCAGAGATATGCAAGAATTTTTCTCATATCTTATTCAATCCCTTTGTTTCACACTGCCTAGACTTCTAGTCTCTGATTTTCACTCTCACCAAAGCAAAAATTCACAGTTCCTGCGGCTCTGCTACAGCTGCATGCAGATATAGCTATGACTACAAAAGTCTTGAAGGTCAGACATCACTTGAGTACAGGTTTAGTACCTAGTAGCTCAATTTTAATGACATCTTTATTCACCAAGAACAGTGTGGAAATTCTCCTTGTTAGACACTATAACAGAAAAAGTTCATCTTTTTAAAATTAGCTTATGTATAAGTCAAAACCTTCATCTTGAAAATGCTGCCACAGTAAAGGAAGAGTGCCAAATATCTTCCAATGAGTAAAATGTAGGAAGATGCAATTAGAAAAGAAATGTCTTCCACGTATTAAATAAACCAAATAGTGTAGAGTTAATTCTTGGCAAATTCAGGTCTATTATCTTTGAAGTTCACTCATTTTAAATCTGATCAGGTTTTCCTACCAGGAAAAGACTTTATCAGGCTGTTCTAAAAGAAAACATTAAGTGTGTGATGCTCATATTTCAGAAAATGCAAAACAGTTCAGACAATAGATGCTGCTACATTAGTGTGTTCTTGCTCATTTATAGAATACCGTTAGAAAGTCCAAAGTAATGGTTTAACTAATAAGAATCAGTGGGCAGACATAAGATTTATCATACTCTGTATCTAGCCAAAAAAGTCTGGAACTAGTCAAAAAAGTACTTCACTCTTTTGAAAAAACCTACGTGCTTTGTAAGAAGTCCCTGATGGACGAATTGCTATGTGGTACATCCCTAAGACAGAAATGAATGTGAGAAAATGGATAAGAGTTGCATCTAATAGGGATTATGGACAAAAATTTTTTTGTTTCATTTTCTTGTGTTTCATACACTGCAACAAAACCAAATCACCTTCTTACATGGACTGTTATCACTACATGTTCTACATACTGACGTCTTGTTGGATGGGGCTATATTCTTTTCAGTGGTGGCTAGCAACAGGATAATGGGTGAAGGATACAAACTGAGACACAGGATGTTCCATCTGAATATGAGGAAAAAATTTCTTTACTGGCAGGCTGAGCACTGGAGCAGGCTGCTCAGAGAGGTTGTGGAGTCTCCTTTCCTGGAGATATTCAAAACCCACCTGGATGTGATCCTGGGCAACCTGCTCTAGGTGAACCTGCTTTAGCAGAAGAGTTGGACTAGGTGATCTAGAGAGATCCCTTCCAGCACCAATGGTGATACTGTGAGTCTGCGATTCTGTTCTCCTCTTACTTGGCAACACAAATTTTCGCTTGGAATTTGGATGTTCAGATTTCCAAACCTAGGAGTTTCCTTTACCTTGAACTTTAAGGAGTCATTTTCAGACCTTTTCCTATGATGAAGTTTTAACCTTGAATAAATTACTCCTTTAAAAATTTCTGTTCAGTTTCAACATATTGCTACAATTTCTGAAACTATTAATCAGATTTCTCTGAACTCATCTTATGCTTGAAAACAAAGAACTATTTTCTTTAGATTTGTTGTTTCCATTTATTCCTCTAAAGGCTTTTGACATTTGAAATATTTTCCTTTTATCTTAATGATAGCAGCAAATTTTAATAAAATTTTCATTTATGGCCTATTTAAATTCAGGGGTGATTCTGGCTACCTTAATAAACACTTTTAACTCCCTAGGAATAAGTCCACCCAGAATGAACCAGATCCATCTGGTCTTGCTCCTTTTCCATATAAGAATTTTTAATGATTTATATATCCACTCATTTCCCTTTTCAGTGTTTCAGATTCTGTCTAATTTCCTATTTTCAATACCTTAAATCGTATTGAACCCACTCTGAAAACAATTCTTCCCTTACAAAATCTTTCTTTGCATTCTACAATTTTTTTTTTCATAATAGTATAGCAAACAAATGGGATTACCTCCCCATCCCTAGTTTCCTTGTAATTTGATAATTGAGACAACAGATAATTTATAATCTAAGGGATTTCCCATTTCAAGTGATTGCCAACTACTGCTCTCAGAGGGTGTATTGACAGATCACATCCTTTTGTTTCTAATACCCTTTTACACTCATTACACAAAGTCCGAAACATACTTTTATGTTTCAGGTACTACTGCAATAGGACAAGAGGGAATGGGCAGAAATTGCATTCAATTCAAGTGGCACCTGAATATGAGGAAGAACTTCTTTACTCTGTAGGTGACCATGCACTGGAACGGGTTGCCCAGAGACATTGTGGAGTCTCTCTCACTGGAAATGTTGCATCTGGATGCAATTCTGTGCAATGTGCTCTAGAATGACCCTGTTTGAGTGGGGAGTTTGGACCAGATGACTGTGGTCCCTCCTAACCTGACCCATTCTGTGAGTCTGTGAAATTTATTTCACCTTGAATGTTTATCTTGTAGACTTCAGTAAGAATTAGTGCACTCAAGATCCATGTGGAATAGTCTCACATGTTACAACTGGTTGTATATTGTACATATGTTCACTTCTACAAAGATACCTGAATATAAAATGTTATTAAGACAGTGAGAGAAACGAAGCTTCTAAAAGACAAGTTTTATCAAAAAGTGAAGACGAACTGATACAGTATTGTAGTATAATCCCTCTGTGCCACTGAGCCTAATACTACTCACAGCTTGACTCTATTTCTAGATACTAGATGTTTGACAAAAAAAGTTCAGTCAATAAATGACTCCTGTGAGGACCACAGATACTTATTTTCCTTTTGGCTACATGTGTCCTTTATTATAATTGATCACATTTGGCACAGCAATTGATTTATTGCAAATTCTTACTGATTAATCTTCTTTGATTAATCTGTTTCACCAGACCTGTCAGTTACTTTTTTGGGTTTTTTTTTATTTCAGACTGTTCTTGAATGCTCAGTAGCTTCTGAGGATGCTGATCCTAGCTTTAGTGCAGTGGGAAACATGGCCAAAATTAAATGTACTCATCTACACAAAGTTAAAAAATCTTCCTTTAGACTCAAATGGTTTGAATCTTTTTTCATAGTTTTATCTAGAATTACTGGTGTATATGGACAGGAAATGAAAAATTGTGGGTTTAGATTAATAGAACCACCTGAATGGTGTAAACTGACTAATATCCTCCCACTCCATTACTTTATAAATTGTTCATTAGATTGACTGCCTTAAGAAAAGGGAGCAAAGGAAGAGCTGGGACAAAAAGAAAAATACCTGCTCTTCTTCTGCTTAACTACTTGCAGGTAACTTCCTGCAAGCTGGAGAACTTATCTTGCCTCTTAGGAGGCCAGTGCTTCTTCATCAGAGCCCCAGCTGCAACTATCTTGTCATACTGCACCATCTCATGTGTAATGTTAACTCAGCCCTGGATTCCAGAACACCTTAAAATGAATCAGTTTCAGATAGGGAAAAAAAAATCTAAAATAGTATATTACATTGCACAGTTTCAACACCTGTCCAGTGGAGCCACTTATGAGTCTTCTCTGTCTGCTTTGTAAAATGACTCCAGGACCACAGATTACTGCCAATGAGTGATCACTCTCAAGTGTTATCTAGCCATTTAACAAGCGTGAAGCTTCCAGAGGATGACAAAGGTAACATTTGTATTTTTTGTATAGTAAAGAAAGACATAAAATATTAAACCAGTTAGGAAACAGTTAAGAAATCTCTCCTGCACCCCTCTTCTGGAGGCTGCCACCACCAAACACCCCTCCCTGCCCCCACTTCAATAGAAAAAGAAAAGAATCAAAGAAACAACAGAAACTATGTGGCAATTTTGCCTCCTACTGATAATGGAATTTTCAACTTTCATCTTCTAATCCATCACACAGGAGTCTTCAGTAAAAACACTTAAAGGAATATGGTTACATCAGACTGTTGCTACTGTTTGAAAAAGTTTTAAATCTATTTGTGGCAGAGATTGTGCTCCTAAGTAAGTTAACAAAATGATGATATCACATCATACTGCTGTTTTCTACCAGAAAGTGTTTGTGTTATAGTGCCTAGGTTGAGCTGAATGTTTATAGGATGCCACAACTTTGCCTGAATCATCTGTTCCCTCATCTTCTTTAGTGGTCAGACAGATTGTAAAACTCTCTAAATAGGCATCTTCTGCCTATGAGATTCAAATCTTGTTATTTTTTCAACATATGGATTCTTTCTCACGTTTTGTTTATATCTGTGTCTCAATGCAAGAGATCTCTTTCTGTACTTTGCACGATATAATAGTAAAAATTATCAAAATATCTTTGTTTTTCCTTTGGCCTTAGATTTCTCTCACTGAGTTTTGTGACTGTATCAGAATAAAAGTTTCAGCACAAGCATTTTGCAATGTTTTAGTTTTGCTCTGCCAACTAGTACATTTACACACATCTATTTTCTTCATCATCGGTAATTCTTGGCAATTTGAGCATGAAAATTAAGCATTTCTTAGGTGTGTAAAAATTGTGAAAGAAGGTCCCAATAGTGATGCTGAAAATGAACATCTAACATTGAGGGCTAATACAATCACAAATCATTTCAAAGAAAGAATAAGGTATATTTTTATGAACCTTCAGATATCTGAGTTGCAGTTCATTGCTAATATTTGGAAAGGCCAAGACATCTGCACCAAGAATTGGAGAATATTACTAACTGTCTTATTAAGCCAAAGTGCAAAATCACAGCTTTTATGAACAAATTAGAAGAAGCTATGTTACAGATTGGGGGTCTCACTAACAAAAGCAAAAGGGAACAGTACATAACTGCTGATGATAAAGCAATCTAAATGCTATTTATCCCCAAGTAATTTAATTTGAGGAAGCAGCAGGTGGGGTATTTTAAGTAAGGAGAAGAAAAAATTAATTCTATTGTACAAGTCTTTACTAAGACTTCATTAGAGTATCAGGCTCACTTCTGATTAGCTATGTTTAGAACAGTAATTTCAATGCAAAACCAGCCTACTCAGATGATAAAGGGGTTTTAGAGAACAAATCTTAAAAGAAGAGACTAGTGTAACAAAAGTTGGGCAGGATATGATTATTTTCTATAAATATACTTATTTGATAAACACAATGAAAAGAAAGGACTGTCAAAACTAAATATGTTTGTACAAGATCAAAAGAATGCAAAAATTAGTTATGGATATATCTTCTCAGCTAATGAAAAGAACATTTCCAACCATTAGAAATGAAGTTCTTGTGTGGTTTTTTGAATGATGCAGTGGAGGCCTGGAACATACATAAACTAAAGATGATATTTGAAAATATCGGCTAGAATCCATGTGTTCACAAAAATAAAAGCAACGATGATATTGATGTATTTCAAAACTATATAAACACTTGTAATTTGAGCTGCACACGTGTACTAGATATATAAAAGAATATATTTTTACAAGCCTAATATTTGAAGTGTTATATATCCTCTGCTTACAATAACTAAACATATTGTTTTGTTTAGCTGTGACACTGTACTGAAGAGACATATTCCCCGAACTCCAAAGATCTAGAAATTTCTTTTGAACAATTGTCAATCATTCAATTAAAAAATCCCTAAAGAATGGGATCAAACAGGATAAATTGTCCTGTTCATTCATAAAATTTCTCCAAGATTTGCCATATTCCTATTGACTTATCCTAGGACACAGTCAATCTGAGCAACACAGCAGAGCTTTTCCAGCCCTTCATACAGCTCATCCATGGAAATATTTAAGCACCCACAAAGCCTTTTTAGATAATCCATTATCAGCTTCCTTCTGTATTAGAATATGACCATTTTTTCACTTCTCCTTCACTGTTGTCTCTCAATGTCCTTCCTTGTCCAAGTCCATTGTGAAGTACGTAGCTCCTTATATGACTATTCTTTTGTGTGTTTGTTTTCTTATCTGTTTAATCAGAGCTATTTTCCAGCTATTTGACAGAAAATGTGAGTTTTAATTCCTTTACACCAATTGATATTTTTCAAGTTTTTCAGTTGTTCCAAATATGATTCAGGTCAGGTCTGGTTTTCCTATTTACTTTTAATGTAAAACCACATAGCCTGAAAGAGTCTTGATCATGGCAGAAGTGTGTACACCTGTTCAGCTAAGTTCTGCCACCACAAGCATATGACTGAAACAAAAGAAGTTTCTCTGCAGACTATACAAGTCAACATGGGAATCTGGGAACATCAACCAACATGAGGGCCATAAATGTCTGCTCGATGGCCAAAATATGTCAACATGCCAATGAGAATCAGAATAAAGTGTGAGCTTCAGGATCTTGTTTTCAGGTCAGACAAAGCAAAAGGTGTCTGCAGAGAAGTTTAGCCCTGTCTGCACCAGCGTCAGTCAGATGGGCAAGGACTCTTATTTTGAGGAGAAATCTCAACAACCACCTTAGCTGCACCTAACTTGAGCATTAAATTTTGTGTGTTTCAGACAGAAACTTCAATCTTTACTCTCCAGCTTAAATAGATATTCATTCAGTTCAAAGATCTTCTAAATCATCTGAATAAGAATCATTTCCCATCAATCAGGTTTACTTTCCTTAGTATTTATGAAGCTGTAATCCTGTTAATGTCTTGTTGTTCAGAAAATCTTCTCTGGTAACAGACACCAAATTTTTAATTTTATAAAGTTTGGAAAAGATACACAGCTTTTAATGAAGACTAAGGAGAGATAAAAACATTATTTTACATTAAGCATACAAGTAGAGCTTTTGCATAAAGATGAAACATGGCAGCCCGGAGAAACTTTCCAGCAGTATCAGTTTTGGCGTGAATATTATCATGGACTTGCCTTGTAACGATGTAGGTATTGCATCACCACAGTGAAGAAATGAGGAATGAAAGGGAGAAGAAAACTTCCGTACAACAGAAGAGCTCATGTGACAGAAGAGAGGACAAGATGTAACCAGTGAAACGTACAGCTTTGTAGATAACTGGTCACTTGCTCTCTGCCTCAGGAGAGGAGTGATGAACAGACAAAAAGAAGCCTTTTGATTTTCCTAACGTGATATATGAATGTCTTGCTGTTGCTCTGACCAGCAGCAAGCAGACTGCCAATACTGCCTTACTGAGTGTATGTTCCCTGTTGTGCTACGGGAAGTGGCCACCAAAAAAGTAAGAAGAGACCTGAACATGCTGTGTTTGGGCTGACTGAATACTAACAGGTACTAAACTGGGTCCTATGAGAGCTTTAATGTACTCTGAACACAGCATATTTTGATAATAACCTCTCCATTATATTAGTCATTAAGAAAACTTGAAAATACCAGTTCACAAACTTAACAGAATAACTCTTCTCCATTGCAGACTTTTGCTACAATTAGAGTAATTTATTTTGGGGAACTGCCAGGAAAAGATAGAGTGGGGGTCGAATTCTGAAAGAAAGCAGCAACAATTAGATCACTTCAGCCTCTCTTTACGGGGTGGGTCCTCTGAATGTCAGCCTCATTATTCTGGATGTCAACTCCAGGCAGCAGCTCCTAAATGCCGTTCCAAATGGTGGCCTAAATGGCAGTCCCTGTTGTACATTCTTTCTCCAGTAACAGTGGCAGGCTTTTGGGAATGTCTTTTAGTTCATAATAAATTTCAGGAGCGCTAGCTTGAGAACAATGTTTGAGGCTTATGCCAACACAGACTGGCAGATAAATACTTCGAATACACAATTTCACTATCGCTTCTGAAATCCATAGCCTGCAAGACTTGTTTGCTGGTGGGGAAGAGCCCAGATTTTCTGAGGTAACAAGGACGACTTACATAAAATTTATATAATCTTGGTGTATCAAAAGCCCCACGTGGCTCTGTTCAGCAGAGACTAGGCCCCTCACAAACATGAAAGAAAGCATCTTCGTTGTGGTTGCATAAAAGAAAGAATCCTTCTGTGAGGTCAGCTGGGTTCCAAAACATGGACAAATTAAGTGAACACACAACAAATCTGTAGCAGTGCCAGGAAATCGTGTTGTAATTCTCAGTCCACAGCCACAACCACAAGAGTAATCTCCTTCTACATTTCTGGTAGCAAAAGGGGGAGGGGAGGGGCGCAAAGTTGCTCACAGAATTCTCTTCCCTTTTTAACATGGATTTCATCATGCATGGAAACAACTGTTCCATTTTCTTAGGTTGATTGTAGAAGGCTGTTGAACTAAGGTTGCAACAAAGCACTAATACAACATGTACACGCTGGGCTGCTTGAATTTGAGATCCAGGCAGATTCAAAATGCACACTGTGCCTTACTAGCAGCTATGTCTCAAGCACTAACAAACTTTCTTGCATCTTGTTTGTTTGGAGGGACAGCCAGTACCTTCAGCAGCTGGAGGTTGATCCATGGCTTTAAAATTAACTTTTATTCTGACCAGAGGGCGAACCCTTCCTGAAGCTATTCTTTCTGTTAGCCTAGTTAAAAGACAGCTAGGCAGACACACTGCGTCATGGGCAGTTTGTAGCTGCCAGAGCTGCCTCTTCAGTGCTGAACAGTGCCAAAATCCATCCAGTGACATCTCAGTCTTCATGCATGGCTGCTATTGTAGAGGATCTTGCAAGGTGAAGGCAGAATATTCAAATGCGTTTCTCCTGATCACAACACTCCTGCTCAGGGCAGGTTTGCCATTGTTTGCCTGGGAGAAGTCAAAGTATGTGGCTGGTTTTGCTCTCTTCAGATCACTGTTGCTTTTTTGCTCTGAAGTATTTGAATTAAATACATTTGTAAGATATAAAAACATCAAAGGGAATACTTACTTTGTGTTTATATTTTTATGAAGTCCAACTACCACAGAGAACTGAAAGACTCCAGATAGAAACACATAAATTGAGCCACATCCTTCCGTTTGCTTTAGTTGCTTCACTTGCCAAGGCAAAGGCAAGCCCAAGCCCCAGCACTTTCACCCAGTGTCACCATCCTGCTGTCACACTATGGCTGAAGGAAGCAGCCACATCTAGCTCACAGTTACTGCGCTGACCCTGGTCTCCACTTCTTCTCCCATAAGCTGCATGGCAATTAAGTAAGAAGACATCCCTGTCTCTATCCTCCATACAGACAGAGATAGACACCAGTGAATGGACACATTGGGGAATTTCAATTCCTGCTCAAGGTCTCCCACATTTCTGCAGGGGAAGTCTACATTCCCCAAATGCTGGTGACAAAGTGGAGGACTCCCTGCAGGGAATGCATTCTTTACTGTGGCTCAGAACACGGCTTCAGTGTCCTGTGCAGCACTACATTTGCAGTGGTGCAATTTTGTTTTAAGAGTTTTCTTGAGAAGCATTGTAGAATAGAACATTTAAACTGGACCTTCGTTATCCGGTATCTCCATTAACTACACCCTTAAGCATATGCTGTACTGTGGATGACTAATCTGTGTCTCCCTGCTAACAATAAGAAGTACCCTGAAGTCAGGAAACTTTCTGGTTGTTTTGGGCTCCAAGGGCAGGCTCCTTCAACGACTGAATGGCTTTGTGACTGGGTGATCTTTGTGTAATAAAGGTTCTCAACAAATGTAATTGTGCCCTTAAAGCCACAAACAGCAGGAAATAACTAAGTGGTGAATGTGGCTGTGGAGTTGCCTGCATCATCTAAATCTGGCTGTATCTGGCATTCCAACAAAATGGCTTTATTAAGTAGGCTGCCAGAATGCAGATGTGGCACCATATTAAAAAAAGAAAGAGCATTTTCTTTCTGGGTGGACATTTTTTTTCTGGTTTGCCATTAGCCAATGGATTAGCATTGTCAACTGGAGGAAGGAAGCGATGAGGGAAGGCCTGAGTTACCACCACTGACTCACCAGATAAAGGAAGTGTTAATGGTGCAAAGTTTATGTGCATCTCCAGCTTCATTTCTACTCTTCCAGTCATCTCCTTCTTGGGCCATTTTTCATCCCTGCAAATGGGGGACATTCCATGCTCTTTTGCACTTACTTGGGAATAAGATTTCTCCCTGCAAACAGCCACAAAATCTATGACTCTGTGTCTCTAGAAAATTTAATAATGAAAAGGACAAAAAAATTCACTAGCAGCAAGTCAAAGCAAATACAAACCTGAAGTAATACTCTTAGATATGAAGTCACACACTGTTTTGAGTACCAAAATTTAGGGATTTTAGGGATGACTTACCAATCAGCAAAGACAATAAAAAAAGGTGTCAGATAAAAGGAGGAATACATGTCCACATTTGTTTCAGCCATTTAAGCAACAATCTTCTAAAAGAGAAAGTTTTTTCAGAAGTTGAAATTTACCTGGAAGGTGCCCCTATACTAAAGGAAGTCAGCATGACTTATCAAATCTGATTTGAGTATTGCTATGTTAAGTGCCATTTCAAAAGATTCATTGGCTATGTAGGCTTTTACTATCAGCATATTTATTTCACGTCCTAAATGAAATCCAATTTGAGGCTATTAATATTAATGTGCTGAGATAATTCTGATGATGAATTAATAAAACACTTGGCCTCTCAATATGCTGTTTGCTCTTACCATTTAATGATGCTCTTAACTGGAAAAGAAGAGATAGAGCAGACTCCAGCAGGAGCCTGAAAATTAGAAACCACTTCATTGTTTTTAGCTTGCTGCTTTAATGACAATCGATGGCATTGATTCTGGACTAGAAAAGTATTTACTAAATCTTTACCATGTGCTACAATCCCTATTTAAATTCCTTAAGCATAATTTGTATGTAACACCTGCTTAAAGTACTTCAACTATTTGATGAAAATAAAATTCAAACTAATGCATTTCTGTAGTTTGTTAGAGATTTGACCCTATTTCTTATGTTAGTCATAGGTATTGGGTTTTATGCAAAATAATTGTCTTGCCACTGAAAACACATCTGTACCTTAGAAAAATGAGATGACATCAACAGCCTCATTCGTTACAAGAGCAATTTCAGTTCACTGAACATTTTAGTACAGATAAGGCTAATTCAGCTACCTTATTATGCTAGAATAGATTTCCATTTGAAGAGCTAAATTCAGCTAATGTACATGATTTTTATATTATTCTACATAGTTAGCTCACAATAATAATAGAAAAAAAAAACTAAATAATAAGCTATTTCCACAGACAACTCATGTAAAAACCTATGCGTAAACATCTATACTGTCATATTCATAATTTACATCATTTTTCATTATTGATATAAGGGAATATGGAAAGCATTTCATTCTAGGCTCACATGTAATTTATTATGGTTAAAATGTAAAACCTTAATGCTAGTAGTTTTTACTTTTCAACTAAGAAAGAATAAAAAAAATTCTATAATGTGGTTTCCAACAATTATCATTTCATCTAAGATTTCAGACCTGGAAAGCCTGTCTAAAAGGTGGTTCATAGAACCCGTGGAATCTAATTTTCAAAGTGAAGCGTATTTTAGAAATTCTAGAAGGATGGCAAGCCTGGAAGTGTATTCCCAATACACTTCATGTTTAAGCTTGGAGTTTAAATTTCAGCCAAATTGTCTCTCTTTGAAATAGGTCAGATGATAGAGACCTTAACTGCATTGTAGGAGTATGAAAAAATACCAGGAGACCAAGAAGTGCCAGCTGTAGCATATTATTGCTGAAATTCATAATATTATTAATAATTAAGTGTCTGAAACAGAAAAGCTAAACAAATTACCCCCAAACTGCTTCTTCAGAGAAAAAACAAAGAGAAGAAATTTTCAGTTGTTCTTCATTCAATTATGAAGAATTCAGTGTGGTAAAAGCTCTGTATGAATCTAGAGAAAGTTTGCTTATAGGGAAGAGAATAAAATTATGTGAATTGAGAATCAGATTTTTATTTTTATTATTTGTGGCAGGCTAATAGCAAGGGGATTTAGGTGGTAAGGGAGAGGGATGATGTCATAGAGTACCAGTTGTGCACCAGCTCTTTTTTGATGCCGCTTCTTTTGAGCACACCTGGAAGGAAAACTTTTACAGCAAGTGTTAATGCAAACTACTCTTCAAACAATTTGTCCTCTGCTACCACGTCCGAGTATAAAATAGGCAATGCAAGTCAACAGGCACTGAATGGCCACACTAAAAGCCCAAGCAGGGGACTCCTTTTTTTTTAGTCTATTTCCATTTTCCCCTACAATTATGAGACAATCAATTTGTCTCAGAGTTTCTAACAACGTAAAAAGACAGACAAAATGTTAACCTTTCTATGTGTCTTTGGCCGCTGCTCTGATGATCATGGTCTCTGTACAGCTATCACGTGTGCTTGATTTTGTGCAGTTCAGATAGACCTGTCAAAATCAGACTTGTTTTGTTATTGTTTGTGTTATTCAGAGCTCAGATAATAACATGAAAACCAGCTTGAGTAAATGATCGATGAATCCTGAAACCCCATCAGTGCTGTGAATTATGCTATTATTTCTAGTAAGGTTACCTGCTTTCAGTCATTCTTGTAATATTTACATGACCAGACTTTGTGTGAAGGTTCTGACCTCTGAAAGAAAAAATTATACATTCATAGAGTGGTTTGGGTTCAAATGGACCTTTAAATGTCATCCAGTCCAACATCCCTGCAGTGAGCAGACTCCTTCCACAGATCAGCTTGTTTGGAGCTCTGTCCAACCTGACCTTGAATGCTTCCAGGCCTTGGGCATCTACCACCTTTCTGGTCAACCTGTGCCAGTGTTTCACCACCCACCCCATATAAATTCCTTAAACCTAATCGAACTCAATGAGAGGAATTCCTTCCTGAATTCTTGTACTGAATTCAGGTACTGAATTTCTGAATTCCTTTACTTTGAAGATATTTCTCAGAGGCTGATTTAAGATGCTGCTTTATGCTCTTCTTTCTACTACAAAATACTATATTTATTAAAATCAGTTAATTTGGTGAAAGAGGACTGATTTTAAAATATAAAAATGTATTTGAAAATGTCAGTAGCCTCTTAAAATACTATTCAATGATAGTAGCCTAAGACATTGCTTTATTTCAGCTGCTATTTATTTTCTTAAGTAGCTGCATGGATGTTTCCTAATTAGATAACCTAGAGCTAAACACTGGGAGTTTCTAAGTGTTAAGAATCTTAAACTTTTGATAAAGCAAGAGCAGAGAGTACCCAGTGCCTCAAAGGGTAGGTCAGTGTTTATATAACATTGTGTGAGAATCAGTTTTTGTCTTGTTTTTCTTAGACATAATTTGATGTTTTACAATAGAAAAAAGTGTAAGCACACCCCAGCATATCACTTCTATCACTGGTGTGTATAAAACGCTTCCCCTATGCTTTTAAGGTGATGAAAAGGACAACTACCCTGTGTCTAAATCAGGAGAGCTTGATATGATGTCAAAGCCTTTGGCTAAACATAGATTGACTTAATTCTTTCAATAATGAACTTTGGTCCAGAGCATTTAACAACCACAAGAGGAGAAACCCAATATAAAAGAGAAAATCTCCTCATTCAGGTTATCTTGACTCTGCTGCAGGCAAAACATAGAAATATTTTTTTTAATCGAGATTCTCTGCAGCAGCCCGTTCCAAATGCCAGTATCCATCACTGATGACTGGATCAATAGCTCTGTTTTGGCCCCAGTCTCCTACGAGAGATGGCATGCCATCAGTGACAGACAAATATCACAGTTAAGCAAAGTATCCAGCCAGACCTAGTAACATTTTTATTGATTTTTGTTGTGCAAATAATGTCTTTTTGGGCTGAATAAATGGCTTTGAGCCAAACAGTCATTGTTTATGATTCCAAAATGCAATAAAGGGACAGGAAATATATTATAGCCTATGTCTCAAGGCACACAACATAATCATCCTTTGGTGGTGAAAAACTATCCAGCTGAAACCATGAGTGCATATTTATCCATGCTTAAAGGTACCTGTAGGACTTGCAAATCTTACACAAAATGTCCTGTTAGGAAACAGATGGTATTGCCCTTTAACCTATTGAATAAGTACTAGAAAACCAAGCAAAAAATAAGCACTATATTTCTTCAATCAATACAAAAACCCCACTTTATTATTTTCCCTTCAAATGAAATATCAAACTTGCCAAAATGGCATTAGGATGCTGTGAAAAAGGGACAAACCAGAAAGTACCTGGGCAGTTTTTCAAATGCTACAAAATCATATTGATAGTTGCCCAGCAACAATATTTATTGGTTTTGTCTTTTTTTAAAAAAAAAATCTATTTTTTTGCTAATATAGTTATTATTTAATAACTTAAGTGAATAATAAAACTAAAAAATACCTCCTTATGGTTATATCTGCACATTAAATCACAAATGTTTTCTGCTGGGTGTATGTATAATATATCCACTGGATTTAATGAGAAATCTCTCTTCATCCCAGCAAGTTTGCAGTGACCAGATTTTCTAGACTTTCAGGTGTCATAAAACAAATATTCTCTCTTAATGATATTGTCAAATCACCAGTACCAATCATTAGCAGTGAAGGTCGGAGAAAAGAACTATTCTCATAACTGCCACGCTCTACGCAAGGAAATATTTTTAACAGGTTTGTTGCTTCCAATTAGCTAGAAATAAGCTGTATTAGCTTGTATTATTTCAAGGCTGATAAAACTATTTTTCTTTCATTGCACAACCCTGTGTTTTCATGGAAAATATAAATAATTCAAACACCTTTCAGAAAAATTCAAGAATATTTATCCTCATCTCAGAAAAGACCATTCATCTGTAGGAAAATGCTACAGTAATCAAATGCCACCTAAATCCCATCTCTCTCCTACATCTTTAAATTTCAAGCTTTTATTAACTCTCTCATGACAGCCTTAAATATACTTTTGAAGGTATTTGGAGTGCAAGACAAAAGCTGTTCTAAAGAAATGATACCCAAAATTAGGGTCTTTATTTCAATAGAGTAATATTTCAAAAATTAAATTGCAAAAAAAGACAATGGAAGTCAATAGGAAACTCTAAAAAGAAATATGACTGTAATAGCTTATATTTGTTAATGGCCTTATTACGTCAACTATAAAACAAAACTTCTGATACTCTTCTCAACAAGCCTATTGCAAAATTTTTTTATTCTTCAACAGAAATAGATATTCCCTTTGAATTACTCAAAGTCATTGCAACAAACCTCCAATCATACATCTCTGCTGTATGTCTTTTTGAGGAGTTATTCAACATTAATCACAATGTCATTGAATGCTTCCAAAGTTTTGGGGTGATTTAAGCTTTTTCTTTTATTATTCTTTAAATTAAATTTCCCAAATTCTCAACCCTGGAAAGATTAAACCTGTTGAATTTTATGTGAGAACAGCTTCTTTGAGTTGGGACATCTCACAAGCCCAAAGTTATTTCCATGTCTAAAGGTTCCTGATGGTAGGATGTGAAAAGGCAAAATAGAGATAAAATGAGATTGACTTTTGACATGTCACACGTAGTGCAGGATAGTCATAGATTTGGCACCTCTTTTCTCCTTGCCCACTTCATCTGAATATTCAAATATCAGAGTAACCATCTTTTAAAGGGATAACATACTTGGTCTTCCATCCTTCACTGACTGCTGTTACTTTTTTCTACATGTTACAGATTCAAATCATGAGCAGTATCTTATCTCTTAACCTAAAGGGAAATGAATTATCATTCTTCCATTTCCTAGGGTTAAATTTATTAGACAAAAACCTTCTTTGAACCCCTGCCTTCAGCAACAAGTACACTGAAGCATGTGCGACCAAGTCTTCCTGAATCCACTGGTTTAGCCATGGCAATTGATTTTTGCTCCTAGAAAGGGAATAACAAAACAGTAAGAAACACCTATTGGGTGTAATTCATCTGGTCTATTTCCAAATATCTCTCTGAGCAGGAGATAGTCCTCTGATGGTGTCTATTCCTTTCTGTTAACCACAAGGGTAGCCCAGAATTACTGGCTCAGACTTAGATGTCTCTACTACTTTTTGATAAAAAAGTTCAGTGAAATGAATCGCAATGGTGGTCATTCAGACCGTTTCAGGCTGCCAATCCTGAGCAGAAGATGTTCTCTATGACCTTTAGGGCTGAACTGAACAGGATTTCAGGCTCGTGGTTTCTTTATATTTTCAACTTTCATCCAGCCTGAGAAGTCTGTTTAGTTATTTGTGAGTGTTGTTTTAATTTTAACCCAGAAAACTGGTACTTAATGTTAGGTATTTTGGTTTCAGATGTTCAGATATTTTATAGGATTTGGCCTAGAGATAAGTTTGGGCTGAAATCAGTAGAAGTAATTGGACATGCATATTGTACTGAGAATATGCACACTTTTTTCTTCTCTGAGTTTAGAGGGTTTCAGGGCACTTTATTTTAAATTTTAAACCCAACATAAATCAGAAATATTAAACTGTGAAGTATGAAGCTGCTGGCAAACGCTTCAGTGCATGATCAGCCAGGTTATCCATTTGTTCTCTGGAGTAGGTAGCCCTGGTAAACTCAGCCCCATAGTGGCTCATTCCTGAGCTAGAGGAGCAGGCCTACATAAAACCCAAGCTGGGTATTAAGAGATCTGTAACTGCTCCTCCTGCAGACCTCAGGAACATATGTTCACATGCTTGACACAAACCGTCTGTGCCAATAAAACCCTGCCCATTGTCATGCTAAGGAAATTCAACCCTCCCCACAGACTAAGCCCTGTCTGTGTCAGTTGGTCAGGCACGTCTTCTCCTGGGGGAGTTGAATCCCGCCAACTGAGAACATGGTTTCCAGAGGGCAAATAAATAGGCTGTAACAGGATAGCATGTGAAATCTTCCTGCAAAGACTAGTCACCTGGGTGTCATGAACTGGGATGTGAAGATACTAGAGTGAATGTTGTTAAGAGTATGAAATCATCTTCTTTGATGAGGCTAAAAATAATGGAATAAAAATGGTTTATTCATGATCCTCTTATTACAGATTCTGTTTTCTCTTTAGGTAAGAATGTCTACATTCTTTGCTCTCATTTCAAGGGAACAATTTAGAGTGTATTATTTAATAACAAACACAGAAAGGTAAAAACAAATATGCCTTACTGTCTGGCTTTTAAAGACAATGACAGCTGTGGCCAGACTGATCTCATCAGCCCATCAGCAATATTTTTATAGCAGTTGGAGTAATGGTAAGACAGAGACTCTCATACTTCAATTTATCCAACTATTTTCTTTTCAGTTCCTTCTCTGATGATATCTAATTTTCTGATCTGTTTTTCCGATTAAATTTTCTATGCATAGACTCTATCCATAGCTAAGTTACTGGGAGCGATTTCCTGACACTTGGAGGTGTGTGAATTATGGCCTTGCATTGAACTTTCCCTCTTGGACAGAGACAAAGGCTGATAGGGAGAAAGGGTAGGCTTGGGTATGTGCAAACATGATGCCTGCTCAGATGCACTTAGCCAACACAGGCCTGGATATGGAGCAGTTAAGATTTGCATGAGAAAGGCTTCCTGGAGGAAACAGCATAAACCAGTGGACAGGCCCCTGACAAAGCAGTCCAGATGTCTTGTGATCTATCTCTAGTTTTTACTAGCTTGCCATGTGATCTTGGGAAAGCCGCTTTCCCTGTGGGTCTTAATTTCACAGTCTGAAGATGTTTAGAGGGGCTCCTAACCTACAATGTGATTTCAAATCTTTCTGAATTGCCCATTTTCAGCAACTACGATGCCCACAGTTCTAGCTAACTAATAATAATAGCAAGTTTAAGACAGAACAAAGGGTCATCTCTTATATGCTTGAGAGGCAAATCTCCAGTTTGATCACCTCTTGTTTTCCCTTATCAGCAGTATCTCTTTGCTTTTTCTATTTCACTGAATATATTTGATACAGAAATTTTTCTCATTATCACAAATATTAACAACAGATTTTAAAACACTGTACTAGGAAGAGGAGGAAAGTGAGATTTCTGTCTCATATACTGTGATTTTGTCTTCAGAACTTCTGAATAAGTTTGTCTTTGAAAAATACAACCACACCTAGGCAACATTTCAGCCTAAACAAGCTGCAGGAGTTTTTATTAAAAGGAACAATCTCTGTAAGACACCATGGACTGAAACACAGAAGCTCACAACTGTTCCTTCTCTATTGCCTCTGTATTATTGTATAGATGTGGTTATAGTGTTTGTAAGCACATACAAACAATCATATTCACAGTGAACATCAAAAACAGAGGAGACAAACCAGAACAAGAGAAATGAAGTAGCAGCAGTATTAGTAATCAGTGCACAGCTTTTGAAAAGTCTCTGGCCTACTATGCTGCCATAAAGTCCACACAGTTTTGTGTCTTCAGTGATACAACAGGTACAACAGATAAACTTCTTTTGCTGGGGTGAAGAAGTCCATTGTGAGCTACAGGTTCATAGCCTGTAAACTGCATGGTTTCTCCAAGGATTAGGACACTTCAGGGATGTTTATGGGTTGGTTGAGGAAGTCCTGATCTTTACAGGGAAACCATCTCAGTGACTTTGGTTTCCTCTGATGCTCAGGGAAAGGGACTTAATTAGGACAGCAATACACGCACATTCTTGTGTATGAGGGAGAGTTCCATCTCCACACTTCTTAACTATTTAAGCCATGCTGAAGTACTCAGTCATTTGATCTCAGTATCATCTGGGGACCAGCTGTCCTGCCAGCTCTCCCACTCCCCATGTGGTCTCTGCACCCCATATGTTTCCGGCCCTTTTTCCCACATGCCTTGATCTCCCTGTATCTACCAGATAACCAGACTCCAGAATCCTTGCTTACCTTGCAAGTTATCTGAGCATGGTAAAAATGGTGGTTTCCACCTCCATTTTATCCCTAGCAGGTATGTGGCTAAGCTTGGCACCAGTTTTCTGTGGCGTTACAGCAAAAGTAGCATTTCTGGAAAGTTCCTGTGTTGTTTGTTAAAATAAATCAAAAGTGCAAAAGACGAAGAAAATCAGAGGATAGATGATGTTTGATCATCCTGATAATCTACTTATTGACTGGAAAGAGATAGGGGAAGACATGTTCTTTGAGGGCCAGTGACTCTTTCCAAAAATCAAAATTCTGCTGACAGAGGAAGGTTGGTCACAAGACAGTCAGTCCTTTATCTCTGTCTGTCTGCTTCTTCTTCCATGATGTGGAGGTCTATGTAGGTGCTACAACCACTCTCTGCTGCTGGAATCCAGTCCTAATTATAATCTTAATATTATAATATATAATCCAATACAATATTGTATCTGATCCTATTTGACTTTAGATACACTTCTCTATTCTATCACCCTTTTTCAAAGGCTTTATGATCATTTAAGATTTATCTAGTAAAATAAACTATTTTCCAAATGCTTCTTATACTGTGTTAGATTTTAAAAATCGCATTTTATACATCCTGTAATCAATCATAAGTATATATGTCTTCACTAGGAGCCAAATTTAGAACAACACTTTGACTTGATTATACTCAAGGTAGAAACAAGGCTCATAAATACCTAGTCCCCTTTTGAGCTCTGAGCAGCACATCTTGAGAAGTAGAAACAATAATATTTTGCAAGGATAACACTCCACTGGCTTCTCAGCAACATTTCTTACTGGAGAACAACTATTTGCAAAATATTTTCAAAAATACACATGAAATTGCAAGTTATTTCTGCACAGTCCTTTTTTACTTTCTGATACACATATTCTACTCTCCTTACATCAATCTAATGTTAATGCATGACCACACCTTTCAACCTGGAATTTTGCCTTGAGCTGAGAAAGTTGTAGCAACCCTAGTAAAGCAGCCACCTTCATGAGTGAAATGTTTAAAACCAACATGTCACTATAGCCAATATCTGAAAAATGCTCCCTGTACCACATAACTCTACCATTCAGGATTAGATCCTAAGAGAGCAAGGCATCAAGAAGATTCATAATTTCAAGCATGGCAGAGGCTCCACTTACTTTAATGTACTGGTGCCTTTTTTCATATCAGGACTTTCACCCTCACATAACTAACTAAAGCAGACCCAGGCTAAAAATCTCGCAGTATAACTGAGGGAGAGGAATCTTGATCCATCAAATTTGTGCAAATTTGATGAGGCTTTTGGGACATGAGGATAGTCAAGCATTGCAACAGGTTGCCAAGAAAGGTTGATCTATTTCCATTCATGGAGGATTTCAACATCAGAGTGGATAAACCCTGAGAAACCTGGTCTAACCTTGCAGTTTGCCATGCTTTGATCAAGGGGTTGTACTGTAGACCTTCCTAAGACATTTACAAACTCACAACAAATTATCCTTATGACCTTATGAACATAAGGGTAAAAAAAATTCAAAAATAAAAACATTAAATGGCATCAATTTATCTGTGGTTTTAATTCTCACATACAATAATACTACCATAATCCAAAAAAATATATGAAATAATGATAAGATAGACCTAATACATTTTGGTCCCATCTGGTGGTATTTTTTGCCTGATGGTTCTGTTATCTACCTTATGATTATTGCTAGTAAGCGTAATGTTTCCAAAAGCACATATCAACTGGAATATATGATCAGCGTTTGTAGTCCCGGATGATAATCATATCAGTATAACAAAGGGACACAAGAATATGATCCTTATGTTATATTAGACACATGGGAACAAACAAAAGTTGTCTAAAGGTATTTCAGCAGCATTTGGCTGGACATGTAGCTGAAGAGGTTTTCTAAATGGGTTTCTCTGACTGTGCTCCTCCACTTATATAAACACAGAGGCAGTGCTTGGTCATGTAGCAAAATACTTTCCTATTTCCTTTGTTTCTTGGTTGTAGCATAAGTAAAATGGCAGAAAGTATCATTTTGCATAACAGAAAAGGACTTAAGCACTGAGAGGGACTTGAAAAAAATTTAAAAACACTTTACAAAACTATTGCAATGATATTGTCATAGTAACCTATTCCTCCTGGACTGTGATTATAGGAATCAGGGAGTGAGCAAAGCAGTCATGAGGATTTTTCTGGGTTATCTGGCTTTGAAAGGATCATGTTCAAACCCTGAAAAGATAAAAGAGAGACTATACAGAATGTAAGCTGGACCGTTAAACATTTCCATATGACAAACTCCTCTCCTGAGATCTGACCTGCCTGTAGATTCCCCAGTTTGCAGATCTAAAGGAACCAGGCCCACCCGTGCCTGCTCTAAAGAGAAGAAGCTGGGCCTGACTAGCTTTTGAAAACTACTTTAAAATTCTCGCCAGAAAATACCTCAATAAAAAAGGAAGATATATCCATAAAGCATTCAAAAGAAAATCCCATGAACCAGGATTTTTTAGAAAGTAACTTGTCTAAAAACGATTGTAAAAACAATATCCCATGTAGGCATTTCTGAAAGAAATAGCTGCCCTCCACAGAAGACATTTCTTTTTCCTACAGATTATTGGTAAATTATGTCCTTGGGCAGCGATCCTGACATTTACGCGCATGCATTACTCCAAGCACATGGCTAGTTTCATAAACCACAGTGGAACTATCTGCATTCCTAAAGTTAAACATATGTGTAAGTATTTGCAGAATTGAGATCTGTAGTCTTAAATCAAAACTTTATCTGCCAGCAATAATTATGCTGATGAAGTAGAAAATTAGAGGCATGAGTAGTCAGACGTAGGTGTTTCTCCTTCATCTTACAGAGTTTTTCTCCACTACACCTTCAGCATATCCACAGATGCTAGAACTCAATCTCACCTTCCCATGGCAACACAAGGCCTTAGGTAAATGACAGGAAAATTTGGGTTTTTACTGCCTCTCAGGACACTCCTAGTTGCATGCCTAGCCATAGCAGCTAGTGACAGAGCACACATTCCAGCTGCCATTGCATGTTGCAGCTGCCCAGGTCACCTGGTCATGTGGCTGATGTCAGGCAAATAATGTAGCTCAAGGTCATTCCAGAAACCTCATGACGTGTATGACAAGACCAGGTGGGATTTTCAGGCAGCCTAAAATCAGTCTTCTCTTCAAACAGAACAGACAGCTACAGAAAAGCTACAGGTATCTCTCTTACAGAAGAAAATACTGGTACTGCTACATTGTACTACTAAGGTGTGAATATTCAATGAAACACTAGAATTCTAGGAATAAGATTATCAAACTGATAATTTTAATCAATTATCAAAGTATAATCAGGCATCCAGATTAATATTGAGTGAAAAGCCATCATATAAATACAGATGTGAAATCCTTTCTAACATTAATAGAAGTCAAGTTCAAATCCTCCCCTTAACTTCTGACACTCAAACTACATGGGTGCATACATTTCAGGAAAGCCTATCACTTAACCGCTCAGAATCTATTCTTAGCAAATGAAGAACAGCTTCTCTGGAAAGTTTCCCATGTGGATTCTCTATAACTATTGTAAACTCACTCAAAGCACTCATTTCTCCTTACAAATTTCCTGTTAGTTAAAAATAATAATATTGTTGGTCATCTACATCATCATGTCTAGTGATTGAAAAAAGTCACTGGCAATTCCTATCAGCTAGCGTTTTTTGTAATCTTAATTAGTAATGGTCTGTTCTGTATTTGGGAATGCTTATGCTCCCTGGAAACCTAGTCACAGGTTGTCTTTCAGCTTAGCTTGATACCTTGCTGTCAGAATGCCCAATTCAAAGGCATATCTAGCTCAAGAAATTACTCTGTGTATAGTAATCAATCTGAGGCTCTAAAAATCTTTTTTCACTTACCATGTAGATATTGCATAACCAAAAAAAAAGTCTCACTTTTGCCAATTATTCTTAACAGGTCCACAAACCTCCTCCCTGCTGCATATCTTTCAGAAACTTCTCAGCAGTCAGCTGCAAATCACACAATCCCAGCCCAGCCTTCTGACAGCCCAGGGGTGTTTCACTTCAGGAATCCTAAATCAGGAGTTTTTCACAACTGAAAGTATCGATAGCAGCTGTAACCATCATATAAACTACAGAATTTAGGAAGCCTGCATTCTTGTGTTTTTTGTTTTTTCACTGAGTTACTCTGTCTCATAGATTAATGCCTCCATAACACATTTCCATATGGATCTTAGGATTCTAATATTAGAAATCATGGAATATCTTTCATTTCTGCAGGCCTTTCTCCATCCAGACACCTTAAACCTTGTGAAACCTTCTTATTTTCTGGAATATCTATTCTTTTACCAACTTGCTAGACATTTACTAGCAATTTTAGAAGACATCAGACAATTGTTTTTACCCCCTACCTTTATAAAACATATTTCTTTAGGAAACTAGTCTGATAAATTGGTTAGGTTTTCATGGTGCTAAAAACCTCATTGTGAATACTAGACCTCATTTTCACAGGCTTATTTATCATTACCATGTTTTGACAAGACATTTGAGTATAACTTGCTAAGATCTATTTAATTAATTTGGTTTAACAACCATTAATAAATTACTAACTTACAATTTGCTCTAGCAATCGTCCCAGCCACATTTCAAAATTTAATTTTTTTTTTTTTATAAAGATGAGTTCTTCCTGCTTTGGGTTTAATGCTCTCAGAAGTGAACAAGTATCTATGGACAACAATTTCCTAGCAGAGGAAATTTATTAGCTAAAAAATGATACTTCATTTGCCCCTACTGTAGCCTACAGGGGAAAAAAGGTTCAAAATTTTCAGCCTTTCAGAATGACTGAGAATTTGAGGCCTGAAGGATAGAATGTAGTTTGTTATGTTGTAAATCCAGGGTTTTGAAATTTTGTGGAGGGGAAGGTAAGTCTTAAAAACTGAGGGGACTTTTGCAGAAAATACTTTTTAGTCACATGCGCTATAGACAGATAAATTAAATTGAAGAAAAACTTTGCTATAATGATGGGAAGAATGGAGAGTTATTGTGAGTGAATATTTATATATACAAATATGTTAGAGATCACTTTACTGTGATAATAAATGAGGCCAGCTTTAAACACTAGAAAAAAATTTACCAAATTCTTTCACTAATAATATGCTTTTTTGCTAATGGTTTTTACAGATTTTTAAACATTTTCACTACATGTGGAAAACTGCTGTTTCTTAGCATTTGCTTCCTTAACTGTGAGTATACTAATTGCCATAAGAATGCACAATTACAAGGTGATCAGCCTCAATAACTCTTTTAGGAGAGAAATTGAAACAGAAATGGACTAGTTTCCTTTCTTCTCCAATTTCCTTGCTTTTGTCTATTTCTAATGCTATTTACCCCCCTCTCATTAAGGATTGTCCTCAACTAGTCCTTGTGCTTGTTGTTTGTCCTCTAACTGTTTGTTATGTGGGTGCTTTTTACCTGAAACTTCTCACATATTTTCCCTTTTGATGGTCACATTGTCCACATATAAAGTAAAGTCCTTATATATTGTGCCTGGCTATGCCATCAGAGTTTTCTAAAATATTTGTATCCTGTTGTTATTGAAAATATTTTACTACGCTTAGATTTAACTAACCATTAACTACTAATTAATAGGTATAATTTCTAATTGCACAGATCTCTGCTTTGGCGTCAGAGTCCATCTTACAAGAGGAGACTGAAATAACTTGGCAGAGAACCTGATAAAAATAAGGTGGTGAAGGGTTGTCTGTCAGTGATGGCCATGAGATTCTGGAACTGCCTTTTGGCAGAGGAAATTTAGGAGGGGGGGAAAAAAAAGAAAAAAAGGAAAAAAAGCACGTAATTCTTTGGTGGATCTGTTCAGTTTGTCCTATTTTTGAAAGGAGCGATATGTTGTGATTTCTGCAGTGGCAGACAAACAGGTATGATGACTCAGTCCAAGTTCTATAAACTTGTGTTCTCCTTCCATATGCTGGTTGATGATTAAGTCACCCAAGGGAGGAGAGAATTAATAGTCCATGCAAATAGGAACTACTACAGTGACCTGCCATTATGCACATCCGGCACAGAATACGTTTCTTCTGGACCCCTTTGTGACTAAACCATTCACAACCTGCTCCTGCTTTTGTGAGGAGTCAATGAGCATTTAATGAGTAACTTCAGGCTCTGTAGCCTTAAACAGGAATTGTGCTCTTCCTCTTGGGATTTGGTCCTGGATTTTCATTTCTATCCTATCAGCCCTAGAACTGAGACTACTCTGTGACCATTTTGGAGGTATTATCTGTTTGGTCAAATTAGGATGACAGTTCAATATTTCTGAAAAAAGGAATTTTGAACAATCCAATAGGAAAATAGAATTCATCTTCTATCTTTCACTTCTTAATATTGCAGTAGGAAACTGGAAAACACGGTACCTACTTTATACCTTACCAGCAGCTACTCAGTCAAAGCAGAATTCATAGCAGATAGAGACAAATCATCTGATGGCAGAGTTTAAAAGAAAGCTGTTACTATGACAACAGATAGGGTCAGATAACAAAATGAACAGACACTTTTGGTCTTCAAAAAATTCTTTTTCCTTTGCTCTCTCCTCTGTTATCTGGACCACTCCATCAAACACCTCGCAGATAACAAAGTTGAAAACCCAATCGACCTTCAAGGAAGACCAGACAAGTTGGAAAGTCTATGGAAAGGTTACTATTACAGTGGAAATGCTTATGATGATATTTTCTCTGTGTATGTGTATGTGCATGTGTGTGTATTTTACCAAAGTAACAGAGTACTGTTCAAAAGACTCTACAAAAGCCTCTAACATTGCACTGTTGAGGGTTTGGTGGTTTTTTTTTTTTTATAATGTCATTCAAAGAAAGAAAGTAGAATATAATGTGATCTGAAATGATCTGCTATATAGTCATGTTGTACAGTTAACATACTGTGAATTTAAAGAAATATTTAGGCACTTTTGGATTTTGGAGAAGTAATTTATTGTGCATGCTGCACCACCTGATGTTACTTTTCTCATGCTATAGAAGCTAGATAAATGCCTCAGAATATGAAACCCTATAAAATATTAACATGTCATATTTTAGTATTTTTTTACAGTATTTCAAAGATTTGTATATTGATAAAAGGCTGTATGCTGGATACTGATGAGTTGGAAAGAAAAACAAATCACTACATTACCACACTTTACAGCTGAAATGACGAATCAGCAAAGAGAGAAAAAAAAGAACAGCAAAAATACACTAATTATAGGGAAATAATAGGGAAATAAGCCTCACCATCTGACGCTACTGAAGAAGTAAGCTTTCAGTGCACAGCTTAAAAAGTGTCTAGAAGATGGCACTCTCTATATGTACTAGCCCTGCTGTCCTAAAGGAATGTCTCAGCCCAGGAACCGGGTTATGTAGATAAACCTGTTTTGGGCCAAGGTTTCTACTCCAAGTTTATTTTCCAGTCTTTGCCCGTACAGTAGTGCCATTGAATGGTCCAGAGAGAAGGTGACTGTTCCAGAAATTGTGCTGACTTAAACTAAATGTGAAAGATCTGAAGTATTGTGTGTTGTGGGTCAGGAATCTCTCCTGATCACTCTGGTCCATACTCATCCTTGGAACACATGTAGTATATTATATTTACTCTGTGCACCAGAGGAAATATTTATTCTTATAAAAGCAAAAGTTGTGTGAAAATTTCACAGGAACTCTTGTCCTGATTTCTCTGAGTTTCCCACAAAACCAACTGATTCAACCACCAGTTAAATTTCCTGTCATCAAAAAAGAGAAGACTTGGTGTTATGCTGTTACAGAAACCGCACTGCTGCTTTCGATATTGTCAACAGTAAAAAACAAACAACTACTACCTTCACTTTAATGAAACTGAATTTTTGTTCTTTGTGCTTCCAGAAAGATAAAACCTCTATTTGACCAAAGTTTGTATTTAAAAAATAGTAATTTCACTTGAAAAGGCAAGACATTTTCATTTTAGCTGATTCTACACTAGCACAAAAAAAAAGGCACTGGTTCCTGGATGAATAAGTCCCTACAACTCCATAAAATAATTTCACACTTCATAAATTGCACAATCTTTTGTTTCACAACCAAACTTTCAAAGTATTTTCAAGGTATTTTTCTTATGTTTTGCTATAGCTACCAGAAAAGAAAGACAAAAAGTTCATGTTGTTATTACAGACAGTTCTGCTGACTTCATTTTTCAGCCAAGTGTTTATTTAAAATTCGGGAGATTAAAAATTTCGGAGATTTCCAATTCACTGTGCAACTGACCATATTAACAAGTCTGGGAGTTTGGGTTTCAGTTTTACCACCTTTAATTTTCAAAATGAATATCTGTAATTTTATTTATCTTAACTGACTGTAAATATCATGTTCACATACCTTATGGTCACAATCGTGATGGGTAAAAGAACAAAAAAGAACTGTGCAATAAACATTATAGGTACGACTCAGTTTCTGTAAAATAATCCACTACAGAAAACCCTTGCACGAAAGTGGTAGAACAAAGCAAGAAATACACATGGCCCATGAATGTAATTCCTCACTATTAGGTGATCTTTGAACTCTTCAAACCTGAAGGGACTATTCTGTTCTCAGTGAAATGGTCTCAAAAAGCAAAAAGAAAAAACATTTGCATTCTTTCCAAAAAAGTAATGAGGAGGAAGAAAAGAGTCTTCAGGAAATTCTGCAAAGATAGTACTATCTTATTAACACCTGTTTACCACATAAAAGTACTGCCCTGTTATTATACTGCAGATTTAAAAGGCTGAATTTTTAAATGGAAACACATTGTACATGTTTCTCTCCTCACCACTAACATGTGTGATAATATGCTATAGCAGTCATAGCTTCAACACTGCAGTTGTTTAAAACATGGTTCTTTGTTTGCTTATTCTTTTGTAAATTTTTAAGCTCCAGTTTTCAAAACTTTCCTTGTAAGACCCTTACAATTTCCTTGACAACTTGTAACTAAGAGGGTGAGGCATTTCTTTTTCTCTAGAAGTAAAAACTCAGTATTTATACAACAACTTATGTTCAGGTAAGGTTTCAGCAGAAGCATTACACATTGTCAACAATGGGAAAAAAGATTGTTCATCAAAGTCAATTCTGACTCCTATATCATGACATTCACAAGACTCCTCACGCAGGTCTTGCAAAATTAAAGGGCTTTATATTTTACTGCTGGAATATTTTACCTGGTATCTCCTGTAAACCAGAAGCCATTAGAAAACAAAGAAACCAAAGCAGCCAGAATAGAATGCAGTGTCAGCAAAAATGGAAATTCTTACTTATTTATTTCCTTAGCAGTTGCATAATTCAGTTGAGTGGTTCCAAACTGTTTCCTATGCTGGCCTGCTGCCTCATGTAAAGAGGAACTTACATTTAGGAAACCTGCAGCCTCTTCTCAGGGCAGATTCAGCAGCCAGACTGTACCCTTTAAGGTGATTTTCTGAGCCATATAACCTTTCTGTTGGCTCCTACAGTGTTAGCAATGGAAAGATACTCAGAGACATGGTGGAGCACACAGTTTCACCAGGAAAACTGCTGCATGGGAGAGACATGGAGCCAGCAGGCATTTCTGGGAAATGCAGTTTCATGAACTGATTTGGAGCTAAGTAATCGTCCTTTCCCTATTTTAAATGCATATAAAATGGGTTGTACCAGGATCTCAAAATTATAAGATGCATACCTGTAAAAAATCCCCAAAACCAACAAAAACCAGCAGACAATTTTTCAAGCGTTTACATACATTCCAAATTATTCTTAAACATCACTAAGTAGGCATTGTACAGCAAGTGGCATACTAACAAACGAATATTTATAGAGAGACCCAGGGCATGGGCTTGGGAGCCCCTCTCTCATCTGCTCATATAGCAGACAGCAGGATAGCAACAGCTGCTGCAAACTCTTCCTCCCCTCAGCCTAGCAGGTCCTCTCTTCAAGTAACTCATCCCCTCTACTGAGGGGACAGTAAGATCACCCATTTGTGATAATTACTGGAAACTGGACTTGGATGTGGAAGGCCTTTTGCTCAGGCCACTGAAGAGTTGCCAGTCACTTCCAGCTATTATTCACCTCATCTTGCTGTGACTCAGAAACAAAACAATCTGTCCTAGATGATTTTCAAAGGACATGTGCTGTATCTAAGGAAGAAAAAATTATTATTAGAGAAAAAAAAATACATGCTACATATTATGTACTTTATCAATGCATCAATGTCTCAAACTAGAAAAAAAAAAGTCCAATCCCCTTTTTATCTCTATTCATGTGGGAAAAGCAATTTCTGATTTCAGACTACAAATGTCCCTAGATAGTGAGTATACTTGTAACGCTTGCTATTTTTTCCTTTAATATTCTTCCATTTAAGAAAAACCTTCAGAGAAATGATTTTTAGATAATTCCACAAAGTTCTGATTTCAAAAAACCTGTAAAGGGCCACTGCTCAGCAGCTATTCAACTTGTCTTTTTAACAAAATAAAAATGTGCAGGTGAGTATTGTACTGTATGTCAATAACCGAAAAAAAGAGATGTCAAAGCAAGCTAAATAATTGCCTAACAGTACTTGTACTAATGACCATAAACTTCTACTATGCTAATTTTTCTCTGCACTTTTAATTACAGATCAATAATACTTTGCAGTTGACATTTAAAAATGCTGAACTGCATGTAGGAACACAGACTGAATAAAAATATACAATGTGGTACTGAATTTGCTAAATCAATAAACTTTGCCATTTAACAAACTGTAGCATGTAAACAGTCACCAAAATTAGCAAGTGTAAAAGACTATGCTTCAAGTGCTTAATTATTTTTTAATAACAGTAAGCTTCAGTTCATTGACAAAATTCCACTGCTGTGAAAACCACCCATTTTATTGGTTTTTTGCCTCTCTTTTCGTGGTTTGATCTTAGCTCAAGGAGAGCTAAACAGCACCCACACCTTCTCTTTAGAAAATAGGGTTCTTAAAGATCAAAAGTTGAATAATATAATTGCACAAGTTTTGGCTTTACCTTTCCCTACTTAGAAAAATGATCTTTTTTTCCTTTTAAAATGCTTTATTGTGACAAATACATTTAATAAATAGGATCATGGCATTAAACAGTAGTTACACATAAAAGTGTCAATACAATATCAATGATTCTGTTTGAAATGAAAGGCTAAAATCAATAAAATGCCATTTACTTTTGTATACTAGTTAATGCCAAGAGAAGCATATAGAAGCAATTTTTTCAATATTCTGAAGTCTTCAGACTTCTTTTTTTTTAATTTGCTTTTTTCTAATTTGCTTTTTTTCTTTTCTTTTTTGTTTTACTTTTATTTTCCTTCTCCGAGTTTTTTCTTCACTGAAACAGTAGGCTGAATTTTCAGTAAGCATTGTTGCTACCTGATTCCCATACACACAAAAATATTTCTAACCATGTTGAATGTGTTTTTAAGCCAGGAATATGGCAGGAAAAATAAGTGAGACTGAAACTAGTAAGTCAGTGATTCTGTATTGCTGATTTGTGCCTACTAAGTTCAATACTTTTACCTTTACAATTTTCTCTTTTACCGTTACAATTTTCTGGCCTGTGCAAAGATTTTTGAGTTAAACATGGGTAGCTAGAGCTAAGGTTGCAATCAGGATGACCTGTTCATGAATTTCTACAATATTATATAAAGCAAATGACCCCTGCATATCAGTTCCAACCTAAATGATCACTGATCATACTACTGATGTAGTAACAGATGCTACAACAGAAATGTTCTTTTTTTGCTACTGTATAAGATATGGCAGACGTTCTGACACCAAAGCTGGATATAACATGGAAATCCCAGCATGTGCAAAATGTTACATTTTCTACAGGAAAAAAATACATGTTGTATCAAGCAACCAAAAAAAAAGGTTTCCACAAGTGTCTCGTTCTTCCTGCAGCCACATTTGGAGGAAGAAAAAGATGACAGGAGCAGGTGATTGGGACCTTCTGTCATCTGCCTGTACTCTAGTTCATCAACTAGAACAATGACTAGTACTTTATTGAGAAGATCAATCAGGCTGGTATATCCTAGAGTATAAAAAAATCTGTTCAAGGAGGAGAAAAAAGGATTTTCTGTTGGTAAAACATTTCAGCAGATTATTACCTACAAGTTCTATTTGCTGTTTAGTTCCTAGAGCTCTCAGTCAGAGCTGAAAAGATCAAGAAATTGTCTCATGAAGACAGCTGTTGCACATTTTTTAATTTAGAACTCAATTTTGCTACTGTTATTGACATTAAAGAGCACTTAGTCTTGTAAGTGGTTCAAGCTAAGTCCCCTTTAAATCAATGGATTTACTATTCCCTAACTGGTTTGACACAGTGTCTACAAAGTTCCTAGAGCTGACTTAGCAAAATCTGCTTAGGAGATTTTACACAAAAGTAACTATTGCAAATCACACTAAGTGAATAGACTTTCTCTCTGGGGAATTTTCCCTGTGTGACACCAGTGTTCTGCAGTGACACCACAGAGATATCTCTGACCCCAGCTACACCTCCCAACATAAGAGTGGAAAGGAGACAGAAATGTGCTTGGAAAGGTGGAAGCAAGGAGTACTCATCAGACTCATGAGAACTGCTTTCAGGACTTTGTACTGCTATCACACAGTATACTGTGTATCAGGTGGACATAGAATTGTGATTGACATAATTTCTAAATGTTGGTGGCCTGGTATGCACACCAGTAGTTAGTGTTCCTAGGCATGCCTGTGCCAAGGTAAGCCTGTCCCAATGTCTGCCAAAGGACTCCCAAGCACAAGTGCAGACTGGGTGGAGAGTGGATTGAGAGAAGCCCTGGGGAAAACTACTCGGGGGTGTAGGTCAGCAAGAAGCTTAACATGTCTCAGCAATGTGCACCTGCATCCCAGAAAATCAAGTGTGTCCTGGGCTGCATCAAAAGAAACATAGGCAGCAGGGTGAGGGAGGTGATTCTGCCCCTCTACTCTGCTTTTTGAAATCCCACTGGGAGTACTGCATCCAGCTCTGGGTCCCCCAGCATAAGAAAGACATGAACCTTTGTAAGGAACCCAGAGGAGGGTCACTAAATAGATCACAGAGCCTGAGAGAAACACCTCTCCTGTGAAGACAGACTGAGAGCATTGGGGCTGTTCAGCCTAGAAAGAGAATACTCAGAGAAGACTCTGGGTAGACCTTAGAGTGTACCTAAAGGGGGCCTACAGGAAGGCAGGAGAGGGACTTTTCACAAGGGTATGCAGCAGAGGGATAAGGTGGAATGGCTTAGAAGGTGAAGGAGGGTATATTTAGATTAGATATTTGAAAGAAATTCTTTACTGTGAGAGTGGTGAGGCACTGGAACAGGTTGCCAAGAGAAGCTGGAGGTGTCCCATCCCTGTAAGCTTTCGAGGCCAGGTTGGATGGAGCTCTGAGCAACGTGGTCTAGAGGAAGGTGCCCTTGCCCATGGCAGGGAGTTGGAACTACAACATTCTTTAAGATCCCTTCCAAACCAAACCATTCCATGATTCTGTGCTTCAATTTGTTAGGATTGCCCAGAAGACACCAAGAGAGGTTCATTTCTAAACACAGCTGGAATATGAAAGGAAAAAAACCCAACAAAACCAGCAGACAGAGAAGTTTCTCAATCCATTTCACCATGAGCTCAAAAAAACTTGTGTTGGCAGAGAAACACAGCATAAGAACAGAAACTCTACTCAAGAACAGGAAGAAGAAAATTAGTTTTAGATAGCCTAAGCCGACATTTAAATTAAAGTTATGAACTACGTGCTTAGAGTAACTCAGTGAGGGAATTCAAGCACCTTCATGGCATGCTGCAACAGGAAAGTGGTTAGATTTTATATATTATGACCTTGTCCCCTTATTCCAATATGTTCTTTCTGCTCGTAATACCATGGCACTTGTGGTGCTCCACTTTGCTCCGTGCTCTGTACTCTTGGACTGATAGCATATGCTATTTGACTACTACTGCAAATATAAAACTTCTGGTCATAGATGTCAGAATCAGGGAAGCTACTGCATCTCAGCTGAGATCACTGACAGTGCTAGCATTCAAAATTTCAGCCATTCAGAAAAAGTAGTAGATGTTTTGAAAGGTTTCCTCAAATACTGATCAGCAGAAGTAACATTTTCTTGGAGCAGACTAGAATTTCTGGGCACATAAGTTTCTTTCAAACGGGGAAGGTCTGGGAAAAATATTTCGAGTAATATTGAGAAATACTAGGAGAAAGTACAAAAACCTTTCTGTATGTTTTGCCACACCTGCCAGTGAGACTCGAGTTTCAGTTTGCCTGCCAACAGCACAGTCAATATTAGACAATAACCACTGAGTTTGGTGAAAGCTTCTGGTTTGCTCTGATATAAGCATCAATATGAATAAATAACTCTGCATACATAACAAGGCCTGACTGACCATGACAGTATCCAACATGCATTGCCAGGTTTCGTCCATATCACTCATAAATTATGCATGACCCTAATTTCAGCCACATTAGTCTGCTTTGCTAGCGCCTTTTTAGTTCTCTTTTCCCAATTCATCTTCATATGATAAAACTAGAAAATACAGTTACTAAATACAGTTATTACAAACATTCCAACATTATGTGAAAATTTTCTGTTTTCCAGTGAGTACTTTACAGCTATACAAGAGTTATCAACAGTGAAGTATTCAAGAGAAAAGGAGGCCAGATTATTCTAAACACAAAAAACCTCAGTTCAACAAATTCAATCAAAACAAAAACAAATCCTATTCAATCAAGCCCAAATACTACCTGGTTGGCTTTTAAAATATAAAATTACCACAGTTAAAACATAAATTCTTAATTTTTTAAAATATAATAACTTAGACAAATAACAGCTGAATGTGAAATATTTTAGGCAGACCAGAATTGTATTCATTGTCCTAGTGCTCCTCCCAGTTTAGCACTGCTGTCTTATAAAGGGAATATGGACATTGTTTAGATATCAACATATTTAACAGGATTTTTTTTTTTTAATTGGTGGGAATTATGTATGCCAGATCTATTCTTGTGAAGTGGATACAAGGCAATACAGACACTAAAGCAACAAAACGGAAAACTCTAAAATGAACTGAATATCATTATGATGATTCCTAGCATTTTTATCTTAGAGTTCTGAAGAAATTTAATATTGGTGTGTCTAAGCTCTGGTCCAAAATATCCTGTTTTTCTAACTGCCTGAACTAGTATATCAACAAGCTGATATACCTCTATTTCATCAAACATGAGTATGGGGATGACAGATTAGAAAGTTTCTTAAAACTACAATTAAATTAGGTTAGACAGAAAAGTTATACAACATAATGGTAGCCAAAAAATAGCAATTTTTTCAAAGGTCACATATTGCCTCAAAAATATACCACTTTTCTTTGATTGTGACAACAGAACCAAGGACAAAAGAAAAATTTAAATCAAGTACTTGATATTTTTTACTTCCCTACTTATAAACTTTTGAACAATTGCCTGACAGCTTGCTGTTAGAAAAACAATATAGTATGTTTTAGCAAAGATAAAAAATGGATTATTGTCTATTTAGCATTGCTTACATGACTGGGCAAAATCACTGTGCAAAATGTCTAAGTGTACAATCATCATCATCATGCTACTTACACAAGTCAAACCATCAGATTTGAAAGGGCTTCATAAACTTACAAAGACACATGGGAGAGAAGGTAAGATACCCACCTGTGTCTGGTTCTTGGGAAGACTCAGCTCAGTGATCCCTTATGCACTGACTCTCTGCTCAGTTTACCAGAAAGTATTTGTTATGTTCATCCCCAACAGCATGCCCTTAAACTTAGTTGTATCTCTCTGGGGCAAAAATAAAGAGGGTTTTCAGTCATCACCAACAGGAGTTTCAGATTCCACCAGTGTTCCATGCTGGGATGTCACATACAAGTCCAGGAAACTTGGAACAAGTGGCAGCAAAGCGGAGCCTGATGTCTCAGAAAAAAACTTCTGCTCACGGTATCGGTGCGTCTTAGAAAGAAGACGTAGTGGGCTGACCTTGGCTGGATGCCAGACAGCCACCGAAGTCACTTAATCACTCAGCTCCACGACTGGACAGGGGAGAAAAAATATAACAAAGAGTTCATGAATTGAGATAAGGGTTGGGAGAGGTCACCCGCCAAATACTATTGCCGGCAAACAGATTTGAACTGGAGATTTTAATTGAACTTATTACCAACAAAATCAGAGCAGGGTAATGAGAAATAAAATAAATCTTAAAAACAACTTCCCCCCACCACTCCCTCCTTCCCAACCTCTACCTCTTCCCTCCCAGTAGTGTAGAAATACAGGGAATGGGGGTTATGGTCAGTTCATCACTCGTTTCTGCTGCTGCTCAGGGAGGGGAGTCCTTCCTCTGCTCCAGTGTGGGGTCCCTGACATAGGAGACAGTCCTCCATGAACTTCTCCAACATGAGTCCATCCCATGGGCAACATTACCCAAGAATTGCTGCAATGTGGGTCACTCCTCCACAGGGTGCAGTCCTTTAGGCACAGCCTGCTCCAGTGTGGGTCTCAAGTCCTACCAGAAAACCTGCTCCAGCTTAGGCTCATCTCTTCATAGGTCCACAGGTCCCTGCCAGGAGAATACTCCAGCATGGGTTTCCCATGTATTCACAGCCCTCTTTCAGGCACTCACCTGCTCTGGCATGGTTCTCCTCCCTGGGCTGCAGGTGGATCTCTGTATCCTGATGGTCCTTCATGTGCTGCAGGAGCAGAGCTGCTTCACCATGTTCTTCATCATGGGCTGAAGAGGAAACTCAGCTCCAGCACCTAGAGCTTCTCCCCCTCCTTCTCCCCTGACTTGGTGTCTGCAGGGCTGGTCCTATCACATATTCTCTCCCCACCCTTCTCTTGCCACAATAACATCTTCACAATAACTTTTTTTTCCCCAGTTTTTAAATATGTTATCACAGAGGTGATACCACCATTTCTAATTGGCCCAGCCTTGGTCAGCGGCACATCCATCACGGAGCCAGCTGGCATGGGCTCTATCGGACATGGAGGAAGCTTCTGGCAACTCCTCATAGAATCACCCCTGTAGCCCCGCTGCTACCAAAACCTGGCCAGGCAAACCCAAAACAGAAGAAAATGGCATTGCAAAGGGGATTCATGTTGATGAAGATCTTATTTTCCACTGTCAAAACACTGGCAAGGCCACCCTCCCTTTCAGCCACATTAGTCTGCTTTGCTAGTGCCTCTTTAGTTCTCTTTTTCCAATTCATATGATAAAAGTAAACTAGAAAATACAGTTACTAAATACTGTTATTACAAACATTCCAACATCATGTGAAAATTTTCTGTTCTCCAATGAGTACTTTACAGCTGTACAGGAGTTATGTATGTACAAGTTATGTACAAGTATGTTGGCACTAAGCCTTTTCATGCAATCTGTAAACAACCTAACTTACGTTCCACGAACATGTCTTTGAATTTCCCTGAATGCTCTAGACTGCTTCTTTTAGACAGACTATGCACATTGAATAAGCCAGTGGTAGGATACCAACTGTACTACTCACCTGGAAGTCAAGAGAGGCACCACATGCGCTATCATTACTCAGTGGCAGTGGTCCCAAAATTTTCCCCAAGAGCTTTGAGTTCAGGGGCATTCCAGGTACCCAGAACCTAGGATACTGCACCTTTTTGACAGTCCATACTGCACTTTAGCTCAAGAGATGAGTCTCATCTTCTCCTGGGTAAGATGCATTTAAATACTTACAGGAAGCATCCCAGAGCCCTGGGAGGTAGAAATCCTGGCTGCACATTCTGCTGTCATTCCTGGGGCCAGTGGGACAGTCAGTGTCTCAGAGTGCTACATTTATTGCTCTAACTAATGATATATATGTTCATATTAGGTGTTGCTGAGACCTAGGATATTGGAAAAATTAATTGGGCTTGTGGTGAAACTTCTGTAGCGAATGTCCAAATATATTGTTCAAAATATATTGTTGTCCAAATACAGCAAAGTAAGAAGAAATTTCTGGCCTACATATAAGATTCAAAAATTATTTCTTTTCATCTCTTTAGTGTGGAAGAACTCCTGTTTAAAGACTGGCAACACATTCTGCAACAAAATTTCCTTACAAACTTTCTTAATGATAGGCGTGCTACTCTTCACTTTTTTTGCTAGAATCCAAGATAGAAAACAATGTGTTCATGTTCTTCAAATTTGTTGGGTTTATACACAATCATCTTGGGTCCTGTACACCCCTCTAGAGCTGCAGACATCATCATTCTTCGCACCAAATCAAACCTGAATCTCAGCCAAAAAAAGAGGAAGGGAATTTAAAGATCACAGTATGCCATTATAGCAGTCTCTTTTTGCTTTCCTGAATAACAGAAGGCTGAGATTTCCACTAAAGTTTTCCTACATGAATTTGACATATTATAATTTAATCAGAACATGTTTTTATACAGTCACCAACCTTTCTTTTAAAACTTCAAGTAAGGAAGAAGCCATCACTAGTTGTGTTCAACAAGTTGTGATAATAAGACAACAGTCCTCATCATTAAAATATGCATTTTGTCTGAATTTATTTCTTTTTAACCTCCAGCTGAAAGACCCTGTTATACCTTCTCAAGCTAGATGATGGACCCTTCCATCTGAAATATTTTCAGCTACATATACAGTACAGAAGCACAGTCACTCAACGTTTTAATCAGATAAGCAAAACAGATTGACTTCTCTAGTCAATCCTTTAATGCAGTTTTCGAGACCAAGAATTATTAGTATTGCATCCTTTCAAATCCTTTGAGGTGAAAGTAGCTCAGTTCTGGCATTAGTGTTTTGTTTTTGTTTTTTTTTTCAAATAACACACACATTAATGGGTTTTTTTACCTAAAATAATATGAACAAGGACTCTTATGAACATAACTGTGGCAAAATTTATAGTGCTTTTCATAATCTATGTTTGGGACTTGTAAAACACAAGATTAATATGCAACATGAATAGTCTTGTCTTAATAAACTCACTTCTACATTCAACCGAATTAACAGTGTTTTCTCACTTTAAGAACATCTTCTTTCCAAAAGATTTTGACTAATTTTATCAAACATTCAACTACGTTTATAAATATTTAAGCAGTTACTAACTAACTTTCAGATTCCTGGAATCAGAGCTGTTTATTTTAAGGGCTTTGTAAGCTATGCAAACTATGTGCATGTCACTCCTTGAACCAACTTGTTTGGTGTATAGAGCTCCAAAACAACACTAAGTGTGTTTTTTGAGATAGATCTCTTGAAGAAAGAAATTGCTACTTGGTTCCATAAACTACAGAGTCGCTAAATTCTTAAACCTGACAAGGTTTAATTTTTTTTTAAACCAGCACTATGAATGTTCTGCATGTTTCAATTACCATAAGCCCTATGGCAGAGCTCTGAAAGATGTTTACAAAGTTTATTAAGATGTCAACATATTTTTTAACTCTGAAGCTCAAATGTCCATTACCAAAATATTAGTTAACTAACCATATACAACAACAGGAAATATTTCTTGTGGAATGCAGGTGCCTGTGATTTTCTGTAAAAAAAAACATATTGCTAAATACAGGAGAAGTCAAGGCAAAATAGCTTCAGCCAGAAATTAATTTACTGCAATTGTCTTGGCACTTACTTCAGACATTGTAGATAAACCAAAATGAGCTACAGATGTAAAAGTGGGAGAAAAGACAAGAGACAGTCACTGTAACAGAGGGTGAAAGCATGGATTACAACAGCAAATTTCCAAAACCTAGAAAGAATGGCCTATCAGAAAAAAAAGAATTCTGTTTCACCTACATCCCTGCTGATCCCCAAGCTAGGACTGTCAAATGAAACTCCTCTCCTCGGCAACATAAGAATAACTTTAAATCCTAGGGTACATTGGTTGCCGAACTTCCAATCACAGCCCAAACACTTTATTCAGCATATACCTGTGTCTGGGAGGCCCTTGCTTAGCCTGGCTAATATGTTAATTGCCATGTAAAGTGGAAAAAACTCAGAACATTTTAAGGACCAACTGTCTTTCTGTATGTTGAAGCTGTCAGGCTTCAACCAGAGCATTTTTAGCTTTACTGAGATGAATAATTTGCTCATTACTCTCTAAGGCTTTGGCATGTTATGGGGCGATCAAATTTATTGCTAATATTTTTTCATCCTGTGTTTAAGAGAGAGGGTACACACTTTTTATTTAGTCCAGCAATGGCATACAAAAACTTCCATACTATTTCAGATTGCTGAATGCTCTTCAGATGCAGAGGTTCACTCAGACCAGGTCCAACACAACTGGACATGCTGTAAATAGAAAAACAGGCAGTTTTCATATACAAGGCAGAAATCCCAACTAAAACAATACGATAAGCAAATGTAAGATTTTTCTAAATATCTATGCTGAAATGGAATTTCATATCTTTTTGAGAGGGTGTAGCCTATGCATCTGACAGGTTAAGAAGTGAATATTTAAAAGGTATGCTTCAATAAAGAATCTTAATCTATTCACATATAGTATAGTTATAGATTATATTTTTGTATCAAACAGCTGTCATTTAATTTTTTCTACCATCTGAAAACCATATTGTTTTACTGTCCTGGTTTCATAATATAGGTATGCTGTGTAAATGGAAAGCTGTTCTATTTCTATTAAAGATTAAAAGTATTCAACGATCAGAGGTGTTGCAGGAATATAATTCAATTTAAGACCAGTAATTTGTGTAAATAAATGTCTAATATGAAAGAATCACCACAAGTGGAAATCAAGAATGTTCAATTTTTCATGACACTTATCAAAAGAACAAGAGTTCATGCTCATTAAAAAAAGTTCTAAAAATAACAAGGTTCAGTTTCTCCTATGGGTTCATATTAATTTTTTATTTTCCATTTGAAAATTAGGATTGTGCCATATACATGCTTTTTCTTGTGCATACATGAATTGAATTTAAACTTTTCTGTTAAATTATTAACCATGGTTTTAGTATGCTCTAAGGTGAGCAAATTAAGAAATCTTGGATTGTAGGAGGTGTAAAAAGTGCTTGTATCAAGGGAACTGGTGCTAAAATTGCCTGGCGTTACCCAGGAATAGGTACTTAATATTTCTTTGCAACAAGAAATGTGTGCCTGGTTTTAACCCTAGGTTCTTTTGGCCTCTGATTAGTTCACTGACTGATTAATGCTGGTAGATTACAGTAGGTGATGTTTTTTCACAAAATGGAGTTTAACTGAAACTGAGGTGGTTGCACAAAAAACAGGAGCTGCTTTAAGGTTCTACATTATTTATGTATCTAAATATCAATCTGTCCCTAAAGTTTGGAAATATTTTTGCCCAAATGCTAAAGGAGCACAGAGGATACTTACTTTTGATCTTTAGAAACTGAACACGTCCAGTTTACACAAATCCATTCTGGATTTGTATTTCAATGAATTAGAGATAAGCATGTGACAAATTACTAACTTCCCAACAAAGTGAAAACACAGGAAACAAATTACTGTGAACTCTCTTTAAGAGTAAGAATGTCCAGTCAAGGGCTGGAGTTCAGAATTTTGGGTTGGGTTTGGTTTGGTTTTTTTTTTTTTGTTTTTTGTTTCCAGAGAAGCATAATAGCTTAAAACGGATTTAAATGTAATCATTTGGAAAGGGGTAAATTCTGAAGTTTTTCATGACTGCCATGACAAAGACTCTTTCTGTACAATTTGTCACCTAACTGCTCCAGAGTATTCCTTCTCTGATGTGGCAATTGCATCACTTGAACACTGTAGTGGGACACATTCAGGTCTCAGGCTGACAAGACAACATCCTCTTGACTGCAGTTTTGGTCAGTTTTGTCTATTGAGAAATAAAGACTTCTGGTAAAATTTTGATCTCCAGGGTCCAAGCAAGTCTCATGCTTCATACTATCAATTTATATGAATAAATATTTGCAATTATAAAGATTGTTATTTTCTATATAATGATCTTTTTTCATAGGTTTCTATGTAAGAAGACAACTCAGAGAAAGTTTCTCCCTTATGAATTTTAGAATTAGCTGAGCTTTTATCTAGGGAGATAAAATTAAGCTTGATTAAGCTTAGATGTGATTAGGCTTAGATGTGGCACAGACATATAGCTGATCTCTAGGCTGAATATCAGTTCCCCGTGATGAGATTTTGATGGAGTTTTAGCCAATTAAAATTTTACATCTACATTTGGGCTGTTTACTTTAGACTGCTGCTGCAATCAATGGAGAGAAGTGCTTCTTAAAGGCAGTTCAGCTGTCCTATTTCAAATGTTTATCTATGTGGCTCTGGAGATGCCTGTTTTCTTCTACTGGCCACAAAGAGCACACAGCGTGATTGCACCGGGACTAGACATCATGCCTATAAATGACAAATTGCAGCAGAGGTATCCATCCTCAGTGATGAAAGTAAACTTTTGTGATGCTGAGTCTTCAGCCCATTGGCAGCCTTTTTGTTTTTGGGCCACTGGGCCACAGAACATTGGTAATTCATCTCCAGTTCCTCCTTAAGTTGTAGTGTTTTTCCTTTCTGAGAATATGATCATCTGTCCATAGCAATTTTGTGCAGGATTTTGAGAAGTTCTGGTTAAATCATCTGCCACCTCCCTCACGTATAAGAGGCTGCAGTGTGTGTATCTCTCTCCTACCAAACTTGGACGACTATGTCTTCGCTTCCTGAAGTCCAGGTGAAGTCAGTACCTGTACTTCAGACCATATCAAAAAAAGTGAAGCAAATGTCAAAGGTTCTCAACTGTAAATATGAGGTGGGGTAGTTGTTATCCCTTTACAGTAGGTGACTTACTCTTTTCTTGAAAGATCTTTAAGTTCTGCCAAATATTGCAGCCTCTGCCCACACCACTTGAACTTAGCTCCAAAAGCAAGGAATATGTTTGGGGTTTTTTATAGTCATTTGAAGCCTTACTAGTCATTTTTAAGTTTCTGTATCAAGCCAAGACTTCAGGTTCTCTAGAGTGAGCCACTAGAAACATTTTTAACTGCTATCTACTGTGACCATGTGAGTTAGTAGTGTTATTAACAAAGTCAAAATATATAAAAATACTAAAGAATATTATTTCAGCTGTTGTATTTTAGAAGAAACTTTGCCTAATCTTTCCATTTGACTTAATAACTTGTTTAATTCTGACAATACTGACAGAAATAATTACCTTTATTTGTCTGACATTAAGTTCATACGAATGATAACATCAATAGTAACTTTACTTGGAGAAAATAAAATTGGCAGAGTAATTATAAAACTCTGCTTAATAAAGACTTAACTCCTTTGCCTTTAGCATTGACAAATATAGCTACATGTAGTGATTATAGTTTTTAAGGGAAAATAACCGACATGTTTGTCTCACCATCTTTATTATTTAAATGATCATATATTATATAATTACCTTCAATGTAACCATCTTATCTCATGAAATATCTGCGGGAAGGGAAAATAACTTAAATCTAATGACTTTTCTGGCGCAATCAGTTCTTCATTCTGCATCCTTTTATGTGAATGAGAATACTGATACAAATTTGAAAGGGGGAGCCTGGAAATGCATAACAAATCCACATCACCTGGATACTATATAGTAAGTAGACCTTTTCAGTCATCTGATACCCAGATCCTATTCCCAGAAACATATCTATATCTGTGTTAAACATCTAACTCATCTTGCCAATCTCTACTCAGGCTTTTTCAGAGGACCAGCTTGTTGTTGTTTTTCTTCTTTTGCTTTCTTAGGGTGCATCTTCAAACTTCTTTCCTCCACCCACAGGTTTGCACTTCTGTCCCAGCGCTCTTTGTAGGTGCAATTTCATAGGAAAATGTTATCATATCACAAGACTCTCTTTGCCCTCCAGCTCAACTACTAACTGAAACTTATTATGCTAGCAAATTTCACTACAAAGTCACTTCTGCTCTGAACCCAATAACAGGACCAGTGAGCAGAGGGAAGGGGGAATCTTCGTGAGAAGGAGAGAAGCTAGCATGGGAGCAAGAGAAGAATCCTGAAAGCTGGAAGCTCTCCAAGTCTTGTATGTCTGGATGATTGCTTACTTGATAGCAAGCCGTGGGCTCCTGCAAGTAAGTTAAGCCATGTCCTACCCAGCTGAGACTAAAGGATGGGTGATAGCTGCTCCTTCTGCCAGCCAGGCAATTTTATGACAGACAGGACCACCGGCGTTTGTATTGTGTGGTACTTTGCGTGACACAGGACCCCTGCATTTTATGTCTGGAAGAGTTCACACTTTCAACTTATTTAAAATGAAGAATTTACCACAGTTCTATCAAAGCTGCTCTAGGACAGCCAGTGGCTCCTCTGGGCATCCAGTCAAATGATCATTCTGTCCATTACATCTGCTGTACCTAAGAAAAGAAACAGAAGCTGGGGAGCATTGCCAGAGACCGAGGAGCAAGCCAGTATATATCCCAGCAGCTTTCCCCATTCCTTATGAAACAGAGCTGCCCTCAATCCCAGGCACCTGCCAGTTTTCGATTTGCAAATCCTTCTCTCGGTACCTCAAGTATTCACCGATTTATCCTCCCTAAGATTGGAAAGGTTTGTATAGGTTACGCCTTCTCTCAGGTATTCTTGAGAAAAGATGTGTTGCTTTATCACCTGATGTTTATGATTTTGTGCAAATGAACTGGAAATATGAAAATTATCAATTAGCTAATGCCAAATACAGAACTACAAAAAGCTCAACAAATAATTCATCTGCTCCTGGCCACAGATTTGGCAAGACTGTAAATTATTGCACTCTGGGGCTATATAGGCATAAGGAAGCGTACTGTTGTGAAATCTGAGTCATTCTTCAACACAGAGAAATGAATGTGCATCTACTTTGGGAAAATACGGATGACTGAGAATAAATGATGGATTGATTAAAAAGCACATGTTTCTGATGAAATTTGGAATATAGTGTCACAAGTAAGTTATACGACATTAGTCAGTGACTAATTGAAGCCCCTTCAGCAAATAAATATCTGTGTCATATGTGAACCAGAAGAGACCTACATTTCTCTGGCTTCAAACCTTGAAACTGAGTTGGCACCAAAACTGTATCATGGTGTGGTGATTAGCCACACTGCGAGTAAGCTTGCAGCAATGTTTCTGTTTGAAGGCAGATTCTCAAATCCCTCCAAAAGCCACACGCAGTGATGTCACCTTGAACACTGACAGGGTGGGTTTTTCTTGGGTCTTTCACATTTGAAGTCTAGAGTTAGAAGTCCCACATTCTGGATGCACCCAAGGAACAGAAGATTGTTTAAGTAAAAACAGCAGGGGAGGATGAAAGAGGCTGACCGAGTGGAGGAGTCCACATGTCAGCAATAGGGAGCTGGTACAGTCTGAACTGGAAGTGTTTGAGAGCCCTCTCTAGCACGACGCACCCCATCCTGCAGGTTTACAAAAGGACAACTGGTAAACTATTTCTACAATTCTTCGGAAAATATCCCTTGGCAGGATATAAAACATGGAATATAACAGTCTTTACAGGAGTCTTTTTCACTTTGAAGCCCTAGTTTGTGCTGAAATTTGAAGGGAGGTGTTCCCTTCTTGGTGGCGCAATCAGTATTAAAGCTGTATGTAAAGGTACATATGTATCTGAGATGAACTTGCAGATTTGTTATTCAATGCAGCAGTGCTTTAAACAGCTAGTACAAAATCTGACTGAGAATTGCAACTATTGCGTTCAGGATGTTGTAATAGGATTCCTTTTTTCAAAACTTTTTGTAAGTACTGCCTGACAGCAATAGGACTGTGTGGCAGACCCTCAAAGGAGAGGTGATTGCTGTGTTTTGTGGCATGAGAACCACAGGAATGCAAAAAATGACAATTCAAGAGTCTTTCATGTTTGTGCCATTATGGATTCTGTGAAGTTAATGTTAACTGTTCAGAGTGTCTAACATTAGTCAAAGCTTCCTTTAAATAGCACATTAATGTACTCGATTGTTTTCCATGTCTGTTGAATTTTAGCAAATTGTTCAGTTGCCTCAATATTGTAAGTTTAAGGAAATCCAGCTGTCGATTCCTATTAAACTGGCCTTAGTTTTATATTGTTAATTCAGTTGTCTTTCACACTCTAGCTGCTAAATCTAAAGAACTCTTTACAAAGGCAGATTTATGATGGATGCCATGTGGCCTGATAGAAGGAAACAGATATTGATTTTTAATATTTTCTCCAAACTTGTTTACTCTAGGATAATACAGCAGCTGTGTGGCGGCTTGTCTCAGAGTGGAAAGGATTATTACCAGTGCCTTTTGATGAGATAAATTACCTAGAATGACTTGAATGGCTAAAGGGTATACTTTGATGTTATGTCGCTTCATTTACCCTTATGACTAAATGATTATTGATTTTATATTTTTAAGCTCTTGAAACGTGAAAATAAGTTGGTAGAGAAGCCTAGCTGTGTTAGTTTTATTAATTTATTTCTGCAGGGCATAATTCACTTTGGACCAGGTTGTGAAGGTTTTGGGTTCATGACCGACTCCAGATACAGTTGCAAAGAAATGGCTTATTTATATAGTCATTGCAAGTAGTTCCAAAATCAATACAGTCTGGGATTGGATGATTAAACTTAGTCCCTTTGTGGGATTCATTCCTGTAGCTACCTCTGAAATGATCTTGACTGAAGCAGATTCATGTGATCCAGTCTACAAATAGCAAGTTTGTTCAAGTTGAAATACTATTTTTTGCTCTTCATTTTTTTTATCTACTCTGTTCAGTCACTGACATTTTAACAACCAGAAAAAAGCAGTTGATTGACTACTTCAATGAAATCACTAATCTGCATTCAAAGAATTGCCTCCAAAGACTACATAGATTTTCCATGGATAGATTTAACTACTGCTTTGATCAGTTAGTCCCAGTATGCAGTGGATTTAGGTCTCTGTACTTATGTAGGCAGCAGGAATCCAAGGTGTACACTAAACCTTTAAATAGTCTTTGCGGTTCAAAACAGCTATTTGCCTTTTGTGTGCAGCAGACACCTACATATTTCTGTGAACTATTGCCTTTTCCATCATCATTTAACGTGTTGGTGCTATTTAATGTTTGCCTGAAATGTGACTCTTGTCAGTCTGTTGAAGTATTTTGTAGACAGTGGAACAAGTGCAAAAATGTGGTCAAAAAAATTCTCTCTCTCCCCAGTTTCCCACAATGACTATTTATACATGCACTTTGCTTGGTGCCTCTTTATACCTTAAACAGCAATTCTTTAAAGCTTAATTTCTTCTGGAAAGGTTGAGCAACAAATACACAGTCTTGTCTTATTTAGTCTCAAAAACTGGGATTCAGAATCCTGACATTTCATTTATATAGATCATTAGCACATTATAAATAGTATTGCTAATACTATTCAAGCTGTCTAGAAGGAACTGAAGGCAATAAGTTACAACAAAAGCCATAGCTCTAACAAAGTTTATTAATTGGAAAAGTTAGCAGTACATGAACCTGCACAGGACTGTCTAAACTGAAGAATATTTCGGAATTTAACAGTACATATCTATCCATCTCCAGAGTACAGGTTACTAACCCCGTGTGCTTGACTCTTGTTCAGATGTAACTAAATGTGAAGCTGTGTGGGTTTTTTTTAAATAGATGTTTCACCTAAAACTGTGTTTCTAAAATGCAAGGATCTTTCTCAATATTACATTTATGTAGGGAACATTACTTACTTTTCAGATGTGTGTGTGTGTGTGTGTGTGTGTGTGTGTGTTGTCAGTCAAGAATATTATTCCCCCAAAGGATCTTTCATTGTAATAAGCCTTGGCAGCATATTTTGCAGAGTTAAAAAAGGTGTAAAACGCTTTTCCATACTTTAGCCACATGGTATGTATAATTAATGTGTAGTAAATTATATTGCCCAGTTTAAGGCTTGTTTAAATGCATAGAATTTGAAGTCTAATGCAGGAATAAAATAACTTTTGGATCAGTGTAATGTAATATGTTGATCCATTTTACAGGGTGGTGGTGATTATTTAATTAATCACCTTTTGACAATTATTCACACTGGTCCAAATCAAGGTCTCCATTAAAACCGAAGAATAGCTTCATTACAAATGACCCATAAAAGTGTCAAGTGCTGGCAGTGAAGACAAGTAATTTCCTTTCCCTTTAAAACCATTAGATCGAATGATGGGGGTGGGGAAGGTGATGAAGTGCGTAATAGTGTGATTACAAAGAAAAGCTTAAACAGTAAATTTGACAGCCATGTTAGAGTGGATAGAAGATAAGGGTTATAAACTGTTGGTTCTATACCTCCAAAATCTTTTAACTTTATAAGAAGACAGGAATGAGTGGATTATATTTTTGAGAAACTTTTTTCATCCTCCTTTGGTGTTCACTTATAAACCGAGATTTGAAAATTGTTTGACTCAAAACCTTGGAGATACAAAATAAACACTGTATTGCTTTCTGAATGTTACTTAAAATAGCAGTTAATTGAGAAAAAATTGCTTTACAGCTCTGCAACTATTTTCAAAGCCTGCTTATCTACAAAATCTTTTCTATATCTTATTGGTGAGAATAGCAGCAGGACCTTTATGTGAGTGTAATTATATTGGGCACTTTCTTTCACATCTGGAAAGTAGCAAGAACTACCAATTGATTTTGTGTAGAGATAAAATAGCTCTCATCTTTGATTAAAGGTGGATGCTGCACCTTTTGCTGAAAGTCCTTACATTCTTGCTATTCCAAAACACGTGAAATTCTTTTAATTTTAACTTCTGACAAAAACTTCTCTATTTCTCTAATGACCACTGCAGTTTCCATAAAAAATGACTGATTTTTGTGCATTTCAAATCCAGATATCATATTTCAGTTTAATATTAAATCCTGTCAAATAGACGCAGGCTGAAATTATACAGGAATGTAACTTCAGAAAGTATAACTAGAATATTAGAGTGTCAATTTCAGAGGGGCTGAGATGAAGAAAGCATTATTCACAAACTGCGTTCTGATTTTGAAAACACATTTAACAGTGGTGATACACTTTGTTGTAATTTTGTTTGGTTGAACTTCACCTTGTGGAATAAAGCCTTGCTAAGGAATTCCATATACTGACCTTACCTCTTACGGCCTGGCTTCAAATTGTGAGAGCTAACAGGTGGTAGTTATTAGCTCAGTTATCATCACAAAAAAAAGTGAAAATAATGCTTTCACCCAAAGGTGCTGGGTAATCTTGCTAGCACAGATTACACTTACTACAGGAGATGAATATATATTTACTAGTTTTTCAAAAGAGCAGCAAATATTGACCAGTCCCAGAGATGTGTTTGTTAAATCTACTTGTCATTCTTTCTTTGATCTTCATTTGTTTAAAAGTCTTGCACCTAAGGTTGGACTAGTTACTGTAAAAAAATCCCAAAAGTTCAAGTGCTGCTTCTAAAAACTAATGGCTATTGACGTTCATTAGGATTTCTGTGATGTTATCTAACCCTGTAAAGACATTTGTGGTATGCAGTTTACATTGTATCTAGTGATTGTATAATCATTATTGATTTTGCTTGTGTGTAGTACCTATGTCAAACAACCTAATATATTTAAATGGTGATTATTTCAGCAATATATCTGTTATTAGATAAGATCAAAGGCGGTTAAGTGTGTAGCAGATAGTGTGATAAGATGATATAATGTGTATTTGTGCCAGTGCCTGTGCCCTTTTGTGCATAAAACTGCAATTCATAGTCTTTAATGATTAACTCTCTGAAGCATGTTGTGATTTCTGTATCCTGTAGTAGAATAAAGTATGACAGATGGATTAAAAGAAGCCCACTTTTTAAGCAAAAGGCCTAGGAGTTATGTAAATGTAATACAATTAGATGAATTGATTTTCAAAGACCATGGGAAATCACTCTCTATATTCTGTTCACTTCTTGTTTTCCTACCAGTACTTCTGAAGAAAACTAGAAATATATTTAGCAAGCTGCATGATTTCCCAAAAGACATAATTGCTGTTAATCCCATGAGTATGGATTAACAGAGTAACTTGGCCCATAACGACAAGTGATTTCTCAGGATAAACTCATGAATAGGATGGTTATTGATAGTTATTAGTGATCAAACAGTATTCTACTTGGACTGTAGCAGAAAAGCAGGAAATCTAATGCATTCATTTAATAACAGAGAATTATATATTTTACTTATGGAGTTTTTCTGCTTTTATTAATATAATTTAATTCAAATATTATTCTGGTCAGTAAATAAAAGTTGCACTATATATTTAATGCAATTTTTAAAAATTTAAAAAACATCCCCCCCCAAAAAAAAAGCCCAATATATAAATAAACCTACAGTGTTGAGATGGAAGCAGAAACCCCAGGTTTTTGTTCTTTTTTCTGTAAAGATTTTGTCGCTTTCTGGATTGCTCTAAAAAGCAGATTATATATTTGAAAGTATAGTAAGTGTGCATATAAAATGTAGTACACTTGAATGCGTAAATGTACTTTCTTAGCAAAACTTTGCTAGGATTTTTAAATGGTTCTGAAACGTAGGGTCCTGTGATGGTACAACAGGCTTGCATTCATTTTCCTTGGCTCCATTTTCAGCTTTGAAGTGTTTCCTATACAAGTACTAAGCCTCAAGTTTGAGTTATTGCTCACAAGTAACTGTGCTGTGTGCATGTGCCAGCTCTGTTAGGGTTAGATTGAGATCCTCTCTGCCACTCTCCATCACACAGTATGGAGATGCACATTTTAGACACTCTTTAATTCCTACTCATGTCCACAAAATTACTCTTTGATTTCACTCTTTGCCATCCGCATCCAGCTGTAAGAATGGAAACCATTATTATCCCAAACTGTATCTGCCACCAAGGAAGTTACTAACATTGACAGTCAAATGCTGGAGCAAATCATGTCAATCTTTCCCAATATATCTCAAGGAAAATCAGACATATTATTTAAACTACTAGTACGATTTTGTGCCATAACCTGCATGGATCTGCTTGAAGTAGCTGAGGAATGTCTCAGAAACTCCTCTTCCAGCTATTCAGACTGAAGGTGATCATTCCGATGACCAAGTAAAGGGATAACTCCAGCAGAGAATATAGATTAGCAGCAGAGCATTTATCTGTTCACCAAAATATCTGGATTGAGAACAGGATGTTCACAGTGGCCTGCTTTGTTTTAGCCTTTCCACAGGGATGAAGATGCCTACCTGGCAGTTCCACACTGGAGTGTGCTCCAAAGCAAGGTACCAACACAGTGTCACTTTGCTGTAGTTTTCCACTGTGGCCTGTACTTGAATACCCCTGATGCTCCATGATGACCCCCATCAAGGGTAAAAATGAGAATCTTGATGGTGGGTATTCTCCTCTCACATAGGAAAACATTGATTTCAGTTAGAAAAGCTTCTTTGGGTGATGGTGAATACCCTTGGTTGATTCTCAGTGGTGGAAAAATAGTCTTTTTCACTGGAAAATTTTCTTATGTGACTGAACAGTGGAGCTGAATGATCACTTACTTATTTTAACAATTTTCTCTAGATCCTGGTTGTGCAAGTCTCACAATCAAAGCAATTGCAATCAAAGCACTGTGAGGAATAATTCTGTTGAGGCTGGTAGAATAACATATGTAGCTATAAAGCTATTTACCATATGTGAATGCTAAGGACAAATTTTACACTAGAGATGATTTCTTCATGTTCCGCATTAATTAAAGATATCTGGTTCAGCACAAAGAGTTGGAACACTCCCATAATTATTGACCTGACATTACAAATTGACATAGCTGTTCCTGTGCAAACCATCCAGTTAGGCTCAATTGTAGGACTCGGACCTATGTAATCATCTCTGATGGTACATATAGATGCACCAGCTGAACATTATGCTACCCTGTAATGTGTCAAGAAGGCAAACAGAAGAAGGAGATGCTGGTTTGAAGAAGAAGAAGCTCCTAAATAAAGCCATCTTCACAGAGAACAACCCACCTTTCATCCACGTACTCATGATTCAAGTCCATCTTGGCACTGTTTGGAGCTGTGAGTCAGCCTCATAAAACAAAGGTGGAAAAGCACAAGTGACTTGTTCTTAGGCATTTATTTCTCTGGAGAAAGTACAGTAATGTTTTAGTTTGCATTTAGAAGCTTAACTGTACAGGAGTTTCCTCTTTATCCTCTGATATTTTACACTTGGTTTATTAATGTCGCTATTTGTGCAAGACTGTGGTTCAGCCTATTGCAGTCATTAGGAAAAAATGAAGAAAAAAAGCTCTATGATAGTCATGTCTGGAGTCTACACTTCCTTCTACTACAGTCAGAGTGTGGGAGAAGTCAGAGTAAGCAGCCAGGAGCAATGCTATGAGCAAGTTTGCAGGGGGTATCCTAGCTGTCAAGTTATTCTCCTGCATTTCTGAGTGTGATCATTTAACTAAAATACTCATTTGTTTACTTTAAAGTGGTCTTTTCTGTGTGCAGGCAACCAAGCACCCAGACAGGAACAAACTTGCTCTTTATGTAAATGCATATTTTAATAAGGTTTTTAATGTACTTTTTCAGTTGATATAGTTCTTTCTCAAACTCCAGGCATATAAACATTCCAAATGAGTCTGTATTTACTGCCTGAAGCTTTAAAAATGTCTGTTAAACAGGTCCAAGTAAACTCCCCCCAAACCTTAAATCTTTTTATGCCAAATACTGAATCTCATGGCATATGTATCCAGAGGCCAAAAGGGTGCCATGGGGCAAATTGCAGACGAAGCCTTTAATTCCGTGTATCCTTGAATTTCATTGCACAATTTTTGTCATTCCTAAGGGGTGCAGAGTGGAAGCTGGGAGAAGCACATTGAGAGTTAGACTGTTATTATTGCTTTGCATCCCATGGAGCCGCTATGCCGGAGAGCTCTGTGGTGGATGGTTACAGCAGCGTAACTTATGCACATCAGAGCTTTGGGCTGCAGGGAAACAATTCCCCCCCTCCACCCTCCCCTTCAACTTGTCATTGTTTTTCAATTTTGCTAAGTCCATTCAGTCAGACTTTGAGCAGGACGCAGGGGAGCTGGAAAGAAATTCCACTCATCCATTACCATAGCACTCATGAACTTGCGCTTGGAAGAAATTCAACCTACAAGGTGTCTTTAGGACCACAAAAACCTTAGAGTAGGTTTCTTTAGGGAAGGATAACCACATATGCCAACTTTGGTATTTTATTTTGTTCTACCTCTGAATGTGTGACAGGAAGTTTTCCCTGTCTTCTCCTCTCAGCTCCCAGCTGCTTGACAAAGCCTGGGAGGCAGACCTCCTGATGGACACAGCCTTGTACTAGGGTGTGTAAAACCTTGGAAAAACTTCACTTCCAGATATCTGATCCAGCAGAGAGACATGTACTTCCTTCTGTCTTCCACTGCTAATTATATTCTGGCCAAGGATTTACCCCATATCCCAATCTTTTTCTTTTTAACAGGCCATCCTGGCTTATGTGCCACCTGGCCTCTCCCAGACTCACCTTCGCCTCACAGCTACAGAGCATGTCTGAACATTTTGGTGGGGAAGAAAAATCTCTACCCCAAGAAAAAACAAGAAAAACACCCCACTGTTCCTTTTTTCTCCTGTTTGACTTTGGGACAAAATTAAGCCTTTCAAAATACGTGAGATCCATATGAAGGTTCCTTCATGGTGGGACACAGAGCAGAGACAGGGTTCTCCCCTGTTGGAAAGGATCATCCTCAGATCTGCTATTCCAGAGTCATCCCACTGCCCTATTTAGGCTTCATCAAGGGATGTTATGGGGGAGTACCCAGTCTGCTCTAGATGCAGGCTCTGCTCTAACTGTACTGTACTTATATTAAATCCACTTACTGTAAGCCCTTCTGCATTTGTTTAAAAAAAAGTCTGTCTTTTCATGAGCTAAACATGGAATAGAATATATTTCTCTGAAATTAAAAAAAAAAAAAACCACTGTATTTTAGGTTATAGTCATTACTTATACAAAATAAATGATCAAAACTAAGTAACAAACTCACATCTCTCTTTTGAGGTTTCTACACATAAAGAAATTGGGTTATCTACAAACACATTATGGTTTTGAAATGTGTTACTGCATTCTAAATACTTGAATTAAAACAATTTGGTTTGAATTGTACTATTATAGCAGACTCAAAATCCTTTTATCTGAGGGAGTTTTTTTTCCGTTCTTTCTTTTTTTGGTGTTATTAAAGGTTTTCAAGCTTTGTTATTCGAATTAGATAAACACTATGGTAACTAGGAAAGCCAGCATGTTTTAGAAGTCTGCAGTTCTGAGTGCTTTCCAGAGAGACAAGGTAGTATCTCTATCCTAATATTCTCTCAATGAATGAAATATAATAAAAGGGAACTATTTCAATATTATTCCTTTAAAAACTACAAGGCATAAAAATCCTGACAGAGTGCAGATATTGCTTGAGGCACACCTTCAGGATCAAGGTCAGTCCTTATGCCAAACTATCACAGAGTGGAGGAATCTTATTTTTTGTGGAATGGAACACAACTTTTTTAAAGTAAATCCTAAATACTAAGGAAAAATATTTCACTCACAGGTTTGTGAAGATTCTACCTGTGTATGTCCTTTTTTTGTGGACAGGTGGCTTAAACAGCCATGTGAGAAGAATAACATATGTCTTTGCTATTCAAATGAAACAGGAAGTCAGTATTAAAACTTTTCTGATTGAAGCTTACTAAGTAAAGATGGCCAAATTTCAAAAACCTTGAAGTCTCAGTTTACAGCTCTGGATATAAGCGTGAAGGCTTCTGAACTGTACAAATGTTTTGGATGTGAAAAATATGGACAGACATCTTGTGAGAATTGCCTGTTTCATTTCAGAGTGTGTGTCCTTCAGACTTTTCTTATTTCCTTTTTTGAATCACAGCCATGTGCATGAGGACATATGGCATTGTGCACTTGCTAATGGTCACAGATCCGTCAGAAGGTGTGTCATAACCATGGCAAAAAAGTTCAAATATGAAAGAAATTAGTTTTCAAGATGCACTAATATCCCCATCGTATTATCTTACTTTAATTAGCATATATCTTAGGCACATGACTTTAGAATAAATCATTTTTTTTACTGTTATGAAGTTAAACATCACTGAATTTTTAACTTCACTTTAGTTTATATACACCGCACATTTTTGCTAAAGAAATTACAGATTCAGAGTCTTGATGTGTTGACAGCAAATTCTCTGCCTCTAGAAGAATTAACTACAACTTTAAGTTACTCAGTGTTTCTCTACCTCAAATTCCTTTCCATAAACTAATACACTATTTGTTATGGATAGACTCTTTCATCCATAGGTAGCAAAAAGGCTTCTGCAGAAGTGGCAAATATAACTATCCTGAGTTTGCAAGTAGGTCAATGGGTCTGCAAACATATGAAATTATTTACTCCACGTTACAGATTAAATGTGAGTCAGTAGAAGAATGAGAGTCTACTATTCTTTTCTGGGAGTCTTTGATCAGCATGTGTTTCAACATTTTAGTGACTTATTTTATAAATAGCATTTAGGATGAAAAGTTTTCAAACATTTCACATAGTTAAGATGCTTGGGACATGACTTCTGTAGGTACTTAGTAAAACGCACTACTTTGTTTCTTCAGTTCTAATTTTTGTCTGCTCTTCTGAGTTAAGAAAGCTCAAGATGTTACATACAAATCTAAAAGACAAGAAAAACACAATTAATGCATACCATTGACACATTAATTTAAGTCATCTTTCCCAGCCTGGAAAAAGGGCAGCAATGCAAATGTGTTTAAGCATGGCCCATTTTGGATGATTTCCATCACCCTGCTTGGTCCTCAGTTGCTGCTCCAGAAGTGTATGGGTCATCTATGGGTCTCATGTCATATCTGACATCCCTGCATAGGACTTCCTTATATATTCTGGACTCTTTGTTTAGGTACCTGAGTCACTTCCAGGAACCCTAGGACAAAGACACAGAGAGTTTTCCAGGACAGCATTAAGCTGTCCTTTGTCTGCAGGCAGTCACCAGCTCTGGTCAAAGCACCATTTTCGGCATTTGAGACTATTTCCTGACAGACAAAATATTTCATTGTTATGCTGCCTTGTTTGAATCCAGAAGCAGGATTCTTCATCACATCCCCTCCTCAGCAATTATATTTTTGACCTCCGAATATAATTTTTCCCTAAATATCAAAAATCATGTTTACATGAGTCTTTCAGGGGTTGGAAATGTCCTTCTTTTGTACTTTGGCACTAGACAAAAACATGATGGGAATAATTGCATCTGAAGGATTCTTTAAATTAAAGCACAGTCCCATTGGGCTATTACTCAAATGCCAGTTAGGCAGGATACTTAGATTACTATGAAAAAGAAAATTAATCCTGAAAAATAGAAATGGTAGAATTGCCAAGAATTAATGCAAAAAGGAAAAACTCTCTTTGGAAGAAAACCAGATTATATAGGTAGAGAGCATTACAACGATGAAATACTTTCTGATGGAAGATTTATTACCAGGATGTTATACAGCATCTGTTAAAGCTAGATATTTTCAAATCACTAACTCTAGAAAATAGGCATTTTTTAAAAAAACTTATGAAAGAACACCGTAGATTATTAAGGCTGTTCTTCTAGGAATTTGGGAATGTTCCCCAAATGGACATGCTATTGTGTCCATATTTTAGAAAAATAAACAGGAAGACCATAGCAATTACAGGCCCTCCAACCTGATACTGGCCACAGATTAATCAAGTACTTAGCATGATGTGATTTAAAAAAGAATTAGGAAGATTAATATAACTGATCCTACTGAATATGTATTTACAGAAACATGCTATATACATTTTGCCATAAGACATCTTTTAAAAAAAACAAAAAAAAAA
>VZRQ01003011.1:952529-979121 GCA_013397975.1 Machaerirhynchus nigripectus | reverse complement strand
AAAAAAAAGACAAAATCAAAAATCACAACAAACCAAAAACCCAAAAACCAACCAAACAAGAACACACACACAAAACAACAACAACGTGGTGGGGGAGAACTTAAAGCTGTATAATGAAGGGTTGTGTTTCTGTTGACTAAATACTACATATCCTAATGAAGAAGTCAAATTAATAGTGAAGTCTCAGTAACCTTCATTAAACAAACAAAAAATCTTTCTAACTGTTCAGTAAAAATATGAAATGGGAAATATTATTGATCAGTTCTTATTCCTTCTTAGTCTTTTTATCAATAATCTCAAACTATTTATAAAATCGGTGATTGATAAAGGATAGGAAAAATAATCTAAAAAGAAGATGGGCCTCAGATTATTGGTCATGTGGATAAACATGAAATATTAGGGAAAAGATTTTTTGTGAAGGATAATGATGCTGGACAAACCTACAAAACTTTTTTTCAAGGAATCAAAGCTTACAGGAACAAAGATTTAATTGATTAATTTTTCTTAAATACCCAAAAGAAGTGCAGAAAAACTAATTTTCAAAGACTTTTTAATGGAAGGTTCATAAGAGTTTTTCTCAAACTTTAAATAATCTTGTGAAAAATCATGCTTAGGATTGATGCCATTAGCAAGAAATATCAACTGGAAATTAATGTATAAATGACTCCAAAGCAGAGAGTGGCACCCACATAAAAATACTTTGTGACACTTATTCTACCACATACGTTCAACTTTTAGTATTTTCCCACCAGTTCAGCTGAAAGAGTTAAACAAAAATGTACAGCTTTTTCCATTTAATCTGCTCAGGCAACAACTAAGCTGGAATTTTGGAGACCTGTGGCATCTAAATGTTAGTCTGTGACAACGCAGTTCCTCAGTGGGTCAAACCATGGAATTCCTCAAGGCTGAAGTTAGATATCAATGAACAGAAGTGCAAAGAAAAAAAGGCATTATAACGGCAACATCGGTACTATTAATATAATAGAAATATAACAATATAAATGTTACATATTGAGAAAAAATCTATTTTACTGTGGCTGAAGCACAAAAACTGTCAGAGCACAGAACAAAACATATCTTGCTATCTAGGGCTGCAAAATATGCTCAGAAACAGCAATATAGTATGTTTTGAAGTCAGTGGTTTCTGAATGACAGACTAAACATTTGTATTTGTTTCTGTACAAATTTCCTTTACTTTCTGCTCCTTTATTTTGCATCAGTTTCGGGGGGTGTTCTGGTGGGGTGCCACGACCTCCCGACCTGTCTCCAGCAGAAAGTCGCCCGGCAGCCACTGCACTCACACACACACACACACTGGCACCAGACAGCTTCTTGGACAGATCGATGGCAAAGAGGCAGGAAGGGTCCTTGTGTAGAATTTCCATGGCAGAGGTTTATTCCAGCCCCGCATGTGAAGGGTACCAGTGACAAAAAGACGGAGAACAATGGGGGGCCCAGGGTTATATAAGGGGGCAGGGAAAGCATCAGGGACCAATGGTCTGAGGGCACAGGGGCAGTACACAGGCGGGACTGGGGTAGGGGAGCCAACGGGGAAACTCTGAGGGAGTGGTGAGGAACAAAGCCCAGTGGGAGAGTGGGGAAGGGAGAATTTTCTAGGGAAAGAACAGATAAGGCATAAGGGGGCGGGGAGGCCAACTGGCCAACCGGGGAAGCAGAACTGGGGTATATTTGCATAATGGAACAAAGCATGCTGGGAGAGGCCTTGTCAGTCACCATAACCTGGAGGCTCTCTTATCCCTAGGGATGGTCCCACCAATGGACTCCATTATTCCCCTGTGCTATGGGCCCACCAGCCCCCACAACTTTGCTCTTTCTCTTTCCCTATAGGTAGAAAGAGAAGAATATATTGCTTGATGAGAAGATTAATAGCAGTGGTTTTTTTCAACAAGGTTAGAGGGTGTAGATTTCATTTGGCTTACTCATCATGCACTGACACTAGAGAAGGATGAAACGTGCTGAAATATGTAACATTAGATTTTGTGAGCACAAGGCTTTAAGAAGCTAAACTATTGCTCATTCTAAGATATTTCATACTCATAAATTACCCAGTGATCATTTGTAGTCTTACTTCTGTGTAAGCATTGCAAGAATGTTTACAAAATGTATTTAATGGGAGCAGTAGAATTACTGCATGATAAACCACTTAATAAAGAAACTTTAACTTAAAGGCTTTACTTGAGGATATTCTTTGTTTTAAAATAATTCAACACATAATTATACAAAAAATTCTTTTTAGGGGTAAGCATATTTAGTATTTGTTTTTTCTTCAGGAGGGTATTTGAGATAGCCCTTGTTCATGTTGAATAAAGCTTCACAGGAGCACACCTCACAAATTATAAATGCTGGGGTTTGCAGGGAGCATAGTTCAGCATGTTGTTCAAACAGCCTGAGGCACTAACTAGACTCCATTAGTCTTGATCAAGCTTAGTATCCTTTGTTGCAACTGCTGCCTAAAAAGATGTGACAGTCTTTGTCATGGTACAGAATGGTGGATGGGGTACATAGCAAACTAGTGGAGGGAGTCAGTGTTGAAGTACAGGAGCAAGAGACTGATAGTATTAAACTCTGTAATTCTCACAGTCTGTAATAATAACCTCTGCCAGAGGTTATTCTACTCACTTCTCCTAATATACCGACTCCAGCAGCTTTTAAGACAAGACATGTAGTTTCCCAGTCTTTTCCAAGATTCCAAGACTTTTTCAATTCACCTTTGATATCCAAAAAGTATTGCTTAGTCTTTTCACTTCCATGCATATTTTCAGAAAAGCATCCCTTCCCACTAAGTCTTTCAAAACTTTTGGTTGTCTGCCACAGCACAGTGCCCCAAGACAGCATCTGTAGCTGGCCCAGAAAAATTGATTCATTCTGGAAAAGAACAAACAGGACCAGTTAAAGGATCCCCTGAATCTGATCACCTGTTTGTTCAGGAAAAAATCTTGGCCAGGGAATATTTCATCCTTCCCCTCTAGCAGCCAGTGCTAATACTTGTTTTCTGCCTTTTGTATGAGCTGGGTGAGCTCTGCCCACAGCCAGACAGGAGAAGTCAGCTACACGGGTACCCTGCTCTGCACCACAGACCGAGAGATTCAACATTGCGAACGCACTGGGGCAATGCTGCCCAGTTTACTTAGCAGCAGTACAATTCACGTATAATTTCTGTACCGCAATTTCTGTGCAGCTGCTTTATTTTCCCACCTCTTGTCTGCAGTTTAGAGAGAGACCACATGGCAAGGTATTACTGACTTCTGCTTTCACCATTATAAAACCTTCTGCCCTTACAGGGACTGGGGTAAACACAGATTAGAAAACCCCATTTCCTTTTTAAACGCTCTATTTCCAGCAATATCCTAGCAATTTGTTGTTTTGACCTTTGCACATATTTTTGCAGACTGAAGATGGGAGGGGGCCAGTCTGAGACAGGTGTAGGGAGAGTGAGTTAAAAAGAGTTACATTCAGAGAGAAAGTAGACTTTACTGTTAATTTTCAAACATCCTATTTTTTTGTAAAAGTAGAGAAATAGGCTTTAAAAAAAAAACCTCCTGATGTTAATTAGTTGAGTGGCAGCTGGATTCCACTTTTAAAGGGAGCTAGTGACATGGTTCTTAATCCTCTGTTTTGTAAAGAGCTTTTTGTATAAATAAATGTCCCTGGTATTATTACAAGCCTCCAGACTATATTTTGGAAATCACTGAACAAGGTTTCGTACAAATAAGCATGGAACAAACAGAGGCCTGGTTTTAAGGGGGCCCCTGGGTGCAGCCCAGCTCTGTCTCCATGAGGGCAGGATTACTCACTGCAAGGGGCAGCAGGAATGAAAGAGTATTCTCTCAGTATTCTCAGCCACCTCTATAAATTCACCTTTGCCAGCTGTAGTCCAAGAACCAAAGGCTCATAGCTGAAGAACCACGCCATGGCTTTGCTTGTACAAATTACATCCAGAGAACTACTTACACACACACATGAGTTTCATAATATGCCTACTAGCAGATCTAGATCTGTTCCAGGTTAAAAACACATGCTAATGTATTATTCCTCGGAAGTGATTTCCTTAGCTGCCTTAGAGAAATGGGACCTGAAGGGTAGAGCAGATGGGAGTTCCCCTGCTGGAAAATATGCCCCTTTCCAGGTGTGCACATGAACTAGCGGAAGGGCAACTTCAGCTTATGAATACTCTGTGCTTCAGGCATCTGCTGGGGATACTAGCACTAGCTCTTTCAGATCTGCTTCCAATACCCCGGGTAGTACTTAAAGAGTAAAGAGAATATTCCAATCAGCTGCCACAGACAGCCACAGACAGTATTTTTTGCAGCCAGAAGAATTTTAAGACAGTTAGTCCTGCCAGGTTAAATTAAAGAAGGCATGTCATCAGTAGAAAGCAGTGCTTTGTATAGGTATGATATGGTATAAGCTCCCCACAGCGTAACAGGGTCGGCTGTAAACATGGTGAAGTAGGCCGTTCCTGGAGGCAGCAAGTAGTCCCGGGCAGTCTGTCTACTTTCCCCTTTCTTAGTGAGCTTGTACTGCTGAGGGATGGTATTTCATGTGCAAGTAAGGCATTCTGTGCCATAGGAGCAGTTTGCCCAAAGAAGACAACCTATTTCAGCAGGAGCAAAACAGAAAAACAAAATGAAACAAAACAAAACGAAACAAAACAACACCTTAACTCTCCAGGGTTTTCCTCTTCGCTCTTCATTTAATTCTGCTCTTTCCCCCTCTCCGTCTCACTTTCACTGCAAGAGTTCCCACCCTTCTCCTGGTCCTTGCATCCCAGGAAAATTCAGTTTTCTCTGCAGCCACTGAGAATCTCTGAGCCAGCTTCTAGTCAAATGATAGTTTTCCATCTTGCCTTCGTGCCTTCTTTTAACTGAGGGCTACTAACTGGGCACTAGTGCCCTCCCTGTCTGGATTTATAATATGGCAATGCTATTTTACTATCCTGAATCCTGCCCTGAGACTGCTTTTCTGTGTAGCCAGTGGTTCGCTGATGTCACTACAGACCTTAAGGGAATGGTAGTGTATAAAAGGCCAGGATCCACAGGCCATCCCCTCCTCCTGTTAAATTCTCCTGGAAGCACAAGCTTCCATAAATATATGCAATATTTGGTACAAGGCTTGGACACTACAAGGCTGATGTTGTGACTGAAGCAGATTTTTTGCTACAGCTCTTTGATCAGTTGTCCTTGATGCCATACGTGACTGAGTGAAGTAAAACACCTGGGACAAGAAGGAGAAGGTTTGCATAGAAAGGCAATGGACTTCTCATTTGTCAAATTTTGTTATAGGGGGAGAATGAATGCACTGTTTGGGCATTCACAAATTCTTATCCAAACACATTCAGCAGTCAGGTAGCTTTGGATAGCACAGTCCAAGTGGTCTGCCCAGCTTTGTCATCACATTTCCTGGCAAAGACGTTCTGGCTGTCACAAATTATGGTAAGTTATTGTCTATTTATTATGTGTCTTTTAGGGATGAAAATGTTCACCCTAGACAAGGCGTAACATATGATATGATAAACTGTCCAGTTATGGAAGTTTATTACCCCTTGCTATTAATAAGTGGGGTGGGCAGAATTCCTTATATCAGAACATCCGCCTCTGAAATACAAAGTAACCACAACACATGATCTGTCAAAAACTATCATGATGATAAACAATAGGGTGAGATCCAAAATAAATAAATAAACACTGCCAAAGAAATTATTTGCATATTTTTCTCTCTCCCCAACCAGTGCTTGAAAAATGTCCTCATTCAATGTGCTTGCTCATCCACGCAGCTGCCAGCTGTGCCTCCTTCCTTCAGCAGTAGTCACATGTTAAATGGTTTTTAATGCCGAGTCCATACTGCTGCAGAAACCTAAGCTATGCAATACGGCTCTCTCCAGCCCCTTAGAATTTGTGTGGAATAATGATTTCAGTGCTGCAACAAAAATTTGACATTCGGTTGAAGAGTGTGGCATGCAGGAAACCAAGACAGACAGAGTACAAGCAAAAATGTCCAGACACTAAGAGACATCTCCAGCAACCCTCATGTAATTAACATAAATCTGGGCTGCCAAAAGTACTAACAGCACTTGAAGCAGCTTTGAAATCCCAAATGCATGACTTCTAAATTTAGAGCTCTGTTCTTACTATATTCTGTTATGCACATGTTTAGATTTCTGTTGATTGTTTGCAGAAGAAAAGGAATGTAAAGGTTACTTGTTTAGAGCAAAACCATGGCCTACAACTGCAACTCAGTGTTGGGGGATGAAGAAAAACTACCCTACCCATGCAGGAATTTAGAGTGGCATCATGATTCACAAGAAGATCAGAACTGAGGCAGCTGCTGTGTTCTTAGAGTTGTTTGCCAGCACAGGCAGTCCACCCCATACCCTGTGCTCTGCCTCTTGCAGATGCTAAAAGAAATGGTAGATCCGCACAGCTGCTACACTCCCCAAGTGTGACATCCTGACTCTAACTGTTCCCTGTGTGGATGGCACAGATATGGGAGAGAGAACTACAGCACAGTATAGGGAAACTGATGTTGGTTGCAACAGGCACTGAATAGAAATGCAGACTTCAAAGATGGAGGAGGAAGGTAAGGACCAACATGGATTTCTTTTCTTTTTCAAAACCATCACCATTCCAAACCTGGTACTCAATAGACAGACGGGTGTTTCACACCCCCTTTAACATGTCACAGACAGCTAGATTTGGCTACAATTCAGTTGTTCAGCACCACCTAATTATCCAGAAGGTCTGAATTTTTGATCTGTATATTTGTTACAGGGCTTCCACTTCAGCCACCCCCCCTCGGACATTCCTCCTGTGGGCTTCTAAGGCACGTCTGTGCCATTGCATAGCTGAGAGAACAAACACATATCCTACTTCTGCTGGGTTTTTTTAGTAGTATTATTTATTTATATCCTGTATGGAAGGAGATCAATAAAATATTATAGTTTTTAGCTACTTTCTAAAATGTAAAACTTTCATATTTCTTGTTTCTGGACTTAGATACATCTTCATGAAAGTGAAACTACTTTTATGTGTGCTTTTACATGTGCTTCTGTAATAATGAGATGGTTTTACTTCGTGATTTTACAAGCTTTTATGGCATTATGAACCCTGAGATTTTTTTTACTTAATTATTCCCTTGTAGTTCTATTAACTAAGTGAAATATATTTTGATGGGAAAATGCGATAGCAATTATTTATTGGTCAATATCATTAAGTTTCTCTTTTTTCTCCATTTTGTGTGGCAATTCAGTAAAAAATGCCTCCTTTCCCCAGGAACCTGAAAATTTTGTTTTCTGAAGTTTAAGGTCTCTTTATACCACTATATCTTCTTCTCTTTGTAAATAATTTTACCAGTAGTCTAACGAGAAAGAGTGTGTACTCAGTGGAGTACACAAATACTACGGACAGAGACAGATGCATGATTCTAATGGATACCATCTCAGTACTGGATGGAATAATCTCTAGGTAAGGTATTAGGTTGCTGTTAATGTAACCATGAAGGCGGAGGGTGGTAACAGGATAATCCTAGTAGATATCCTCAAGTGTTGAAACCAGTTTTATGGTATCCTCCGCAAAATAACATAAGCAAAAGGGGTCAGATAAGGAACACATTTTTAACCATTTGTGTATTAGTGAGTGGAGCCTAGATATTAATAATAAAAAATAGCAGACAGAGATGCTCTTGCCTGAGAAGAAATATTCTCTAGTTGGTACAGAAATATGGTAAGATAGTTGCCATGGCTAAAATAGCTTTTCAGTCTTTCAGCTTCTCCCATAAGTATAAAATGGGGAAAAAAGGCACAGACAGGGTCTTCACATCAAAGACATTCTTAGTTGTTTCTGAAAGGTCAGAATGGGAGGCAAATGTTATGCATGCAACATCTACATAGAAAAAAAAAGAACTGAAAAAAAATCTACTGGCCATTCTGTAGACTTCACAATACAAAACCTACTCACAGTAGATAACAGCCTGTACTGTTCTTTAACATCTGTCCTTAATGTGTAACAAAGTTAAAAATTTTAATAGGGATGACTTCATCCTGGAAGGAGCTTGCTCATCATCTCATGCATCAAAATTTTTCCAGCATTTCTAAAAATAATAAATGTTAATATTTTTTTGCAGAAACTCCTGGGATCAAAAAAGATAACAATGTTGGATTTTATTTAAATCAGCTAGGAGTTAAATCAACTAGGACTTAATTGCTAACATAAAACAAACTGTTTTCTAGGTATAGATATCATGATCTGATTGTATTTACCTTGTGCAGACTGAACATATGACCAAATTATTTGCTTGTGTATATATATAAACACATATATATAGTTTTTGTTGGCTATTTTTTGTATATTTTGCAATGGAACAGTCATTGCAACCACATATTTAAAGTGGTATTTTCAAAATATGAGACCTACCAAAAAATAAAATCCTGGATACCCACAAGCCTGGTTCACAAGTAAAACAGATTTTACAGAGCAAAAAGATATCCTAGTTAAAAGAAGATTGAAAACAAAAGAATATGAAATATTAACACAAAACCTGAGCAAATAACAAAGCATTATAAACCGCAAGTTGAAGTATACTCAACCTGAAGAAAGGACTGCATGTCCAAAAGCTTGTCTGTTTTTTTCAGTTGCATCTATTAATTTAGTAAAAACATCCCCCTTCCTTGTAAAATTTGCACTAAATGTATCTTATAATAACCGTGACTACAATACAAATTAACAAAAAATAATTTAAATGTAGAGGGGCAGGAAAATCTCTACATTGTGTATGCTTATTCTAGATTGCAGACAGTAGCTAGGTGTGTATTTTCCACAGAGATTTTTTGGGGGTGTCATTTTAACAAAACACTACACCAATCACATTCAATACAGTGCCGGGGACTGAGTTTATCACCTTCAGAGGATGGCATGAGGAAATATGTGCTAAGATGGTATAATTTTAAACTAACATAGCTGAGGAAAATATTTTACAGGCAAAAGCTGTATAGAAACTAATCATACTTTTGAGCAACCATCATTATGTTTTGTAAATACATGAAAAATAGGGAATTTTCAAGTTAATAAAAAATTTCCTGTGCCAATACAATTCTGACAGAAGTACCCCCCAACTTCGTTTAACTAAAAGATTTTAAATTTAGGATACTATTTACAGATAAGCTTGGGTAAAAAACTGTGACCAAACAATCATTTTTGTCAAGACTGCAAGTCAAATCAATGTTTGCTAGCATAATAAATCTGGATTTCCCCAAAACACAGGACACTTTAAAATTGACAGAGACTTCACAGATCCAGTTAAAATTAGCTCACTGAAAGATCTCAGAGTAGACATTCCCATTCTTTAGGGAATTTTTTCTAGCCGTATTATTTTATACATGTGCCAGTCATCTAGAAGATGGTGTAAAAATATTTGCTAATAAGTTCTGCAGATAACTCAAAGATTAATGAGATAGATAAGTGAGATAGATTAGTGAGAGAGGAACATCAAGAATTATGCAAATAATCTGCTTAAAATGCCATCACCCCACCCCAGATTTATTTGTTAATATGTTACCAAGTACTATACTTGGGAATAAAGAATGAAAATTGTGCCTATACACTGAGAGGTTCTGCTTCAGCAAAGTATGGCAAAAGGATCAATTTAAAGATACTGTGGTTAACCACCTCAACTACCAGTGCAAGTGTGTGGAAAAAAATAAAAATAGACTTGACATGGTCCACAGTCTTATAAAACAAGAATAACTGAGTGGAAGCAGAGAGGTGGTCTTGTCCCCACACGCTGCCTTAGCTGTCAAGCACTGGCTGTGAGACTAGTTAAACAGAACTCTAAGCCAAAAAGCTGGGCTGCCAGTTCCCTCCACACAGACTGTGGGTAGAGATAGCCTGTGACAGGGGTCACCCAACACATAAAGCTGAGCTGCGCTGCCGTGGGTCATCTCACACCAGCCTCTGACCAGGCAGTGATTTAACTTGTAGTGATAGTGTGAGGAGCATCGGTGGAGAAATCCCCTCCAAACAGTGGTGCCATGGTCTTCATCTCTCCTGTGAAACGCAGCTTAGCATCCTTGAAAACTGAAAAGTTGAAATCTAAATAGTTTGCTTGGTAGGGGAAATTTATTAGAGGCGTCTGAGCCGTGTCTGGCATTGACAGTTTGGGTCCTGGAGAGAGCAGAGCCGGGAGCTGCCGTGCCTGGACTCCGTTAGCTGTAGCGCTTTCAGCACTGCTCCCAGTCTAGTGCAGCTTTATTGCTTCCTGTAGCTGAGCTAATTTGTTCAGAGGTAGCCTGTGTATCTCTGCACGGCACTGCACCGTGTCATGTGCATATACCTTTTATGGGCTGTAATGCATGGGATGTCAGGCTAAGATGATCTAATAATCCTTTCTGGCCCTAAACCGCATGAAACCATCATCAGTCAGTTCCATTAATCTTCCATGAAGGAAAATAAGACACCTGAACATAGCAAGACAGTGAGATACAGCAGTAAAAATGTTGAAAATGTTTCTCAACTTCACCCTGCTCATGCTCTGATTCTGCCATAAATTACTGGCCCAAGTCCATACAGATACTGAGATACTCTCAGACTGTATCAGGTTGCTGCAGAGGACTTGAACTTGGGCTTGCTACCAAGGTGGCAGCAATTAGCACATTTTGGGGGGGAGGATAAGAAAGAGATGATTGTACACAAAAAAGTCCAGTGTGGTTATCAAAGCCCCTGCATGGCAGCGCAAGAATTTTTAGGCAGGCCGTAGGCACACCATGTTAGACACTGATGGCCGTGCAGCCCTTGCTATTTTCATTAGCCGGAAAGAGAAACAAACAGTCTCTGATTAACTCTCTCTGCTTTCATGTCCTGTGTAAAATGCAATGAGCAAATTGTAATCTGGAAATGGGTAAAAGCTTTGGATCAAAAAGTTCCGATGGATCTTGGCCAGTTTGTGCAGAAGTTACCATAACACAGCCTCGTTGCTCCATACGCAGGAAACAAACAGCTGGAGGGCCTAAGCATTCACATGATGGGGGTTTGAGAGAACCAAGCCTGGGAGATGTGCTGATTTTCTCTTCTGGCATGTGAAAAGGTTTATTTTGGACAGCATCTGTTTTACTTTTTGTTCTCTGTTCCTTTAAAAAGGGAGTGACTAGGTCAGATGGACCCCCTGGAGGGAGCAGAGATTCCTCCTTTCCCTGGAGAGCAGATGAGCATGCTTGAGGACTGGGTGGGAGGAGAAGGCTAGGAGGAGCTCCCAGGCTTCCTCAGGGTCTAGTGGGGAGAAGAGAAGAGAATGAGAGCCCTATTGAGGAGATGGGAGCCTGCTGTTCAGGAGAGGTTCATGAAAGGAGAGGGGAACATATGCACAGCCAGGCTCCCTTGGCGACAGGAAGAAAACTTCCTAGGGATCAGAGAGGACTGCACAGAGCTTGCTGCAACCCAGAAAGTTACTAAACTGACTGAAACCAAACCTGGAAACAAGTACCCACCTAACATCACACAGGGGGAAAAGAGTGGAGGTGTTTTTAAAAACTTTTCTCCTTTTATATATATGTATGTTTTGTCCTCACAGAGAGCAAAACTGTTTATTTATGAAGTTAAATGTTCTAATTTCTATTCTGTACAAACTGTGTTTGTGCATTTAAATGACCCTTTGGTCTCTTCAGGTTGCTTGCAGGAAGGAAAAAAAGGTCTAGATCATCATCAAAGCTGTCTATCTTCTCACAACATGTGGAACCCAAAGTGACCAACCCCAGTCTTGATCCTCAGCACTAGAGATATATGAATGATAGAAATACTGTGAAACAGTTATTAAATTTAATCTGTGACATTAAACAGCCTCTAAAATGTATGAAAATTTGAGAAAAATATAGCAGTTAACTTCTTAATAATTCTTCATTTCGTTTCAATAGGTTATATAGGAAGCAAAATGGATTTTGGTTCATTGGTAGTTCAGGGCAAGAAAAAAAAAGGAAAAAAGGAAAGTTTCTTTTTGATCAAATTGAAAACTGTTTTCTGTTTTATAATTTCATGAAACATTACAAAAGTGATGCAACCCAAAATATTTTATGTGGCTTCAAAAACCTTTTAAAGCTGTTTTTCTCCAAAAAATTGAAAGAAAATTTCAAAATGGAATGTTATTTCAAATTAAATAATGGAAAGGCTTGAATTAAAAAAATGTCAAAAGGAAATACTTAGTTCTTTAAAAAATTACAAGGTTCTTTTCAAAGTGAAGCACTCAACAATATTGACACAATTTTGCAAAATTTTTTGGTATATCTCTGCTTCTGTTGGAAAAAAAAAAATCAGTTGAAATTTTTCATGAACAAGCAAACATTAAGAGCCAAAAGACGTGTAAGCACTGAACATTTTCTGGCCATACAGACCAAAAGTGCTCCCAAAGAGTTTGTTTAGTCATAACCAGAGTAGCCTACCAGAAACCCAGATCTGTTAAGAATAAAATTGGAAACAGATATGTCATGAATGGTTTTTGTTGCTTTTTATTATTTTGCATTTTCTTTTACATTCCTTCTCTCCTCCTTTTGCCCAGTCCTTCTCAGATGCCTGTGTACCATACACTCCAGGACAAAACATCCTGTGATCTCCACACAAATATGTCCCCAGAATAATTATGGGTCAAAGTCTCTGCTGGCACAAATTGTGTCCCTGCTCGTAAATTAGATTATGTTAGCTGGGGATCTCATCTGTTCAATTCAGGTACAGTGATTTTAAAGGCTTGTTTTACAGAGAACATCAACATATTTCAGCAGTTTTTATTCCGTAGATTTTCATGGACATGACAAAAAGTTTCTTCTTTGGGATTTAGAGGGGAAACAAATCCAGAGTCATCATCATCAGTGGATTTCAATTATTAAAGAAACATAATTATTTTGAGGACAAGGTGAAGGACATGCCACAATCCCTTTGCAGACTAAGGACTCTCGTGAATAAGAGGAAGATCTGAGATGTTAAGCAGAAAAGGAAAACTCATGGCCTTTAGGAAAAACAGAGCCTACAGGGTATTTTCACACATTATCAGACCTCCCAGAAATGCACAAGCCCATCAAACTGTTGTGGAGGAAGAGTGCCTTGAGCTAATGCTGACCCAAAATGCTGAGCCATATGTCCTGCTGCTGTGCCATACAGATGCCCCATCTTCAACTGTCATCTGAGTTTATCAGTTTTAGTATCACACCTCAGGAACAAAGTTACTTTGCTTTTGAATCTACACAAGCTCCCAAAGTACCAGGTAAGCACGATTCTAGGTCACAGGGAAAAATGCTGTGTGTGTCAACTTGGGTGATGTTCATGCTGTCTCTATAATGCTGGATGAATATAGATCACAGCAGGTGCCAGGATGCTGGAAAAGAAACCAGGTTAAATCAGTTTGATGTCCCTGAGATAAAAAGTATCTGCTCTGTTCCTAATTGACTGAATCCTCTGGTGCTGATGAGTTCATATGGGGAACTTCTGTTTTTTCTAGTGTTTCTCTGGAGGACAAATCTTCTTTTTGTTAAATAAGTATTATCTTCCTCTTTTTTTTTTTTTTTTTTTAATCTGAAAACCAGAATTCACTGGAAAGCTCTCTCACTCACCTTCTTTTCTTCTCTCCTTTTCCCTCCTTCTCTTCCTCTCTCTTTCTCTCCTTCTCTTTCTCATTTTGACCTTTTGAAGGCTTTTTAACATCATAGGAATACCAAGTTTGGTCTTTGTAATTTTATTTTATTCCTGGAGGAGCTCTGGGAAATCTTGTGTCCTGGGTGTTCTGGCACTGCTGTATAAAGAATGAGGATCTTGAACAAAGACTGTCTTTGCCCAAAATTGTAATTAGTTGCTGAAGCTGCTAACAAAAGCGGAGGCAGATGAACAAAATTATTCTAGACACTGAAAAGCTTGTATGATGACAGATTGAAGAGCTAGAAACTGTTTAGGAAAAAAAAAACCCTAGGTAATTTTTGTTCAGAAGAACAATCAGATTATTAAAGCAATAAAAATTAGGTACAAATAATAGTAGCACAGTTACTGTATGAGAGTGTTGCACCTTTTTTCAGAATATTTTGCTCTTGGCTAAGGTACCATCACAAAGGTGAAGTGGGTTTTGAAAATTATACTAAGTTTCTTAGCTCTTGCCACACTGAGAACAGCAAGAATTTAAGAGTGGATAGACCTGTTGATAAGAAAGTCCTGTTTACTGAACATCTATTTACTGAACCTAGCTATTTCATGAGATTTACAGGATGAACTTTGTCATCTTTTGTGAAAGTCCAAATAAATCATGTCTTCCAATCTTCGTGTATTCACTCTCTTGTTATCACACCCAATAATGAATGTGAACAAAGAATGTGAATATCTTACAGAGGCACAGATTTCTTTTACAGAAGCCATGGTGATCTGTCTCCATCATATTTTTTTCAGTTAGGTCCTTTATAATTCTGCTTTTAATTAGCATTTCAACCAATTTTCTTGGTGCTAAAGTAAGAATTCTCAGCCCTGGATTTCCCAGAATAACCTTTACAGTAAAATACCATTTGCAACATAGCTGTTCTCTGAGAGAGCAACTATTTGAAACAACTTTGAAAATGTCTTTGAGGCCCAGAAGTCCTCTTGAAGCAATGCCAAAATACTCCCTAAAATCAAGGCCAAGCTGCTAGTGCAGCTTCTTCAGACAGATCTTAACCACAGGAATTTACCCCTTGTAGTATTTTGTTTCTGACCTGTCATCATACCAGCTTCCCCAGCCAGCTAATTCAAATGGCAGTCCTGTGATCCCCTATATGTGTCAATGGGCAGCACGCCCATCAGACCAGCGCCCACGGCCCTAATCCCTACACAACACTTGGGTCTAAACAGTGGAGGAAGTGCCCTCCACAGTGCAGCTTACAGCCTTGGTCATCCAGGCTGGATGGTGATCATCACAGTTACCTTCATGCTCCCACAAGAAATTAATTTAGTCAAATGGAAATGAAGGGGGTGTGAGCTGAAACAGGTTTTGTCTTGATATGCTTACCTGCAATCCCTCTTGCTGGTCCAGAGGCCACACGTTCCTGATTTGTAAAGTGTGCTCTGTTTGTATGTTGGCTTTGAGCTGTATGACAAAATTTGATGTGAATTTTACATTTTATATACAGCTCCTGTATACAGGATGAAACAAGTGGTGCATTAATGCTTGAAACCATTTATTATTATATATATCTTATTTGATAGAACTTTTTTGTATTAGTGTGATGAAATCTAGAACTTATGCATCACACAGAATAACTTGACCAGTAGAAAAGGAATTTTTAATTGTGGAACTCAATAAAAACATAATGTTTAAATGTATAGAATTTTCAAGTGTATGAGCCAAAGTAACACTCTACCTCCTTGAAGTTGTGGATGTCCCATCCCTGTAAGTGTTCAAGGCCAGGCTGGATGGGATTTTGAGCAGCCTGATCTAGTGGAAGGTGTCCCTTACTATGGCAGAGGGCTTGGAAGTAGATGATCTTTAAGGTCCCTTTCAACCCAAATCATTCTGTGATTCTCTTGGTGTGTAATCCAACTTTGGTCCCTCAGCCGAATTTCCTCTCCTGTTGATTTTGACACCCAGGCATGTTTTTAAAGAACCAAGAAAGATCAAGTGATCACCTCCAAATTACCCTAAAAAAATAATTTTAATGAGTTTTGCCATTAAAATCAACAACTGAATATGAAAAATGTAATAAAATAATTTAAAACAAATGCTGTGTGAAGGAAGTAATTTTTAATCCATTTTTTAATAAAAGCCGTGAAGAGAACAGCCTTACTGCTGATGCTTCCATGTGCTTTACTGCATTTTCTACCAGGCACAATGATGAGGAAGTCTGGTCTGAGTGTAATTACAGCAACGTTTACTTGATGACATCCTGCAGCAAAGAAGTTAGCACCCTGTCCTCCTTTGGTAGAAAGAGTGAATCTATACCCATGCAAATGAGAAGGTTTTTTGCCTCTTTGAGAGGAAACAGCAAACTGCCAGCAAAAGCAATAACACAAGATGAAGGCGCAGTGGATTTGGGAGAAGTCTCTAATTTGCTTTGTCCCATGGCTCATTCTGTGTAAAGTTTCACATTGTGTCACTCGATGGTCACCTGTATTAGTCCTGCTGCACACTTGGTCCTGCCTCTTGGCTGGAAAAGTCGATTGCTTGCACAGCCTTTCACCTCTTAACATTCTCTTTGATTCTTCTGTGCCCGCCATCCTTTTTATGGCCTAACTGAAAGTCTTCAGTTGGAAAACATAATTTATATTTCAGAATTTACTAACAGATCTGTAAAAGCCTGTTAGCATCAATACTTCCTCACTGGTAATTGAATATATGCAGCCTATTTACTGTGAAGGTTAGGAGCGGTTCTTTTTGCTGTGCATTTGTGCTGCACCTGGAAGTATGGAGTCTCTTGATCTCGTACATAGTATGAAAGACTAATCTTGAATATCGATAGAATTATTTCTTCTTTTATTTACTTTACATTACATTTACTTTACATTATTTACTTCTTTTATTTAAAAAACCCAAAACTTCACTGAGTTCTCCTATGAATGTTTATTGCAAGTCTGAAAACTAAACATGGCTTACGGTCCTTTGACCAAAACAGTGGTTTTAAGCAGTGATTTAAAAAAAAATAAATCTGATAGACAGTACGTGGCAAAGTAAAGTGGGAAAGGGCAGAAGCAAAAGACTAGTAAAAGACTTGTTCTGAGTAAAAGTCACATACCAGTTTCAAGTGTTAGTGGACTACCAATTATTTTAAGCAACATTTAAGCAACATCTCTTATTTTAAGAGAGCTGAAAGAGACCATTCCATTTATCAGGTAAAACCAGAACAAGTGAAAAATAAAAGGAGCACAGCATATTAAATGCACTGTTTCTTCTTTCAGTTGCATATTTAAAACAAGCATAGTTGCAGGAAAAAGATTCCTTTATATCCCGTACTTTTGACAAGGATTAGAATTAATGTTTCTGCCCTTTATGCATAATTTTTAATCAAGTTCATGGAAATATTTTTAATGGATAGCTCATAAATCTGATAAGGTTCATAAATTCAACTGGAGCATGAGAGGTGTTAGAAACAAAACAAAACAAAATGAAGAAGAAATTGACTCATTTGTAAGTGCATATATTGTATTAACTGTTTTTATATTGTATTAACTCTATTTGTGCAAAGCCAAAGACCTATTATACATTCTTGAAAGAACAGTGCTGAACAATTTCTTAAAACAGCGTATTTACAGAATTAAGATGCGTTAGTTTCTAAGGAAATCTCACCAACCTATAGTGAAGGATATTTTACATGTCTGACTATTAACTGGAGTTCAAACAACAAGAAACAGCTCATAAAGTTCTTCCAGTGAGATTATTCCCTTTGAAGGTCACAAAGGCAAGTCCACCATTGCCAAGTCATGATGCATCTGGCACAACATTACTTTCTAGAAAATCTCAGCTAAGTGATGGTAAAGGAGTTGCTGCAGGGGAGGGAAAGCATGAGAGAAAGGGAGAAAGTTTTGGGTTACTTTTGTTTTGAGACTCCAACAGCTTTATAAAACTGAAAGACCAGAACCCTATAAACATGCCAGTCCCAGGACAGAATTATTTGAGAAAATATGTAACAATGGAAGCTGCTGGTTAATTATTTGGGGTTTTTTCTTCCCATCCTTATCACTTCCTATCTTTCATGTACATGGACTCCACCAAATGGACCCCAGATGAAAAAATCGGGGGTTATAGTTGTACGCAAAATAAAATTTAAACTTTGTGTACCTCTGGTGTTTAAGATAATTACATCACATAATTTGCAACAAATTTCAAAAGTACATGTTCAAAAGTGCAGAGGCGGCACAACCTTCTAAGACTTCACTAATTCACAATTGGGGAGCATCCAAGCAAAGAAAAAAGGATCATTTCACTATTTCCCTTTTAATGATACATTAAAAGGTCATGTGTTTTAAGTCTGGGCTGCACAAAGCAGAAATCATTGCCTCTTGATAAGCATGGAGAGATTTGTTCTTTTAAATTTCTGGAACCCGCACTTTAAAAATAAAATGTCTTTCTGAAAACTGAAGAAAATCTGTTGATTAGTTTGTACTGGTATTTGTTTAACATAGATATTTTAGAAGACCTCAATCTTTTTTTTTTCACTGCTGTCTTACTACAAGCAAAACAATACAATCTCTCCAAACCTTCCCTAGAGTGAAGATTCAGCCTGTACACAGTGTTTTAGCTACAAGATCCCACTCTTGCACTGAGCATAGTCAAACACACAACAAAGTCAACAGCTCGTGTCATTCTTAAAGTCATATTGATATCAGAAGGAATGAAAGCACAACTTTTTTTTGTGAATTTTCATTCTGTGCCCCTTATGCTGGAAATGGGTCAGATATACGAGAAGAAATGTGTACATGTTTAGACTTCTCATTGATAAAATCATGACCAGCCTTTCTGAGAAAAAACGTAACTTGAAAGCTGCACAGTACTTGGTTGAAAAGCTAGGGGCCAGATGGTCTGTCTGCCTTTCCTTTACGTGATGTGAGGGAAGGCTGTAAACTTGGTTCAACTGGCAGTCTATTCCAGTATTGCTACAAAGCCAAGAAAAGCAGTGAGACCACATGAGTAAATGTAGATAACATTTTTAAATTTTTAAATTTTAATTAAAAATAGCAATAGGTGGTTTTTTGCTTATAACAATATTCAAAGCAATATTTGGGGGTTTCTCATTTAATTTTTTTATATAGGGACTAATGCTATGAAGAACATTCCCCCCAAAATTCAAAGATTCTAACTCAGAGTAAAGCTTGAAAGTAAAGAATAAAGAAAAAAAAACATTTTTTTTTAAGTTATTCCTTAATAAAATGCAAGGAACACTGGGAGTTCAATATTGACTTATAGAAAATATCAACTTAAATTTTATGAAAATAAAAACTTCAATTGCTTTTGACTCTGCTCATTAATGGAAAAAAATTCAAAATTATCATAAATCTACCTGTATGTTTGTGAATTATGCATTAGTTTTAAATAGATTTTGTTTTAATACATCGTGGTATTGCTAAGTACATGAAGATGTAATAGTTTTCCTGACTATGATAACAGGTTTTCTCTCCTTTTTTTCTGACTACTTTTGGAAATGCTCCATCAGCCTCAAAACGTTTTAACACACAATGGGAAAAATTGATTGTTCTGAGAAAGGAAACTGCCTAGTTTTAAATGGATATAAAGAGGTCTCATTGTTCAGGAAGGCTATTTAAAGAGGAGAGTAAGACTTTCTGGTTTGGGAGTGTGGGTAGGCTTGATCTAGAAGTGTGTTTGTGGGTCTGCAGATGAAGGATGCAGGTAGACGTGTACACACATGGAGGTGAAGGTATGTATGAATGAATGAGAGAAAAGCACAAAGCAGGTGAGCAGGTGCTCTCTAGTGTTAAAAACGGTGATCAAACAGATGATGGCAACAAGAATGGGAAAGGCAGACTGACTTCAAAATTGCCAAAACCTATTTTAACTCTGGCATGAGTATGAGGAAGAGCCAGTAGGAGAACTCCATTTATTCACAGCTACTCCGGGTGAAGCACTCTCAGGAGCGTGCCTACCAGAGTGCCCAAACCTACTTGTTGACTATCCCTGTGCCAAAGAATCCATTTTAAAATAAGGCCTTAAAATAAAGCGACTGTCCAGTTAAATCGTCCCACTTTTCCTGTGCTCTGTCCATCACCCACTTCGCAAGTGCACCAGGCGCTGAAGGCACTCAGCCTCCCCCTAGCACTGGAGCAGCCTTCCCGAGGCGCGCCGGCCCAGTAGGAAATGCAGAGGCAAAGACGTGGCACTGCCTGCCTACCTCCCGCGGGGCCAGGGATGGAGAATGGGGGATGGGGAGCGCTCCTTCCCCCGGCAGCAGGCGGGCCAAGGGGGCGCCTCCTCGCCCTCGCCTGGGGGCCCGAGCCAGCTCTTCACCGCCCAGCCGGCCGTGCCGGCAGCTCCGGAGGGCACCCGCCCTCATTCCCTCCCTCCCACCGGTGGAGGGAGGCTGTCCAGCTCAGCCCGGCACCGAAACAGACCGAGGAGCTGCAAGAAGCAGCCGCGGCTCCGCGCAGGCGGTGGCCGCCGGCCCGGGCAGCTCCGCGGAGCTCCTCTGGGCAGCGGCGGGACCTCCGCGCTTCTGCCCTCACCGCCCGGATTGCTCGCGGCTCGTTCAAAAATAAATAGTGTGACCTTTTCTTTTTTCTTTTTTTCTTTTCTTTTTTCTTTTCTTTTCTTTTCTTTTCTTTTCTTTTCTTTTTTCTTTTTTCTTTTCTTTTCTTTTTTCTTTTCTTTCTTTCTTTCTTTCTTTCTTTCTTTCTTTCTTTCTTTCTTTCTTTCTTTCTTTCTTTCTTTCTTTCTTTCTTTCTTTCTTTCTTTCTTTCTTTCTTTCTTTCTTTCTTTCTTTCTTTCTTTCTTTCTTTCTTTCTTTCTTTCTTTCTTTCTTTCTTTCTTTCTTTCTTTCTTTCTTTCTTTCTTTCTTTCTTTCTTTCTTTCTTTCTTTCTTTCTTTCTTTCTTTCTTTCTTTCTTTCTTTCTTTCTTTCTTTCTTTCTTTCTTTCTTTCTTTCTTTCTTTCTTTCTTTCTTTCTTTCTTTCTTTCTTTCTTTCTTTCTTTCTTTCTTTCTTTCTTTCTTTCTTTCTTTCTTTCTTTCTTTCTTTCTTTCTTTCTTTCTTTCTTTCTTTCTTTCTTTCTTTCTTTCTTTCTTTCTTTCTTTCTTTCTTTCTTTCTTTCTTTCTTTCTTTCTTTCTTTCTTTCTTTCTTTCTTTCTTTCTTTCTTTCTTTCTTTCTTTCTTTCTTTCTTTCTTTCTTTCTTTCTTTCTTTCTTTCTTTCTTTCTTTCTTTCTTTCTTTCTTTCTTTCTTTCTTTCTTTCTTTCTTTCTTTCTTTCTTTTTTTCTTCTTCTTTTTCTGTCCCTCTCCCCCGTAAGAAGGATGAACTATCCCACCTGTGGATTGTACACTTGTTTTCTCCCTGAGAAACTCTGCCTTTCAGGTGAAAATAGCAGGCTCCAGTAAAGCTTTTGAGGTCTTTTATCTTATACCTATGGATACATATTTGCTTATATTTCCCTAGGCGGAAAATTACTAACAATCTTAGTAACAGTGTGACATAAGGGAAGCAACTTTTCTAAGACTCAGATCTGTTTTTTAAAGATCTGCTTTAGTTTGGTTTTTGTTTTTATTCATTTATTTTTAAGCATTCCCCACAGTAACATCTCAAAAGGAGGGAGGTAAATCCTGGAAAAGACATGGCCCGTTATTAGTGCAAATTGTCGAAGCCACAGACGCCCTGGGGAATTTCTTTTTTTTTTTTTTTTTAATAAGAAGCTGCAAACAAGGGGTGTGTTTCATGTGGATCTATTCATGCGCTTTTCGTGTTATAGAGAGTCGTCTAAATTCTCAGCGCTACCCTGGGCAGATCCTCCTTGCAATGCATTTTAAAAATGATATACACTATTGCACTCTTCCTGAACCGAAAATTAANCACACTGCAACAAAAAAAAAAAAAAAAAAAAAAAAAAAAAAAAAAAAAAAAAAAAAAAAAAAAGAAGACCAAAAAAAACTGGGATAAGGGGAAAACAAGTGATCATAACTCATGCGAACAGTCCACCTTTTAGTGCAGGTATTACGGGACGACAGTTAAATAACAGTGTTAATAAAAATAATGACCGAAATATTAAAGGAAATCTCACGGAAGGAGCTTCCGTGAACAATTCCTCTGCAAGTGTTCGGGAGCGCTGGAGAATCCATTGCCACAGCGCCCCCTCCCACACGCGGCTTGAACTAACGATCTTATCCCGAAGATGGCCAAAGAAAAGTTCTTTCTTTTCCTTTTTCACTCGCCTTTTTCACCGCTCTTCGCTTTAACCCCGTGAACAGCTCCACGAACGGCTCGGCCAGCTCACCCCCTCTCCCCGCGTTCTCACAAGTCGCTCCCGCAAAGCACCTCGCTCAGAAACAGCCCTATAAACCGGGCTCCTTTTACTAGAAAACCGGACAACTCCGCTTGCACAGTATGCGTGTCATTTGTTATTTTTAAATACAATAGTCTATTATTTAACATCGTTGTCTCCGGGAGATGGTGGCGGTCCCCCATTTCATGAGCGAAAGGAGAAAGCATTCCCAGACCATTGTGTGGTTATGTCACAGGAAACTGTTTCAGCTGCGTATTGTGTTACATCTTCAAACCCCACCAAGTTCCACTTCGCTTTGCTTGAAAAGTTGCTGTGACCGGTGTCACGACAATTGGGCAACTGGCATTGTGCGAGTGACAGGCGTGTGCGTCTCTCCGGGCCGCAGGGAGCCCTCCCGGGGAGGGAAACCTCTCCTTCTACCCAACGAGGCTTGTGTTTTTATATTTTTTCTTCTTTCACTTGTGTAAAACCGAGGGGAGCGGGGTCCGAAGTCACTGGCCCCCGGGTAGACGCCCGAATGTCGGGCAGAGGCAGCAGGAGCCCCATCCCCACAGATGGGGCTTTCAACTTCACCCGCCCGAAAACTTCAGCCTCTGTCACTAGTGCAAGGAGGTGTAGCTAATAAATGACAAAACGCAAAACCTGTCTCCCAGGACAGCAATGAGCGATAGCAGGGGTGCTCTCGTCTACCTTCTCAACTCTGCTGGGGCAAACTGAATTAAAGAAGACAAGGCGAGGTCGCAGTTTAAAATCTGGGAAGGTAAACTCTGACCTAATGAATAGATTATTAAAATAAAAAAAACACAGTGTGCAAAGTCTTAATGTCTCTGTGTAGGCATGTTTATTTGCCACAGTTATTACCAAATAAAAGTGCATGTAATACTATTCTGGCTTTTAACAGCGCAAGTTAGACGGCTTTGTATTAGTAACGGGTAGTACTATGGGAGAATTAGATTTCGGCGGTGGAGCCAAGCAAGTGAAGAACCTCTTCTCTGAGAAAGGCATTCAAATCAGAGATAACTCCTAGAAGAAGTTAAAGACAGACACGTACACTGATCACTGTTTAGAAACATTATTGACAATGTTTTGTGGTTTGTGTGTCGCAAAGCCTTCTCCAGCTATATTTAAATGACCCCACTAGCTATTAGTCCTCCACATTGTGCAGAGTCAAATTAGTGGTGTACTTGTAATAAAATGCATACCGGCTCCTTGCAGTGGCTAAATCCATTCCTTTCTGAAGCCATACAAAAATTATGCAAATCAAATCAACGCAAGAACTTGTCTTTGAAATGATAATATTTTACTCCATTAATCTCTGATTGCGAAATTACCCCGTTTCTGTATATGAAACAATATTTTTGGACTGCACAAATTAAAACATCAGAAATATAATCTGTTGCTCTACGTGTCTGGAGGAAGGGGAATAATGTTCCTGATTTAAACATTCCTCACACCAAAATCACAAAAATTTATTCTCGTAGTCGAAAGGCATGCAGATGGAGGCAAAACCAGCACCTACGTTTTACACGGATGGCCACGTAGACCTAACGTGTGTAGCATATGTCTATGAGTGTAGATATGTATGGAGATTTGTATCTCTCGTGTGTGCGTGTGTGTCTGTGCGTATCTACACACACTCTGAACTGAATTACATCAATTCTCCCGGGATCACGGTATTTATTTAAGTACTCTTCCCAGGTCATAACTGTAACACTCACTTAATAGCATTAATCCCCTGTTATAATGTAAACACAACGGCCATTGTATTCCCAATCTGTATTGTTCCACTAATTATTAAAGAGGAGGAACTAAAAGCAGTCAATTCGCGAAGATAAACACCACTTCTCCTGGAAAAAGAACAGCTTCCCAAATAAAAATGCAGAGAGTATAGCACATTTTGCAAGGCATGCAGGTTGGCTTAGAGAGATTCATGTATGACTTTATAATGTTATAATTAATTTTGCATTCTCGGCTCTCCAGCTGCTGCTCCTTTCAGAAGCAGAGCTCATATACTTAGAAATCGGTCTGCGGAACACAGCAATTGACTATTCAGATGTAGTCGCATGATATCGATTATTCCATAGAAATACTGAAATATGAATGTGTTTTATATAAAGCCCTTGTTTTTAGAGTTTCCCTTTTTATTTATTATATGCGCATTAATCACCAAGCAGGGAAGCAAATGTCTTTTCTGTAATCTGTTGCACTGAGTTTACCAGTTGTTTATCACTCTCTTATCAGGAAGTCGGGAGTTAATGACAAGAAATACCTGTTGGTGTTAACCTCCTCCCCCTCACCTGCTTTTTAAAGGATTGTCTCTTCTACAGGCCAGCTGATAGATCTGGATAGGAATTAATCCGGTATGCCTGGTGTCCAGATCTCTGCTGCTGCTTGTAGCGGCAGGGGTAAACTGGTATGTGGGTTTCACAAAAAAGGAGAGTAAAGGAGAGAAATAAAAACTGAGATAGAAAAAGAAAGCTGAAAGCTCGGATTGCTTCAGACATTTTACACATCGCGGGGCTTGACCGTAGTTCCAGCACGGCATTTTCCCCGCTGTGTCCGCCAAGCTATTGAAACGACTTCTCCAAGTGTATTTTTGTTTTTTATCAGCTGCATGTTTAATTGATTAACAATAGGCTGCTCTACACACCCGCAATTTTTCAGCTACTGCCATCTCCCCTCCTGCCGGTGGCCAACCGATTCCCCGGTGTCGTCTCCATCCTACCTGACTGAAACTACTTGAGGTACTTCTTGAAGAACTCGTCAATAAATGGCAACTTCATTTGTTTAAGTATGGAATAAGTGCGCACTCATAGATGTTGAAAATAAAACACAGTTTCATTTTTTTTTTTTCCCCCGAGCACTTGGACAATATTACTGAGGCCATTCGGGGCTGGTAACTTGCTGCAGGTTGCAGGTGAAGGGCTTGTGGAAAGCGCGGTGGCTTCCAGACCTGCGGGCCCGTCCCTACGTACCAAACTGACCCTGATCCTGCTCCGCGCGGACGGCGGCGGCGTTGCGGGACGCAGGTGCGGCCCAGGATGCGCGGAGCGGCCTAGCACGCCTCGGCCCCCGGCAGCGGCTTGGTGGGACGGGCAGGGCCCAGCGCCGTGCCCGGGGCTGTCGGACTGGAGGAGTGCCGGGGGAGGGGAGCCCTGGCCCCACCGCGGGTATGGGGACACCGACACAGGGGACCGCCGGCACCGTGCCTCGTCCCGGGAGGCAGAGGGCAGAGCTTGAGTGCGGGCAGCTCGCCGCCGTCTTCTGAAGGGACCCTCCGGACTAAGCATAAAGAAATGTACGTGCACGTAGATGTGCGTATTTAAGCTTGCACTGAGGGGACAAGAGCGGTGCCTCCACTTCGTCTTCCTGCGCCTGGGCCGGAGCAGTGCTGGCACTGTGTGGAAGCTGAAAGTGTTCAGGGCCGATTTCACTCGCCTTTTTAAATTAAGAGACTATAGAGACTATATAGACATAGAGACTATATTCCGGGAGACTATATTCCGGGAGATAGATCTGGCAAAAGGGGGAAGGCGTGGGGGGAGGAGCAGATAGCCCCCCGGAAGAAGTCACCCAGGCCTCTTCCCCACGCACCAGCGAAGAATAGAAATAAAAGAAAGATGGGGGGAGTTCTTTTTTTTCTTCATGTGCAAACGCGTTCCTTGACTAGATCTTGACTGTTTGTAGCAACTTATAAAACTGTAAAGTTCACGCTGCCAGGAACAGTGCGATCCTGGATCTGCTGATTTGAGCAGTTGCTCTTCTCCTTACCATATAGGGCAGTACTTTTACCAAGCGCTCGCTCTCCCCTTGCGCGCTGCCCGGCTCCGCCGCGCCCGGCCCTGCGCGCACACACGCGTGCGAACGCACACATCTCACACGCGTGTGCGCTCCTGCAGCGCTTCGGAGAGTGTGTGCGGGAGGGGATGCAGATATCTATTATACACATCCTTCTCTGTTGCCACTGTGGACATAGAAAGAGGGCGAGAGTGTGTGCAGTGGAGAGTGTGCGAAAGAGCGTTCATGGCTCCGCGAGTCCGGAGAGGAGCTGATGAACAGTATCATCGTTTGGCTTCAGCAGCGTGCTCGCAGTCGGAGAGGCTGCCTTGCATTACAAAGCCTGCCTTCGCTGTCTGCCTTCCCTGCCTGCCTGCCGGCCGCGGGAGGAGACGGAGCCGGGGCCGGGGCCGGGGCCGGAGCGGGAGGGGGCGGGTCCGCCGGGCTATGCAGATGAGCGGCGGTGACGGACAGCTCTGTTTTCCAATGTCCCTCAGAAACTCGAGTGCTGCTTCCCTCAACTCTTCACTCCAGACTCTATACTTCCCCCAAAATACAGGCTCGCAGGCGCTGGGGGAGCTGGCTGGCTGACTGGGAGAACTCCATATGCAGCAGCCACTTTTCTGATTTCGGGGGCTCGCTTCTCTCTCCCCTCCTCTCTGTCCTCCTCTCTCTTGTTTCTTTCCCTTTCTGTCTCTTGTTTTATTAACCCTCTCCTCTTCCATTTCCCCCAGATGCCCTTCCCCTCCCGGATAGATTTCTGACCTTTCCTACTAATTTTCCTTTCGGGGGTCCTTTTTTTTTTCCCCTCCTGTTTGTTTTATTCTGGTCGGGTGCGCATGGGGGGGCGCCTATAACAATTCTGATTCTCTACATAACT
>VZRQ01003011.1:834471-943837 GCA_013397975.1 Machaerirhynchus nigripectus | reverse complement strand
AAAAAAACAAGCCTGCCACCACTGAAAGTTTCTGGCTCCGTCATGTATTACATCTCACTTGAAAGCGGTTCAGAATCGGCGCTCGTCTGAGAGATCATGGAAGGAATGTAATCAATACCGGGAGGGTTTTATTGCTTATTAACTTTTGAAACAAACAAACCAGCCCTGCCACCGACCCCTCCCCACCCCACCCCTACAAAAAAAAAAAAAAACAAAAAAAACCCAAAAAACAAAACAAGACAAAAAACCAAAAAAAAAAACCAACCAAAACCAAAACCAAACCCAAAAACCCAGGCAGAATTTTTATATAAGTTGATTCTTTGCCATCTGAGTTCAGACAGGCAAGCTTCCCACGATCCAGGTAGTCGAAAAGAGCCTTTCCATTGTAGGAACTGTATAATGATGGTAAAAAAAAAAAAATACTGTTATTAGAGTAATACTCCACATTAAGTAATGTGATGTTCACCCTTTTGTTTTTAATCCAGTAACTAATAATTTAGGTATGTTTGCAGCTTCTAAAGAAATAAAGGCGAGGGGTAAAAAAGAAATTCAAAACAAAGGGATCCACAGTGCATAGTCAAAGCACCCATGCATCTAATCCCCGCTTATTACTCGGCGTCTCTGAAGCAGAGTATTTATTGAAAGTACAGAAGGAAAGCGCGATTCGCGGGACACACGCTGACACGCAGGTAGCTCGGAGCTGCAGGCAGCGACCTGGAGGCAGGCGGGCTCTGGGGGAGTGTTTTACCTGTAAGCGCCCTGCCCGAGGTGACAGCCGGGCTCCCGCAGCCTGGACCCGTGCCCCCCTCCCCAGCCGTGACTCATGGAATAATGTCACCATTTCACATCCAATCCCGACCGAGCCGGCTGCATTTTCCGTAAGCAAGAAGTAAGGGACAGAGGGACGCGGCCACTCGGCCTCGGGGTTGGCCACCGTTAACTTAAGATCCTTTCAGGATTTAGGGACTGAAAGGAAAGGGCGGGGGATGTCAAGCCCTGCCCAGCCGCCCTCGGAAAGGCAGGAACGCAAGCAGGCAGAAAAAGTCACTTCTCACTCGGTCTTGTATCATCCGTGACGGGGAATTTCAAAATATTCTCCAATATTTGTGCCGGGGGAAAAAAAGTCCTATTGCTCCTCGCACGACGGCTGTGTGGATACTGTTGCTGCTCGGGCTCTTAAAGAATGCCTAGGAAATAAAATAAAAATAAGTATGTGCATTTTTATAGGGAGATAAATTGACAATTTATTGTGTATAACTTCTGATCAATTATTAATCGTTAGTGTCAACAACAGGGTTATAATTACCTTCAGTTATTTAAAGGGATATTTATTTTTTCTTCTCTCTGATCTGGTAATTAGTTAATGCTCTGGAGTAATAAATTCAAAGCTGATTTGATAATGATTGAGACAGGGGTTTTTTCTCTCTCTTTTGGCAGCCCCCCTCTCTCAGGGAGGGGGAGGGAGGAGGAGGAGGTGTCCCCCCGTTTGCAAAGAGTCCATGTAAAGGCAAATCACTGCGCGTTTCACTTTTCAGACCATAAATAACGATTCTGGGAGTAAAAAGGCGAAATGACAAACAAATAGAGCGCAGCTGGGATGAATAAGGCCGATCAAAGTTAGCGGGGGCTGACGCTTTCCCGCAGCCGCCGCAGGTCTGAGTCCCATAAAGGTGCCATCAACTCTTACCTCTCTCCCTGAGATCAAGGGAGAGGGCGAGCAGGATATTTTAACCCCCTGACATCTTCCAGCGAGCGGAGGAGGGGAAAGGGAAGAAGGAAACTGCATATTTCTTGTTTGGGGGAATCAGTGCCTTCACCATTGCTCTAAGGAAGGGGCTTCACCTGGAGCCCGTGAAGCTCCCGCCCAGCCCGCGCAGGATGCACGGGGGACAGAGACGGAGAGGCGCAGCGCAGTGCGGGGCTGGCTCAGCTCCTCGGAGCGGCACAGGGGCAGCCTGGTGCATTTAAATGATCCCCAGCCCGGCTCAGCCCTGGGGATGGGGAAGCAAAAAATTATTTTTTTCCCCCCTCCTTGCCGGAGCTCGGCAGAGCTTCATCGTGAAGAAAAGCAGCGAAAGAGCAGCCCGCGGGAACCGTGGCTGCTGCCTTGCTCCCGGGTCTTGGGGCGTGGGTAACCCCCTCCTCCCCGGGCCTGGGACTCGGCAGCCTGGGGGAGGTGACTACGGAAAACTCCCCTTCCACCCCCCCAACAAGGGCGTGTGGCGCTGAGCCGAGGTAGAAGCTCCATCGTTGCCCCCCTCCCCGCTTTCCTAGACCTCTACTTAATTTAGCGTCAAGAGAGGTCTCGGAGCCAAAAGGGGTGGGTTTTTTTGTTTGGGATTTTTTTTTTTTTTTTTGGGGGGGGGTGTTTTTTTTTTTTTTTTTATTTTTATTTTACCGCGATGGGGCCCGTCTTACGGCAGTTCTGAGGGAGGTGGAATAAGTGTATGTCATATTATATGTAACAGTTATACGTTTATATATAAAAATGTTTTCCCAGTGCAACAAAACTGCATTGGGAATTGCAGTGCAAAATGCAAGTTTTAAAATTAATTCATCCTGACAGGTTTGACATCGCCCGGCTCCCTTTTTTCCTGCAACTACGTCCGCAAATGAATGCCGCTTCCAGAGTGTATGTTTTAATTTGTCACATCAAGGCAATAAAAGGGAGCGATATATACTTAAGCCAGTTAACATTGTAATAACAGGTTTAAAGGAGCAATTAAATGGTAGTGAGTCGCATGTCTGACTTTCTATAGGCATTACCACATCAATGGTACCTTTTAGGCTGACTATAACTTAGCATGATTGTCTCAATTAGTTTAGCTACATGATAGTTATTGTGAACTCTTTGTGAGTAATCAATGTTACGCAAGCTTATGGGAAGGAGGCTTTAATAGGGGTGAGCAGCAGCTAAGTAACACGGACCTCCTATTTTAAAGAAACACCTTTCTCTCTCAGTGTCTCTGTTTCTCGCTCTCTCCCTCTCTTTAGTTCTTTCCTCCAAGCCCCAAGAAAGAAACGGTAATTTATAGCCTTATAAATCTGTTTCCAAGATCGGTGTAGCTGAACGTAGATTTACAGGCAAAAAGCAGCTTCTGCCGTGGTTGATCAACGAAAGAGCCCAGCGCGGATAGCGAGGCACCCCCGCTCCGCCTCTCCTTCGCTTTAGTGGTGTGTGTCGTGGCTGCTCACTGTCATGATTAAGCCCCGAGCCACAAATAACCTTGAGGGATGCTCACCTAAAACGATATGTGTGTGCACAACTCTTAGGGGCGCCTGGGCTTCCGCTTGCTGACACCGCAGCCAGTCCGAGCGGAGAGCTGCGGGGACGGACACGCGTGTGCGTGTGAAAGAGAAACCGGTGTACGCGTGTGTGGGTGTTAAAACGAGGGGCGGAGGGAGGAATGGCTGTAAAGCAGGGTTATAAATACGCTTTAATGCAGACAGAAAAGTCCTGCCGGAGCAGCGGGCCGCTCGGTAACTTGTTAATTCTCCATTTACAGACTTTCTTGCTAAATACTGAGCCACGGATGGCTAATGCAAAATACGGAGGGCTGAAAATTTAGTGGGAGCTGCTTGAACTGCTTCAAAACACTAACAAGTATGTATTGTTTTCTGTCATGGGGGAAAAAAAAGAGCAAGAGAGCGTGTACCACTGAAATTTAAGATAAACAAAATGCAGGGATATTTCTGTTGGTGAAGTTATTCTCATTAGTCCTAACAATGTCTTGCCATTAGACAAAGCTGGAGTCAGGCTCAGTTGCAAGATTTCAGATCTGCAAGCTTTTTTTTTTTCTTTTCTTTCTTTCTTTTTTTTTTTTTTTTTGCATGCACATTACATTTCTGTCATGCTTTGCAGAAGAACACGATATCCCCAAAGAACCCAAAGAAGAAAAAAAATACTCTGACAGCAACCATTAGTTAAGAGTGCAATGAATAAACCCCTTGCACAAGAGTATCAGGACTAATTAAGATTCTGTTTAGCAGCCCTGGATGGAATGTTAATGTAGCTTTGACTAACTGGGAATAGGCAGGGGGAAAAACTGCATTTTAAGAGGAATGCTGGGGTGATAACATCTCTCACTTCTTCTGTCCAAGGTCTGCCCAAGCCTGTTACAAAGTCATTATCTCAAATTACTCCTGTACTTCATTTTTAGAGGGTTTGGGCAAGATCCCCTGGCGTTGAAGCGCTGCCTAGAGCCTCACAAAGCCAATACTCTCTAAGGGGATAAAGGCTGAATCAACCCACTATCTCTACCTTCGAGAGTTTGCTGGTACCAGTTTCTTGGACAAATACAGCCAGGATTCTGGAGGCAGATTAGGATCTATTGCTGGCGTCTCCTCGCAAATCCCTAAAGGGTTTTTGACCCTTTGAAGTTTCATCTATTTTGCTTACACAGAAGTTTACATGATTAAGTCAGGATTTTACAAGGCTCAACAAGGCAAATTTAGTCACCTCGGAACACTCAACACCAAAAAAAGAGTAAAATATCCAGTTGTCCTGCTACTCGTTTAGTTCCAGAAATACTAGCATACTGTCATATTTAGAGTGATCAGTTTAATAAAATAGAAAAATATCCGCAAGACTGCTTCAGCAGGGGAGGGTAAAAAATCCCCCTCCCCCAAGGATTAATATTATTATGGTTATTAATTTTATTTCAGTTGTATTTTTTCAGACTTTGATATAGCATTTCCCCCGCTCCCCATTGCCAATGATTGTTAAGGCAGCTATGTTTATCAGAGAGCGGCTAAAACTTCCTGAAGTGCTTTCCAGTCTTTTTAACATTTCGAGCCTGCGTTTGCTTCCCCTTATCCAGACAGTTACATTTTTTCGTCGTCGAGCAACAAGCCCCCCTAATCCTTCCCTCTGAAATAAACTTTTGCTAACACTTTACTTGTTAAAAGCAGCCTTGCATAATGCAAATCTTTTCCTAGAATGAGAGGGCTTGGAACTGACAGCATGAACAGGAGAGGAGGAGCAGGGCTCTTTCTCAGGGAATGGTTACCTATTTAAAGAAGTCTCCCGCAGTCAGAGCGGGAGGGCTGTAGCCAGGGACTGCAGTTGCATCTGGCCCACCCTACTTCCATGGTCTTTTGTAGAACACAAACCGACTCTTTCTCTTTTTCCCTTTCTCTTTTCCTCTCTCCCCGTTTCCCACCAGAGGGATGATCACTCTGCTAACAAATTACTCCTGCAGTTATTATCGATAAAGGAAGGAATGGTTTGTTCAATTCGTCCAACCTCTGAAATAAGAGTAATAGTGATAATAGTAGTAGTAATCATAATAATAATACCTGGCAGGCTGGATCAGTGAGTAGCAGGGACAGCAAGAGCAATCAGGTGAGCTGCAGATTTCTCTTCCTCAATTGATTTATAATTGATGAATGGATTTTCTAGTGCAGCTGCAGCGTGGTTAAAATCTATTGAAGAGGTAGGTGTTCTGGAAGGTGTTATTTTGTACGGGAGACAGTTAGGAGTAACTGGGTGCATTTATCAGCAGGAGATCTGAGCAAGCAACATGATGACACTGCTGCTAGTGGCTAGGATTCAACTTTCCACAGGCCTCCAGCACCTGCAGTCTCATAGGTGACTTACATGGAAATGGTTCCTGCCGGCTGCCAGCCACATGCTGCATCAGGGCATTGATCTGGCACAGAGCTACCCACTGATTTTGGCCAGAAATGCTTTGCCCTCCTCCCAACAAGCCGTTCAATGCTCAGCTGGTGGAAATCGGTCAGGCCTGGTTTTGCAAGAGAAGGGGGAACAATGTCTTGCAGCATTTCTCTCACACGTTTTAAGGAAGTGGAAGGGATTTTCATACCTTTTAAGATGGGTGTATTTCCTACTTCTGGTATGACATTTCCCTGTGCCTGTAGGGATGTACCGGGTAGCTGGTGCATTTGCAATGTGTCTTAAAGAGACAGAACTTTGATGTGGGTATCAAGAGATATGCAAAGCTGTTATCAAGCCTCTGGATCGTGGGTATTTACCACAGGTCTGGATGAACTTTGGGACCTGGTCCCTGAGTGGGGTTTTTTCCCTGTATTCTGGATTAACACTGTAAACCGTGTGGGCTTCAGTGTAGTACCTTGTTTTTTTGTTGCTCTTTGGGAAAACAAACCCCAAAAAACTATAATCGGAAAGGACAGGCCTCCAGGCATCAGGACCTCTCTGTGCTGCTTGTAAAGGAGCTTAAGGCTATGTTCAAGAAGGAGACAAGGTGTAAATGGGATAGAAAGATCTTACTTGGCTTCTTATCTTTGAGAACACTTGGTTTCAGGACTGTACAATTTTTTGACCCTAAACTCACCCAAGAAATGAGGTTCTGCCTTCCCTTATGTCTAAAAAGGCTTCAGCCTTGCCAAAGGTGAGACGATTATGCCTAACCATGTTTGGGATGCTGACCCCAGCATGCTGACCCCAGCATGCAGACCCCATGTTCTTGAAGGGCTCAGGCTGGTATACCCTCTCCAAGCAGGCCTAAAACCCTAGCCCCTTGCTGGAGGGGGTCACCTTTTCCAGCATGCGATGGGATTCCTCCTGCTGGTGAGGGCACAGCACAGACCCAACACAAAACCTCTGAAGTCGGGATAGAAAATGTGACTTAACCTCCCGGCCATGCAGCCATGTCTCTGCGCTGCCTCTCCCTCTCTCGAGCTGTGCCCTTTTCTGCATTAGGAGAGGGGGGACAAGCAAGCCCCCTCCCTCCCCTTCCCCCTTCTTTACCTCTCTGTGAGAGAGGGGGCACGGAGATTTTCCTGGAGAGGCGGGCTCCAGCATATGGACATTATCTTCCCTGAGCTTGGAGCTGTGTGTGCCTGTGGCGGGAGCAGATTTAAGCCACATTTTGCCACGTTTTGTATTTCCTGTGGGATATCTGCACACAGGCAAGGTGGCTTCCTGTTCAGGGAGAGGGCTGCTCCGGGGCAGCTGCTGAAATGCAGGTGAGGGCCAGTCCCACCGATGGGGTGGTGAGAGGGAGTGTGAGGGGAAAGCTGTGGGATTTAATGCCTCTCTTTCTCTTCCTGCTTGCTCTTCTGCTGCATGAGAAGATTCTTATTCTCAGCACGTTTCTCCTGAGAAAAAACAACCCTCTCCAAACCCAAAATCTCCAGTGCCATGCTCAGGTCTGTTTCTTTCTCCAGATCATGAGACTTTTTTTTTGGGTGGATTTTAATTTGTCTTCTGATTTTTAAACTTCTCTCACACTAATTGTTACACTCTAAGTTTGGAAGAGAGGTATTAATCTACAAAATCATGAAATGTGGAATACTTACCTCATTACTCAGTTCCACCATCTGGGGCTTAGAAGTGAAAAAAACTCCCCCAAAAAATGAGCATGAGATTTCCCTTAAACCACGGAAATCTCACTTGACTTTAAAATATTATTGTCAGCAAAGCAATTGCATAATTGCATTTCAATTTCTCTATGTTCAGCTGGTATTAATGTCTGTAAGCTAGATCTTTCCTCTTCATTAGCCGACACCTTTTTTTAAAATTCTTGTTAGAGCTGCAAAATGTGCTTATAGAGGAATAAAAATCTAACTTATTTGAATTTTTTTGCAATAAATAATTTGAATTAGAGAATATTATTAATGAATGTGTAAGAACACATAATTTATCTTTCCTATCTGAATATGGAAAGTTTGCTATATCAAAGAATTGTTTTACTTTTTTTTTTTTTTTACAACAGTTACAAAGAAAAAGATAGCGGAATCCTCCAAACCACCATTGTGCAAAGCCCCTTCTGAATTACAAACACACATAATTCTACTTCAGCTAACTTCAGGGGGAGTTAAATATTCAAGAAGTAACATTAAAAGGAAATTTTCGTTATCTGTAATAGCAAGAATGAAATTATAGTCCTGCAATTGACATAATAGGAAAAAAATGTTTACAGAAACTAATAAACATAAGAAACTACTCAGTAAAAAGCACATTTTTTGAGATGTTTTAGAGGACTAGAAACAATAAAAATGTCCATGGAAATATGGTCCATAATATCCTTGAAAAATCTGTGCAGCTGAGTCCAATTTCTATTATTGTATCCAGTCCTAAAAACCTGGTAAAGTTGAGCAATTCATCCTTAAGTTTTTTTAATGTAGTATGCATAGAATATTACTTTTATTAGTGGATTAGGATTAGGTTTGTGATTCTGAACATAATAAGTCACACTGTAAATCCATAGTAAACTTGTTTTCAAGCTAATGAAAGGATTTGACGGCAGATAAATCTATATTTTGTGTATACTCACTTTTCTTTTTTTCCTTTTTCTTTCTTTTATTCTAATCCCGTCTATAATGTCTGGGAATATTAAATATGAATGCAATAGGTGCTTGTGTGACTCAGTGTATAATACAGCTTCAGTCATCTTCCATTATCACAGAGTCATTAGAATATTATTATAAAAGTATATATTGGATATGCTGTAAAAAAATCAGATGTGGGAAGCAGCCTCTTTTAAAATATGTGAAATCACTCATCAATTAATACTGAGAAAACAGTTTCTAATATTGTTTAATTATGAGTTAGCTATTTTTCTATTTAAGGGTAATAGAAGAGTATGCCAGTTCTAAAATTCAAAATCTAAAATGCTCTAATGAATACAAGCCTAAAAGTAAAATAGAAAGTACTATCTTTCTGGTGGAAAATTGCTACCATGGGTATCCACCTTTGTGCAGAATGAAGAGAAGTCCAGTGAAATAAACCCTGAATGGTTACAGGAATAATAACTTTATTGTAAAACGTATGCATAAGAGGATAAAAGTAAGATCCCACAGCCATCACTTATGGGGTATCCACACTACCAACTTCTTGAATTGAAAGAATAAAGAAGTTAAATGAGTTTTTTAGTTGTCTACTTTTTGATACTGTAATACATTGGATTCCATGAACTGGGTCATGTAAGGGCCAAACTCCAGCTACCTCTGGGGCCCAAGACTGTGATGATCATGCCTCCAAGGCATACTGGGCATGTGACAAGAAAAGCTATTGTCCTGGTCTGGATCTGGGAGTCTTCTGGGATTTTCTGGAAGAAATCTGCTGTGATGCACTCTTCCATCTCCATCTCTTCTAGCTTCTTTCTCAGTCTGTGATTCCAGACGCAGCTGGTTAGTACATCACAGATCAGGTCAGGCAATTGCATTTGATGTGTGGGGGTCATATGTAGGACCCATATGTAAGAGAGAAGGAGATGGATGGGGGGAGAAGAAGAAAGAAAGAAACCACTGCCTTGCAAATGTGCGAGGCACAAGCACTGTTAAATGGCAATATGTTGGGAATCAAATGGTATGAAATATGTCAGATCTGATACTTCCTCACGTATGCTATTTCCACATTTTTAAAAAGAGATAAAAATAAGTTGTGCTGTAACTAAGTCTTATCACCTATCCTCCTCAGTAAGAATCCAGTATTTTGTGTATACACATCATCAGCTGAACTGAATGACTGATACATTAGGTAGTGTCGGATGTGAGGATCTGGGACTGCACTGACTGTTGGGAGCTTATCCTGACTGCTTTCTTTTCACCTCATCTGTCGAAGCCATCAGATATTTCTGGAACAGCGTCTACCGGTGGCAGAGATAGACTCCTTGTTCCCTGTCAGACAGTCTTAGTCATCACAGCAATTATTTGATGTGGGGAGTAAAGAAGGGCAATTTTTGGCGGGGGGAGGGGGAGGTAAAGTAAATACCTAATACTGAGAACACTCTCAAGAGAAATGTGGGTTGTTTTTACACAGGAGAGAGGAGGCGGAAACCACAGCTTTACCAGAATCGGAGCTTTATAATGTTCAGCCAGGATTTGGCTATCTGCTGAGACAGAACTATCAGCTTGTAACATAACACTGGCAATGCCCAAGTTAAAGGAAAACTATACTTTTAAAATATTTTTTACACTGAAATTGTGACATCATATTACTGTAGCTCTACATGGTTACATGTTAAACACATTAATCTCTTCAAATATGCTAATAATGCATGAATCAATACAGAAGGATCTATGAGTTGACTTTAAGGGAATACAGTTGCCTTTATCTAAGAATGTAAACACATTTAGAGGTATAATAGATAAACCATAATGAGGTTAGGCTTTCCATCAATTCATTTAAGATTTAAGCTTGTAACTTTTGTTATACTCTGTAAGATTCTCCTACATGAATCCCATGTAAGGAAACCAAAAAATGAAGATAAAAAATGAAGATATTCTTTATCCAACTATTCAGAGTTTATTGCAATTTATAAAGAGAGTGGGATAGAATTTATAGTAATTTGAGAAAAAGTCCTTCTAAATAAGGTGGGATTTTTTCTTTCTTCTTAAACTGTCAATAAGTCAGGCTTTGGAGTGGTAAATAACTATGTGCAACAGGATTTCAACAAGTCCATCCAAAATATGACCTTGAAGAGGAACCTGGAGGTGTAAGGTGTTCAAGTAATTTCCATGTCACAACTCCTAAGTGCATTTACATTTTCACATGCGTATTAAGCATATCTTAGTTGAAAGTAGTCACTCGTGTTACTCAAAAGAGACTGGTGAATTTGTTCAGAGGAATTTGGCCTGATGAGTTTTCTGTGAGTTTAACAAGAGAAGCAGATCATGGATTTGACGTGATAACACGCAAATGCAGGTAAACCAAAAAACCGCTGAAATGCATGTGAAATAACAATGCTAGCAGATTGTTAAAAATACATAATGTTCGATGAACACTTATATGTATATATATGCTGCAGATGGAGCTAAAAGTAAGATCCCTATTTAAAGATGAATAACATTGTCATATATGAGATTCTGGTGTGGTTCTTATTGTTAGATGCAATCCTTCAGACAAGAATTTTTTACGACTGATGTCAGCCTCACACTGCATGTCTTGCTTTTATATAATAAGAAAGCTTCCACAAAACAGTTTAACTGTTTCCAGGAATGATAGGGAGAAATTGTTTTGTTTGCTAATGTTAAAAATCTGCGTGACTTTACTGAATAAACTGCTTTACAGTAAATGATTTAAATTTAAGGAGGAGGTATATTGAGGCCAAAAGGAGGTGCATTTTTTTCTTTCCCGGTAAAAATACACACCCATTTGGCAGTTACCATTGGACATATTTGACATAATAGCTTAGAGTTTAATTTTTTGTAGATTTCATCTGTAGTGCGTATGTTCAAGGATGGCAATCAGAACAGAGCTAAGCATGTCATTCCTTATAATTGTTTCTCTTATGTGCCTCGGTAACTCTAGAAGTGAGGGCAAGAATACTGTCTCTTTTTCTGCTCTCATTCCTCCTTCATTGCCGTCCACATCGGTTCATGGCAGTCTGAAGAAGGACAGATTAATCAGCCTTGAAACAAAGTTCTGAGTGGGGAGCAGAGCAGGGACAGGGGCAGATGTCTGCAGGACTTGGGATCTGAAGGAGGAGGGAACTGGCTCTAGAAGAGGACATAGACAAGGTCAAGCAGTAGAAACAGTAAAAAACTAGGAAGAGATGTGAGAACAGCTTGTGCAAAGGAAAACATAAGGGTGTAATACGACAGGTTAGAAAAGACTGTGAAAGGTCTATGGCCACCAAAACACATCATCTTTCAGGACCTGGGGTAAGACCCAGGATTTCTTTTTCAGAGTTCCTCTTCTACTTACCAAATAACTGGGATGTCATTGGCAGTGTATATCTCTTATTTCCTATACCAGTGGGACCAAAATCCCTGCTGAATATTCCCTTGTTTCACGTGAAAAACTTCTGCTGGAATTCAGATTCCAATGCTGTTGTCTACAGTGTGAGAATTGGAAAGATTTCATATGATTAACATTTTTGTCAGACTGAGAAACAAAGAAGTGATTATCTTTTTTCTTTCCTAGGCCTTGCATCATCCCACTTGATTGTCTGCTGAATAGACAGATCTCTCAGAATGAGGCACTGTTCCAAAAACTAACCTTCACTAGTGGATTTCCTAACTTTTTAATGTTTGGCCTTGTAGCCCCAATATTTTGTTTAAACTTGATCCTTGAATCAAGAAGCAAGCGCTAGAACAAAACAACACAAGTGGGCTTTTTTTCACTCGCATCCATACTATGACTGTTTAAATGTATGTCTCTGTGTGTGTGAATGTACACATATATGTGCTTTATATGTGTGTATATATATACACATGTATGTGTTCTCTCTTTTTTTATGTCTTTTTTGTGGGCTGAAGATGGAAAAAAGTGTAGCGGGGAATTATATAATCCTATAAACAGTTATGTTGGTGAAGTAATTTACCTTATTTGAGTGAGGACTGCCAAATCCAGCATGAGAATTTTTGACATTGATGTTATTCAGATGTGAGAGTTTCTAGGAATGCAACTGCTGGCTGTAGTTATTTGGAGACTTTCTGTTTCTTCCAACTGTTAGTGCTGCAATATGCTGTAACTAACTGATTGCAGCAAGGCTCCATGCTAAATTTACACATACAGAGTTCCATATCTGTCCAAGAATGTATGCAGATAGCTAGTGTCAGTGTAGGCACTGAGCCATTTGTAAGTTTAAAGTTACTGATTTACATTAATATTTGTAGGATTTGCGCCTTGGTTAATTTGTCTTCTTCCTAAATGGGAAAGGGATATGAACACGTCAGGGCTAAACTGACAAATGTGTTAGTCCTGCCAGAGCATTCATAGTGTATCTAATGTTTTCTTGAGTCAGTTGGTTAGTCAGTCAGTGATTCTTTCCACCAAAAAATTACCCCTAGAAAGGAAAACAAGCCTAAGAACTCAGCAGCAAAAAGTGTTAGAGAAAAATATATTTTTCTCTTTCTTCCTTTCAGCTGCTCCAGACAAATAAGACATGGCATAATGTATATGAACTAAACAAACATCTAACACCTGATGAGATCCAAGAAGGGAATGAGAAAATAGGGAATCATACGAAGCAAAATTTTATGAAATTTGCAGTTCACAACTATGCTGATTGGTAGTCACACCAGCAAGAATTCAGATCTCTGTTTTTCATGTATGTATACATATGTCCCTGTTTCTCCTGGTGTTTTACACAAATGGTGACACAGGTGTGCACAGACACTTCTCTCTAGCATAACTGATTCTTATGCAAATCACCAGCACACTTTGACCTCAGATGCTGTGTTTCAGGATGTTTGGTAATTTTTGATAAGTATTTACAATAGCAAAAGATTTATATCAAAACATTTTTTGCAATAGTCAACCAAGAGTGTTTAAAAAAGTCTATTATACCATATAAAACCCATCAGTCTCAATAATTTATGTATCGGATCAGGAGAGCACCACTGTCTAAAAGTTAATGCAAGTTAAGGAAGGCAATTGAAATGTACTTGAACAGGCCAGTGCCTGGTAGTGCCTGTGACTTTACAGTTAAAAATTTCTTACTTTAAAATGCTCCTGTCTTGCCAATAGCCATGTGTTGGTCTTCTTTGACACTGTATAATAAGGTTTCATATGTTTTAAAAAAAGGTTGTCTGGGTACGGGAAAGATTGAGATTGCTTATGCAAGACAAATTTAGGGATAGTTTGTCTGACCTATTAAGTGCCTGACTGTGCCACATGGGACAATGACCTCCACTGCTTACGTCTCTATGACTTTGTCTCAGGCAGGGACTGAGGGATGTAGCACCCAGGGCTGAATCTGACTACTCCTGGTTGGAGACATCTTTCTTTCTACTTGAAGTAACAGGAAAAGAGCAGTCTTAGGCTGAGCAAATCCCCTGCCCCTGAAAGAAGGCGGGACTCTAAGCGGGCAGTATTGTGTTTGGTAGCATTAATAACAAATGTAAAAGGGCAGAGATCTAAAATGTGCAGGAATTCGCAGCGGAAATTTGGAGGATTTCTTCAAGATGCCCAAGGATGTTCATGTGGTCTGACTAAAGTCCAGGGGGAAATCAGTTTTGCCTTCCCAAGTCTAAGGTGCCTGACAAGGGGAACTAGGGCCCAGCTCTGGGAAGGCAAACGTCCAGATCCTGCTCCATCCAGAGGGATGGGATGGTTGGGACGGCATCATTTGCAGCAGTGTTGTTCTTGGTTTCACTTTCACCCTCCCAAGGGCATTCCTTTAACAATCCCCTGCCTCAGGCAGCTGTTTATTTTGCCTTTGTCTGTCTTATTAAAAAAAAAAAAAAGAAAAGAAAAAAGAAAAAATATGGAAAATTATTAAAATAATAGATAATGTCTCATAAGCTCCCAGTAGAACATTTTGGTTAAATATCTCTAGATTTTACAGGTGTCTATAATGTTTATAGACATTATTAGTGTTTTAAACATCAGGTTTTCAAAGATCAGAACAAGTATTGTGGACATTTAGGTTATGCTGTTACCCTATCCACTTAAGGCAAAAATGAAAATTAACAGGGGCTGAGCATCATATATTTGAATAAAAATTCAAATACTGATAGAAAGTTTCTTAAATATCATCAGACTATTGGAAGCCTTGAGAAATACGAAAGGGAAAAAATAAGAAAAATTAGATACATTATTTTTTGCTTTTACCCTGGAATTTGTTGACACTATTATTTTTTAATTACTTTATCACAGTCTGCATTGTTACTGATAGAACTGAGTTCTTCACTGTTTCAGATTAAGCAATAAACCCTACTAAACCCAAGAGGCATAACATGCAGTAGCTAGATGTGACACTTTAGACTTCTGTCAACTGATTAAAGTCAAGTGTGTTGTGCCAGTTTACAGACCTTACTAAAAGTTGACTGTAATTGTCAGAAAATCTCTATTTAATTGAGATGTGGATGAAATTGTAAGTGGGGGTATTTTTTCATATTTAAAAAGGCCTGATAAAAAGAATTTGAGTTGTAACTTTTCAAACCCTTTTTTGCCTCTAGAAGGGGAAGTGACTAATGCTGTAACCATTTCAGCTATTCAGGAGGATAATACAGTCAATCAAATTAACTCTTTTTACTTGTCAATGACAGATAAAGATGTTTATGCATGCTAATATTTGTCGAGATTTCTTGTTAAATAGCTTTACAAGTGCCTTTAAACAATAATCTGAACACAAATGTGAATATTCAATATATTGTTTAATAGAATGAAATTCCTGTCAGAACCATGTGACTGGATATCAAAGTGACTTGACAGCATTTTGCTGGTTTAGGTGAACTTAATTTAACCTGGGGATTTTTTGGTTATTGCTGGTTTGTTTGTTTGTTTGCTTTATTTTTCCTCTCTCTTTTTTTTTCCCCTGTGAAAGAATGGCAAGTCTAGTTTGATCATTTGGCAAAAAATATTTTGTTCATGGCTTACATTATGAAATTATTATAACTGTAGCTAAGAGGGAGGGTGAATTCACACGAAGTGAATATTTCTTGTTAAGCAAATCTGGAATATAGATCAACTGTAAGTACCAAACGATGAAAGTAAATCTGGAATATCTTACGTCTCCCCTAGTAAAACATAAACAGATGCAAAGTATCCAACATAATATTTTTGGTCACTTTTTGATGCCCATTGTTATACCTAAACTACCAACATCAGGATGAGTTTCCTGTATACTGAGGATTCCATGTTGTTCAGCTTCACGATTTTGTTCTGAAGAACTTTATTTAACCTATGACCACTCTGGATTATCCCTCTGAGCTTTAAATTCATTACAATAGAACATTAAGAAGGTCCTGACAGCAGAATAAATTCACTTAGCTTATTTTCTTAGTTTAGCCATTTGTATGTACTTGGTTCAGGTGAGACATCAAAATAAATCAGTTAATTTGTGCCTTGGTTCAGTGTCTTTAAGGAGTCCTGTAATAATGATAACACTAAGAAATAGAAGCCCCTAAGAAATTTTCCATAATTTAAACTTTTGTACAAGTTTCCTCCCTAGCTAAATCTCACATAGAGAGTTGCCTTCTTTTCAGGACAATCATATTTCAGTAAATCCACACAGGAATATTAGTCGTAGTTCATTTAATCACCAAATCCTAACAACTAAGTATTCACTTCATTAAAGACACTGAAAAACTCTGGCCAGCTGTTTCCTGCCACTTGGCTGAGGTCAAGGTGGAGAAAGACAAGCAATTCAATCCTCAGTAACTCTCAGTTGTGTTAAGCATAATTCTGCCACATAATTATACTTCCATAATTTTATTCCTAAACTAGAATCTGAACACAAGAGAGGTTCTATGACTTATGGGCTTAAATTCTGGCGTTTAAATTCATGATGTACACACAAAAATTTCCACAGATTTTAGTAATCAACTTAGACAAATGCTTTGTTTTGTCAACTGTGTTTTCTCTTCTTTTTTTTTTAAATAACTTTCAGTTAAAGTGGTCTAATAGATTGAAGAGGGAAGTATAATTAACATACTATTTGTATATACAAATAATGGATTTGTTGTTCGTTCTGTTCCTGGAAAACTGTTTCCTGTTCTGGTTCATATACAAAATTCTGGAACATAAGGAACTCTTTGTCAAAGATCAAGATGACTGTATTATGGTGGTTTTAAAGCTGTTAGCAATTTTTGTGTATTGAATTTAAAAATACTGATTATGACAGAAGAGTGACTTAAAAAATATCAATTTGATTGGATGAATAATCAGGCCTGTTGCCCATGAAAATAAGTGCTAAGATACCAAATAATAAATCAATATTCTAAGGCCAAAATCTACACAGACATAGATCAGTGAAGTTATACAGACTTCTGCTAAGCTGTGCTTATTTATACAGCTGGGTCTGGCTATAAGGTGCTGCAAAAATGACAAAGTTATCCAAGTTGATCATAATTCAAGGGAACTCTCCCTGGAAACAGAATTTAGCATTCTGTACAGCCCACGGAGAAGATTAGGTAGGTCAGGACAGGATCAAAACCTATCCACCAGCCCAGGAAACACTGAGCAGGGCTATGTGAAATCCTGCCTGTCCCTGGGGTGCAAGCAGCCCAGCCCAGGCATTTGTGGCCACTTGTGCACTGCATATTTGTGTCCTCTCTCCAGTATAGGGCTGTGCTGATTTTCTTTGGAAGAATAAGCAGGATAAAGTCTTTTCAATAAAAGAAATCACCTGCTCACAGCCTAACAGCTGCAGAGCCAGCGAATTTTTGCAAATTTCCTTCTCTCCTCTCTGTAGCTCCTGTCCCAGTTCAGTGTCCACAACCTCTTCATCCAGGGGAGTGGGATGTACTGAGCTGTAGACTCTATTCCTACTACATAGGCTAATTAATGGGATAAAGTGCATTCATTTTGCCTTGCCCTGGGGTTTTAAAATCGAAGCACAGCTTCTCATGATGCTGCCAGCAGCTTGATTTTATTAGTGCTTCCTGGGCACACTCTGTGGATTGTGATTTGAGTCAGGCAGCTCAGCCAGTAAAGACTCATTCAAGGGGCAAAAAATGCTAAGCACTTACTACAGAGTCCCTCAGGGGAGTCAGGACTAATTTGGAATTCCTACCAGGTTAGTAAGCAAGGTGCCCAGCTCCTCACCCTAGCTTGAACTAGAGCAAATCTGAACACTGTAAAGTTCACGTTGCCTTCAGGGCTGGGCATCAGCCAAGGAAAATTTTTGGGTACTAATTTTGGACTTAAATTTAGCCTAAACTCCACTCAGGTGTTGTGTTCCTAATGGACTGACTTCTTTAAACGCTTCACCTCAAGAGGTCTTCAGCATGTGCTTATAAGTTAGGCATAAAGCTTAGATGTTTCCTTTGAAAAAGGATGCTTAACTCGAGTGTGACTAGCTAGAGCTTTAGGTAAGGATCTTAGAAGGTAATGTACTGCTTTCCTCCTGATGCACTTTGTAAGTGATGTGGTCTGATCTGCTTTTTAGCTTTCTGTATATGATTCTTGGGGTTGCTTTGCTCTTGACTACATGGGTTTTGAGAAAGGTTTCCCATTTTCCAAATAATGTTCACTTTTTTTTCATTGTTATATGGTGGAGACAGAAATTGTAACCCAGTGCCTTTGTGGAAATTTGTAAATAAGACTAACAGAGGAAAAGTAGGTAGGTGGCACTAATAGTAGTCTGAAACTACTCCATAGACTTTTGTTTCTCTCTTGTAGTTACTGAGCTTATACTCAGCAACAAAGATGAGCATCACAGGTAAGTGCAATAGTATTTGCTCAAGGTTTCTTTATTTTTCTTCAAATCTCATTGTAATGCTGTAGTTTTTCCTATTGCCGCTGTTCATTTAATCAGTAGTTTCATCTCAATGGGCTTTCATGACCTGAAGAGATATGAGGGCTTACAAGGATCAGATGGTATAAGGATATAAAGCTAGGAGACTTGCTGACTGCATAGATGAGCCAGTAAACTGCAAAACTGTCACCTGCAGTTTGCTAAAGCCTAGATGTTCCCAGAACAGAACACTGCCTTACTTTCCCAACAGGGAAGATAAAAATGCAAAATTTTTGAATATATCTTTCCTATTTGGATCTTTCTGCTTCTCTGAAGACAACTTCTCAAGCAACATGAATGGTAATGATTGAAAGGAAAAAAAAAAGCTAGTTTTGCTGTTGGATCCCTGAAGGAATTGAAGGAGGTTTAACAGCCTTTAGTCAGGTGCTGAAATTTTTGTACGATGTGAGTGGGATAGTTAGTCTCCTTAGCCTGACTCTAACCGTAGCCACTGAACAGATCAAAAAAGCTGTCCTGGAACATGTAAAGGAGAAGAGTCTTTTATCTTGGCAGGTACGTGCTCTGCTGAGCACTCTGTCAGATCTGTGACAGCCAACAGCAAATAAGGAACTGCAACGCAGAGCACAGGTTGTCATCAACTGAGCCATTCCTTCCAAAAACAGATGGAGAGAGATGCCACTCCTTATTTTACAAAATACATATTGAGAAGGTAAGTGGTACCTGTGAAACTTCCAGGAACTCTTTGCTAAATTTATGACCTCTGACTAAGCATTGTGTCTTGCCAGGGAGGGAACAGCTTTTGGTGTGCACAGCGGGGACTGTGGAAGTCTAGGAAGCTCCATTTCAGAAAGTTCAGATCCCCACATATTTTTGTTCTACATTTGGAATCTGACTGGCAGACATTAAGTCTGGGAAAATCACACTGAGCTCCTTCTGTAGTCAGTAGTGGGACGAACCATGTCTCTAGAGCCTTAGCTAAAGGCCAGAGGACTGAGGTGCATGCAGTTTCCTGGATGGACAGGGAAGCACTGAAAGCACGTACATTGTTTTACAGAGCTGGGTTCTAGTCACGCCCTTAGAAGATGCAAGCACAGACCAGGTTATGTAACCTCTCCAGGCTACTTCTGTCCTGAGCTGCAGTGGTCTCTGAGGAAGGTCAGCTTCCCTTCTCATTTACTCCACAGTTTCCGGGAAGATTTCCACCTGGAATAAAGTTTACAGGAACAAAGATATGAATGTCATTAAAATCAGCAACTAGTTGATATACCCAGGCTGCACAAAACCTGACAGATGTCAGATTTAACAATTAGAAAACTATCAGAATAACAGAGGGAGATCAGAGGCCTTGAGGTTAGCAAAGGTTAACAAGGTTAGCAAAATTAAAGAAAAATAATAGGAGTTATAAAGAAAAAATGTTTACATTTTCATGATTAATTTATTAGAATAAAGAAAGTTTTGCTTTTCTGAGTTCACTTTGTTTTAATATTCCTTTGAAAATGGCTTCAATATCAAAGGGAAAGGAAAAAATACCCACCAAAATATTTCACCCCAGATATTTTTTATGTGTGTGAAACTGTTGAATCACTCACAGTTTGTCCCTCCAAATGAAGGAAAGCAGTCCTGTTCAGTTGGTGGGTGAGTCAAACTCAGTTGGTGCAATTAAAGCTTGTAGAGGCCTGTAAAGGATAACTACTTTTTTACCATGCTTGTCACCATGCCACTCACTATCTGCATGGAATGATCTATTGCTGCTGCTGTTGCCGACAAAATCTGCTTCTTTTTCCCCTCACATGCTTGTCCTGCCCAGCGGCATCTGTTTTTGTTCAAAGAGGCCTATGCCTTCCCTCACCTTGATGATCCGTTCCTGTATCTTTCTGGCAAAGAACTCAAAAGATTTTGCCAGAAGGTTGCACTCAATCAATCCTGCCTTTAGGGTGTCCTAGAAGCGCTTTCTTGGATCACCATTGCTTCCTCTTTCCACACTCCAGTTCCCTTCATAGGAGGTGCTTGAACATATGTACATCATTGATTTGAGCCATATGTCCAGCCCATTACACCTGGGCTTTCCATGTGGATATGCTGCAGGAATTCATCATTGGTCAGCTTAGTGTAGCATCTGACTCAGAGTAAGACACATAGGTGCCTCTGGTGGAACTTCTCCAGCTGGCAGATGTGCTTTCTATACTATATCAAAATCTTGCCTCTGTTTAGCACAACAGCCTTGTACAATTCTAGTCTGTATTTCTAGTCTGATCTGACACTGATTCCATATTCACTTGGTAAACCCAGCAGAAAATTCCCCTAATTCTATGAATGCAAGAAACTACCTCTCCCAGAACACTGGCACAGTCATTCAATGTAATTTGAATGTAGGTGAACCCACATGCAACAAACAGCTCAGTCTCACTGTGTTTAGTGGAAGGGACAGTGTATTCTTCCCCATGTTGATAGACAAATTATCTCGGTTTTTCTCAATTTTATGATCAGTATGATTTTTTTCTTATTTGTCTTGGAAGTAGCATATTTGTTTGCTAAGAAGATCCGAAGGCCTTGGCTGATGTGAACAATCACTGTGCAATGATGTGCATACCAGCATTCTTGTGTGCTCTACTTGGTAGCTTCTGTTTGGTGTGCAGTCCTCCTGATGCTCAAAAGTGAGTCCTGATATTTAGGCTGAGGTTGCATTTGTCTTACCTGACTCCTCAGAATTAAATGCATCAAGAAAAACAGAGAAAATCAGTCCATTTTGTACCCAATGATTTACAAAAACAAAATAAGAGACTTTCAGGGAGGGTCTGAATAGCATATGGTCTAAATAGAAAAATTAAGGCAGAAGGAAGAGGAAGGAAAGAAGGAGAGAATTAGTTCAAAGAGATGAACGTGGGTGGTATAAGTGGACAATGACTGCAAGGGGGAGGAAGTTGAGGTTGAAAAATAAAGAAGCCTCTCATCATGGCCCTTAGAAAAGAGGTGAATGAAATTACACCACAGCAGTCAAAGCGCTGCATAAAAAAGAAGTTGCACTCAAAATACACTTAAGTAAAATTAAAGGGATCTTTAGGCGGGAGGGACTGCTGGTAACAGCCTCTCAGAAATATTCTTGCAAAGATAATTTTTAAGTGCTGAGCATAAAAGATTTATAAAATGGTAGGTTAAATCATGTCCTGATATAACAGTAGAGTGACATGTAGTTTGACTTTTTTCCTAATATTAAGAGCTCAGTTGCATACCTTAAGACCAAAGACTCTGTAGTGCTAAGCCTCTGTCATATTAATCTCTGTGTTGCCAATTTTTCATCATGTATCTACTAACAGAATGTCAGATTCATCAGTGAATTAATTCAGCTTCACATATGTGTATCTAATAGAATTTGATCAATGAATCTGGAGGAAGAAATGGATCAGTGGGTTGTGGTTTGTATGCTTAAATATTTGAGGTTTTTATTCCCACACTGGCACAAGTTTCAAGAACTACTTGAAGTTCTGTGGAGTTTGGACTGTGGCTATGCCAAAGAATAGCTGATATAATAACTCTTTACATGCATTGCCTTACCAACAAAATATTCAAGAATGCCTTAATGACAAATTCAAAGCATTTGGTTTGGTCTCTTTTGTTTTAAATAATAAACAAGACAACATCATGTTATGAGGAATCTAATTGAAGATTTTGAGTAAGTAATTATAATAACCCAACAGGAGTTCCGGGATCTTTTTGAAGCAACATTGTTCTTGCATTACAAAACACTGATAGACGTCTCAGTGCTGTAAGCCACATGAAGAAAGCAAACGCAAATTAAGAATGATAATTACAAATCAGAGACACTTCTTCTGCATCTTTCTTTCATCAAAAAAATGCCAACTTGGCCATTTAAAAGACATGAAACAGTGTTATCAGAACTTTTTCCCATGTGAAATGTTTGCTCAGGAGATGTAGAAACTAAGAGCATGCAAGAACAATATTTGACCATGCAACACCATATCACAACCACTTTGAGGGAAGCAGACTGCTCTCTACAGCATTCTGATTTTAGAATGGTCCAACTCCACAATAAGCTTGTCTTTTATAAACAAAGAAAGTAAAAAAATCAAAAGACATATTTTCCATTTTCTCTTGCAATTTGTAAGTATTTCTTGCAGATGTTCAAGTGTTCAAAGAATAATTTGAAGCTGTAATCTGAATCTACAGGAGGAAGTTTAAAGTATGTTGACCAAACTGTTCCATATTGAAGAAATCATGTTCTTATGATTAAGAAGGATCAAACAAAATAATAATCCAAAGTGACCGAACCATGTCTCCTAAAAAAAGTTTCTAAATCCATATACAAGCACATGGATAAAATAAAAACATTTATAAGAAGGTGAGATTGCATTGACTGCAGTTTGATTTCAGATGTAGCCACAAAGAATTAGGTTCGTTACTATGGATTTAGGATCCTAACTTTAGGAATCTAAATTTACAAGGGGCTAGTACCTTGTGATAAGAAGCTGTTGTATGAGCTTGTAGAGATATCTGTGAGGAGATATGTCTGAAGGGAAGGCATTGTTGTTTAATTTAGTGGAAAACTTAATAACCATGTCAAAATCTTCTCAGACTGAATGCCATAAAGTCTACATTAGGCATGGAGATATAAGGCCAGTTGCTACATTCATTTTAATTTTGGGAAAAGAGAGGAGTAGTTGATAAGCTGGTTTGAGCAAATTTTCAACAGATAAGAGTTTGATTATTTTGGAATTAGAATCTTTGGGTCCCAGCTGTAGCTTTTTTCTTTTTTTTTTTTGATACAGAGGAGCCAATGAGTTACCTCCAATTAGTTTTTCACTTCTGATTTTTTATATATTAAAAAACAAAAAGCTCATTCATAATTATGCAATTGAGTAGTACAGCAACAAGGTATGAATAGCAGAGAAATAACTTGAGATACATACAAATCAATTTCTGAGAATTCCTTAATACCTCTGAACATATAAAGTGAACTGTATATAAAGTAAAACCTTTCCATGAGAATTGAACAGGATGCAAAATTTGTATGCAACAGCCAAAAAAGTCCACGTTGCCTTATCTCACAGTAGGAAAATAAAACTTACTGTTACAATTAAAAAAAAATCTATTAATTATATACTACTATATTAATTATATACTAGTATATGATTTATATACTATAACTCTTGGTTTGACGGTATTGAAATTAAATTTAATACAAATTTAAAGACACCTGTGCTTACTGCAAGGAATAGTTCTAGCGTCATAGAATCATAGAATCATAGCATCAATCATATAATTGGGGTGGAAGGAACCTTAAAGATCATCTAGTTTCAACTGCCCTACCTGGTCCACTGGACCAGGTTGCTCTAAGCCCCATCCAACCTGTCTTCAACCTGTTGTCAAATACTTTCAGAGACGTAGCAACCAGTTCCAGTGCTTCACTACCCGCTGAGTAAAGAATTTTCTCCTATCATCTAATCTAAATCTACCCTCCCTCCTTCATCTTAAGGCCATTCCCCCTTGTCCCATCATTACATGCCTTTGTAAAAAGTTCCTCTCCATCTTTCTTGTAAGCCCCCTTTAGGTACTGGAAAACTGCTATAAGGTCTCCTTGGAGTCTTATCTTCTCCAGGCCGAACAGTCCCAAATCTTTCAGCTCCATCCCTCTCATCATCTTCATGGCCCTCCTCTGGACTCAGTCTAACAGGTCTGTTTCTTTCTTGTGCTGAGAACTCCAGACCTGGGTGCAGCACTCCAGGTGGATTCTCATGAGGGCAGAGTAGAGGGGAAGAATTGCGTCCCTTGATCCACTGGTCACTCCTCTTTTGGTGCTGCCCAGGTCTGGGCTGTGGGCTCACACTGCTGCTTCGTGTCCAGATTTTCATCCACTAGAACTTCCAGTTGTCCTCTGCAGGACTGTGTTCCACGAGTTCTTCTCCCAGTCTGTGTTCATGTTTGGTGTTGCCCCAACCCAAGTGCAGCCAGGTCCCTCTGGATGGCATTCCTTGCTTCTGTTGTGTCTGCTTCTCCACTCAGTTTTTGTCATGTCTGCGCTTGCTGAGGATGCTCTTGATCTTACTGTCTGTGTCTTTGACAAAGGCATTAAAAAGTACCAGTCCCAAGATGACCCAAGAGTTCTGATCTCTGATGAGTGAGGGACACCACTTGTTACTGGCTTCCACCTGGAAACAGAGCCATTGACCACAACCCTCTGACTGCATCCCTCCAGCCAATTTTTTATGCACTGAATAGTCCACCCTTCAAATCCAAGTCTCTCCAATTTGGAGATAAGGATGTCATGTGGGACAATGCTGTAGGTCTAACACAACTGTAGGTGGTCTTGACTTATTGACTGTTGCAATCACTCCATCACAGAAGGCCACCAGAATAATTCTAGGATACTGTCACCTCTATTTATTTCAGTTTGACTGTTTGTAGTGTAAGCTAATACTAATTCTGAGGCTTTTTAAAATCTACTTTATCTTAAAAATATTTGTTCTTAATTCTAAGACTGCACTGAAATTTTATGTTAATATTTCATCTTTAATGGCTTATACATGAAAGTCTGATGTTGTTATTCTGTCTGATTAAGAGGAACCATATGTTTTAAAATTAAAAAAAGCAGAAAAGCAGGAGTGTTTGTACCTTTCTTTTCAGAACAAGCATGATATCTCACTCACACCTCTTTTTTGGATATGTATGTATGTATGTATGTATACATTTATCACAGTTACTTAGTGCTTTACTTTAGCTGAGAACTGGTTTGCTGTACTTCAGATGGGACAGCTTTGTTTTTTGGCAAAGCAACAGGATGATATCAAGTTCAGAAAAACACTGGAAGCTAAATTATGTAACTGGAAGCTAAATTATGTATGGTTTTTTTATTGTTTGGGAAATTTTATGCAATGGACAATTTTACTGCAAGTGGATTCTACCAGAAAAGTGTGGGGTTTGGTTGCTTTTTCGTGTTGTTTTATTTTGGTTTTTGTTGTTGTTGTTTTTGGTTTTGTTTTGTTTGTTTGTTTGTTTGGGGTTTTTTAATGGCTCACTATGACTGAGAGTACTTTCTTTACTTGTGGATCTTACTGTGGCACATTTCCTTCAAAAGGAACTGACTGGGGCTGGGAGCTGCCCTTTTCCTTGAGAGCGATGAGCTGGACAGCCTCGCCGCATTTGGAGGACAGCAAGGAGTTTGTCCACAATTGGGAAGAGGAGGGAGCACACAGAGAGCAAGGCCTAGTGGGAGGCACAAGAAAAGCCTGCTGAAGGAGTCAGAGGAAATCTGTAGGATTTCCTACTAAATCTGCTTTTGCAGATTTCCAAAGGCAACATACTGGAGCTGAGTCTAAAGGACATCACTGACGTGCATATATGTAGGGGGTTTGTAAGGATGTTTAATTCTATCTTTGGCTGCTTGAATTTCATCTGTTCTAAAGTGGTGGTTGTCATTTGTCCTAATGTAACCATTCCTTATGTTTAAAGACAACAAATACAAAATATCTGTAAATACAACTCCCAGTTTTAGAAGACCTTTTGGTCTTTTAGAGGTGCTTGCAGTTGTACCACAAAGCTTCTAGAATTTCTAGTTGTGAGGATGATTTTAAAGTCCTGCTAGGAGCTTGCAGCTGATGGAAGGTTAAAGGTTATGGTACTAAATTATAATGAAAAGCCAAATGTATACTTTCAAAGAGAAATATGCTTAGCATTTGCTGCCATTACTTTCAGCATTAAGTTTTGGTATGAAGAGCCTCTGGTGCTTGCCAAGTTTTTATGGACAACCTGTGGTTTGAAAACCAAAGCAAGAAATATCCCATTTCCTGACCTTTGCCTTTGTTTTTTGTTCTCACACACAGAATATTTGGTTTATGAGAGAAATTTTTAATTTTCACTATTAGGCTTTGATTCTTTCACAATTAATGTATGACTTTCAACTTAATATTCTTGTTTTTCTCTACTATTTTTTCTTGTGTTTTTCTTTAAAATGTGTTTAAAGTATATGTTTGCTGACATCCTTCACAGGATATTTTACCAAATAAAATAGTCATATGAAACTGAGTTTGAAAGGGATTTTCCTCTTGTGCTATTTTCTGGTATTTTGTCTTTATAAGTAACTGAACTGTGTGTTGCTGTCAAATACTACGGTCAAACTAAACCACAATATTTTAAACAGGAATTTACTCAGTGCTCACATACATGAAATGTTCTTCTAGTAGACTACTCAGTGTTTTTAAAAGAAATGACTGATAAAATAATAGTTTGTTCTGTTCCAAATATTCCCTCCTGCTGGTGATTTGTTGCACATCACACTTGTGTATAATCAGGGTGCTGGAATAAAGGCTACTGTACACTTTGCACAGTATTTACTCTTTAGGAGAACTGTGATATTTTATCTATGTTCTACTACTTGCTGGTTTGTGATCTACACAAAAGTAGTGAAATGATTTAATAGCAGAGATCTGTGATAGGTAACTCGTAAAAACAACATCATTACTTTCATAATACATGCTGCAGAAAATTCGCATATAACATAATTAAAATAAACACATTTCCTACTAAATTGGAGTATGTTTTGTCATGTAGAAAAGGCCCATTCCTTCACAGGTCAAATAAGCAGACTAATTGATTTCCAAAGGTTTCTTTTGGGTTTTTGTGCTTTCTCAGAAGATTGCAACTCTCTCTCTCAGATACAGAGCCTGATACAGTAATCCATCCCTTTGTCACACTGAGATGCAATCTCCACAGGATTTTGTGTGATGGTTTTGAATCTTGTATTAAATGTGGTTTGAGAGACTGGTGCTCCACCATCAGCTCATCTGTGCCTCTGATGCAAAGTGCAGTGTAAGGCTCTGAGTTTGACCTAAAGGAAGCAGGGTAGAATACCAGTCTCTGTTCATGGTTTCTTACATCGGATTTGCTTTTTAACTTGTCCTACCTGCAGTGTTTGAGTGTTTTGTTAGTGTTTGAGTCATGCTGAGGAGCTTAGCTTTTCCCACGGGATATTCTGCAGTATGGTGTGAGATGTGACTATAGTTTGGTGTTGGTCATTACTACATTTCTGTGCAAAGCAAGCATTTCTATTATGCATATTCCTTGGAGCAGTTCATTAGTATTTACTCACTTTTTAGAATAGAAGCGTGCCATTTAAATTGGCATAAGTAAGTAAGCTGTGAAAGTACAAATAGGTCTAATTTATATTAGTGACACCTAGCACAGGAGATTTCTGTCATCTTTTCATATTTCACCATGCTTTTATCTCAAATAACTCATAGCAATGTCAAATGAAGAAAACATGATGTATTTTTGCAACTCTGATACAGGAGGAAATTTGCTCAAAGAATATTTGATATCAAAGAAGCACAGACAGCTGTATTAGAACCTCCTAACACCCCTAAGTGACTATCCTTAGAGAAAATAAACAACTGGCCTCAAGCTGATTTCTGGTTTTGCAAAGGATCTTTGTCCTGGGAATACTTGTACTTACCCAGAGAACACATTTCTAAGCCATTGGCCGAGACCCAGTAAACACCTTGATATCCATTGAGTTTTACTATGCGGTTTTCAAACACACACTGGATTGTTGTGAATTCTGACTTCAACTGTAGTTAGTGTGAATTATAAATTATTTCACCTCAATTCATACATTTCCTTTAATAATAGAGTCCCACTTAGTCTGACTGATCCTAGGAGTCCTGGAGCTTAAGTACAGTCATTGCAAAATCAGGTTTGTAAAAGCTTGTTTAAGTATTTTCTGCATGCTAACTCCCAAATATCTCCTCTGTCCTCATTGTTGAGACAGACTATTCTGTTCTTTATTGACAGAAATCATTCATACTTGTATTAACTGACATTGTAAGAAAAATATTCACAATTTCTTAAAAAAAATCAAATGGCAGTTTGAATTTGATGCACTTGTATCTCATAAATTTGTTCTGCCTGACTACCACATTGAGCTAACATTAATTCCTTTAAATGTTCACTATAATTAAAGAAGAAATTAATTTATTAAAGAAAGAAAGCTCAGTTTGATTTTAATGGAGATAGAAAGAATCTAGCAAGATTACATAATCCAATCAGAGTACAGAAAAAAGATCATGGGGTGCGGGTGACTTCTCACAAACACGAACAAATAGAAAAATGGTTGTTATACGCATTCCATCAAATACTCAGTCTCAATGCAACTCATAGATCAAATACATAAATACAAATGTCCACTGACTTGTCCCAGATAAAAAACCAGTCAGTTGTGGTTACCTCCTTGCAGATGGTTCACTCTTTGAGAATGCTCTGAAAGTGGCAAAGTGCAAGTGCCCTTCACCATGGAGAACAGTTCTGAGTAGTTTGTTAGGATTATGTAGCACCACATTAAACTATCTGATGATAATGTGAGGCAGGTCTTAAGTGCTAACACAAGGTTTTAGAATACTTAGATAAATATATAATCCCCATTTTGAATAAAACACTGTTTACCAGTGTTTATTTACACTATTACTCTCTTAGGAGAAATAAATACCTGGATGAAAGCCGGGTAGTTCTAGTTTAGCCTGAGATCAGCAGAACTGATGATCAAAGGAACAAGTGCAACTACATAGTGTAAAAGATAGGAATGAATTAAGGTTTTGCCTTTGTAGTCTGCTTGCTTACAGTTTGAGCATATTTCTTGGAAAGCAATGAGGGTATCAAACTATTTCCCTCTCTATTCCCTCCTCATGTCTGCACGTTTCAGCAGACCCTCACAGGTATTTGTGCATGGTATCAGTTTTAAATGAGTGCACAATTGCCTTTTTGCCTTTTTATGATATTTTCAAAATATGTTTATTCATATATGTGTGTATAAACTTTAAAAATAACAGCAGATCAAATCATCTCAGTGTTTAAAAACCAGGAAAAATAGGTAAAGATGTATAAACTTTTATATGTATATATACAGTAAACACTTGATAGAAAGATGGAAGAATGCTCAGTTTTCCTAGATTTTAATTTAACTATTAACACATCAAATGCAAGAACATCCAGCTAATAAACCAATGTCAATTTAGAAAAAACTTCTATAAGAAAACATTACTTTTATTGCACTTGAACATTTTTATAGGAAGTTAGAAATTAACATGTTCTTACTTAATTTAGAATTTCCAATCTTATCATGTTTCTTTGGAAAATTGTACTGCCAGAAATCCATATTTTTATTTCTACTTCATTATTATCCTATTTTGACAACAAATATAAAAAATGAAAAGCATGGAATTATTTGTTTACAAATATCTATATTTTTTTCCTATGTTGCACTATGAAACTTTCTTTAGATCAGAACAATTGCTGATAGGCAAAGGAAGAATAAAAATATACAATATTATCTGTATCTTCATGAAATTTGAAGGGAAAAGAGAAAAAATACAGAATTATAGAAGTGAAACAGGAAAAATACTCTCAAAGGAGTTTTTAAATAAATTTTTTTATTTTGTGTTCTTGTAAAAGGAAAAAATCTTTTCCATAAGAAAAGGAAAGGGTGCTTCGCCTTCCTCCAGTCATCTGAGAGTTCCTCACTCAGTTGTGATTCCTGAATATTTAATAGCTTTCTTGTATTTATATCATTTTGCTACAAGGCATCCCACTCTTAACTACATCGCTTTTGGAAAGATTGTCTTCTCTTTGAATCTTCCTCTTTTTAGCTCTTGGTTATTACTCTTCAAGTGACAATAAATTGGCCACTCCTGCCAACTCTTCCCGTCCCAAACATGATTTTATCATACCCTGCTATAGTTTTTTTATTATCTAAATTAAAGAAACTGAATTACTTCCTTAGTGATCCATATTCTTGGCTGTTCTTGCCCTGCTCCAAAAGAAGGAGATCATTGAATTGGACCAGAAGGAGGGACCTTTTGCCGTTCAAGATGTGGATCGGATATGCATTTGCTGAGTGACAAAATACTATTTTCCTCCTAATTCCTAATGGTTTATTTGCCTTTTTGACTGCCAGAGTGCATCAAATCGATGTTTTTGTGGAATTTTCCATCATAAACCCAAGATCTCATACTTCATCTTCCTATATCTAAATTCTGTTGTTGAACTCTGCAAAGAAGTGTCACATGACTAATTTTACAATTCTAGTAAGAACAGAATAATTCTAATAAAAACTGAAAAGGTAAAGGAATTGTCACCGTGTTCATGTAGAAGAAAATGTGATACTTCTCCAATAAGGTTCAATGTGTTTGCTGAAAATAAATTGTTATATTTGTTTTAAAAGCTTCTCATCGTGCTTATGTAGGCAGTGTCTTAAATTTAGACTTGGATAGTCAGTTATGCTATTAGGCTGTTTCCTATCCTGTATGAAAATTCTGTTTGTTCTACTTAAATATTAAATGCTTTATTTCTGGTCAATTATTATACCATGAGAAACCCTGTATAGAATAACTTGAGATGATTTTTCTGTGTAACAATTAAGGAAAGGAAATATGAATCTGTACTGGACATGATTCCCTAGAAGGAACAAGTAGAAGAAACTTTATCATAAAAATGGAAGTGTCATAAAAATACCAGGAAAGTGCAAGCCAGAATCTCTAAGTGTTAGAGACAGCTGCATATAAGTACTGGGGAGAAGACTAATGTTTAATAGAAGTTAAGTATATTTAAAATTATAACTGGAGCTAGTTAAAGAATTTTCTCTAGGTAATCACTCATTGACAATTTCTAGAAAAAAATCATACGTTATTATGGTAATGGTAACATGAGAATTCAGTCTTTTCCAACTTGACCATATCCAATTATGTTGTACTTTCAGCATTCAGCTGTTTTCCTTTTTGCTTCACTTAAGGCACAACATCTGGAGGGCCTCATTAAATGAAGGTTAGATAATCTACTAATGAACTATTTAATTAGGAATTCACCAGCGGGAAAAGTACTAAAGCTGTTATTTGTCTTTACTCACGCTTGTTAGCGAGAGAAAAGAAACCACAGCAGTAGCTGGAATATTTTTTCATATTTGAAAAAATGCTTTAAAACAAACTTACTGTAGTGTTTCTAACTGCAGTAGGAGTTAGAAAAGTATTCTATTGAGGTATAATTTAAGAAAAGCATTCTATTGAGGTATAATTTAAAACAGTGTAATAATGCTGTAAAACAATTTATTTAGCTTCTTTCTGATTTTTTCATTCTCTTATCCATCCTAAAAATTTAAGAAACAGTAAAAGACATCACTTTTACAACTTATCTTTTTGCACTTTTCATACCAGCATCAGTAGGTAAAATGTTTTCCTAGCTTTTTGTACATGACTGGCAGACATTAAATATTCTTTTACAGTGAACGTGTAGTGCACTCATCCTGGACTGCTTTAGCATGTATTTCAATCATACTATCACCAGCCTAGTATGAAATACTCCTCTGTGTAATGAAGGCATCTGTTTTGGTGAGAATGCGGAGAGAGGACCAATACTGAACGTCTTCTGAGATGACTGCTTCTGTTCAGTATCAACTGGGTTGAGACTTTCTTAGCATGTTTCACTTGTGATCTTTTAAAGCTGTCAGGATGGAATGATTTTCAGTCACCTTGCTGTGCAGTGGATTTAAAATCATGCCCCCAGAATAGTATATTCATAGATTAAAAAGGCAAAGTATTAGTCTAATGCACTATCTTGCCTCCTTACCCATAATTAATAGCATGACTATCACAAGATTATGGCAATTCTCCGATGAAACAAAGTACTTATATTTTGTTCTCCATAAAGCATTTCACTGACTGGTGCACTTGCTACTTCAGTGGGTTATTCTGTATAGAGCAGAATGGTCAATGAAACTGACTTTTAAATAATTAAACACCATATGAGCATTATTTTTGATTACTGTTATATTTTTGATATGAACTCAATTGTTTGAAGTAAACCTAAACATTAGTTGGAAGAAATAATTTTCCTGGGAGATTGAAGTGTGCTCCTTGTACACTACTGAGTGTCAAGAAGGTCAAGAATGTTTTAATGTGAAATACCTTCAATTCACTTCTGATTTTCCTTAATAGCTTATCTGGACAGATGGCAGAAACAATCCACTCTGTATGGAACAGAAAAATGATTTTTCCCTTTGCCAATTCTGATAGAAGAGATTCTGTGCTCACTTGTTTGTTGATGTGTCTATCTAGTGACTACAAAAATATTTATTTGTGTCTCAAATACCTAAAGTATTCTCAATTTATGTGTTTTATTTTCAGGTGTTTTGGTGGGTTTTTTTGTTTGTTTTCGTAAAGTAAAATATCTTACGTGTTTGTTCTGTAAAATTACTTTGCTAGGTTAAGACACAGGGTAATTAAGCTAAGGAGTTCTCAACCTTCTCTAAAATGACCAACTTCAAAATGGAGCTTTAGGATTTTCTTAGATTGTTTTTTAAAAATAAGTCACTCGTACATCCACTAAGTTTCATGGTTCCTTCCCGACAGCATGAACAATCGCAGGTATCTGGTATTTTAGAAGAAAGTGGATTTAACTTTTTGCTCTGTGGAACAGTTCCTTGGAGTATCACGGGCAAACTGTGGAGCCTCTACTTGTTTTAGGAATTAATATCATCTGAAAAGCAAAAACCCTCTGAACACATTGTGCAGCCTATTTCCTGCCAGTGGCTGAAATCTGTGGGTATATGTGGTTGTACACATGTCAGCACAGTTTAAATGTGCTGACATGTTTGGTCATGTTTGGTGAGACAGAGGCTGTGTATGTAGAGACAAATGTCAGTTGCTTTAAATGCGGTGGTTTGAATAAAACCCTTCTCTGCTCAAGCTATGTTATTTCTTGTATACTGGAGCATTTTAATATATGGTACCACCTTCCAGACTTATGAAGTACAGATTTCATGCCAAACTTGTTCATTCGTATCTTTCTGGTTTAAGCCACCATTCTCAAAAGACATCAAGAAGTCCACAGTTCTCATCTTTCAGTTTGCATTCTCGATGAGTGTCCAAGAATTTACATCTCTCTGTATTTGCACAGGCCGCTGTGCCTCCTCCTCCGTTTAGCAGAGCCAAAGCTTGATTCTTATACAGAGGGAGAAATCAAAAGAGAACTTTATGATAATTATTGATTTGAGCATATAATAAAAGTCAAGAAAGAGTCTAAGAAACAATTTACAAAAGGCATAAAAGGTACTAATAATTTTTCGGGAGCAGGAAGCTTGCCAGAAGACCTGAAAGGACTTCAGAAAAGATAACTTTGTAGTGACGAAAGAAATTCTTTTTTCATAAGAAGACTTTTGAAAATTTGAAACAGAATAACTCATATTTATGGGTGAAACTCATGCTATCTATCTCAAAATTAAGATATAAATAGGCAGGATTAACGAATAAATCAGTAAATTGAACTTTAACAATTTAAAAAAATCTTCCTCTTAAATTCTATAGGTTAATTTAGATGAAATATTAACTTTAGCATATAATTTCCCATGTAACACAGACTGAAGATGCAGTTTTTTAGATCATTCAGGAACTATTTTAAACCTCTAAGGTATATGTGTGCCAGAAAATCTGTAAAAATTACAGTAAAGGATTAGATAAAATGAATAAATACATCAAGGATAAATAGAATAAGGACTACAACACATGAGGATTGAATATTCAAAACATATCAGGAAAGAATCATTGAGTTGTTATAATATGAATTCCAATCAATTAATGATCTATGGCTTCTTTAAAGAAGTCAACAGGTATGTAAGTTAGAAAAGTCAGTTAATGTAGCCATTTGGTTTTACAAAAGAATTTCTCTTTGGAGATTCTTCTCTCAAAATTATTGAACTGACTTGTTGTGAGGTAAGAGAAAATCTTCTCACATGGATAAAAAAATGGTGTGAGAAAAATCATGTAGAAATAAATTTTCACGGTGGAAGGAGATCACTAAAGAAGATTTATATGGGTCTAGTGGAAAGTGTCCCTGCCCTCAGCATGTGGGCTTGGAACTATTTGATCTTTAAACTCCCTTCCAACCCAGGCCATTCTATGATTGTATGAATCTATGATTGATACATGTACTGTTTATCATCCCAATGAATGATTTAAGAAGAAAATGAGTAATAAGGTGAAAAACATCACAGGTTTTAATAAGTTATTCAAGGCTCTAAAAATGAGAGAGATCTGCAAAGTACTGCAGAGAGACATCATGATGGGGCAAGAGCCACAGTTCAAATGGCAAATAAAATTTGAGTTAGATGTATTTGAGGTGATATGTATTAGGGAACACTCCTCATTTGTTAGTTCAATGAAAATGATGCTCAATGCTAGCTAAAAAACAACAAAAAATTATGAAATATGAAGACAAATACTGCTCAAAATAGAAAATGTTAATGTTCTGTTTAATTCTCTATCTGCATCATGACTATTGAATGTAGAATTGGTATCTCAACTTTGAAAGGAGCACAGGATCTGTCAAAGTAAAAGCAGGGACAATCAAGGGTATGGAATCCTTTCTATGCGGGTAAATATTTCATATGACTGGGATGTTTGTAAAGGAGATGTCATAGGACAGATGTTACACATGTCTGTATATTCATGTTGGGAAAGTGAGAAGAATACTTACCACCATTTTTTCTGCTGCAATAATATTAAAGTCATCAAATGAAGCAAGTCATTGGTAAGTTCCAAACAAGGAAGGCGGTTCTTCATATAATGTGCAGTTTGTTGTGGAATTCCCTGCTGAAAGGAAGTTTTAAATGTTAAAAATTTATCTCAGATAAAAAGTGATTGGGAAAAATAATGAAAGAAAAATTCATAAATATGAAAATACTCTTTCTGGCTCAAGAGTTTGGGTTACCACTGAGAGATGCAGATCTTTTAGCAGATACATCAGCATGAGATTTTCCTGTTTCTCAATTGTTCCAGGGGCATCTTATGACAGGTATTGTCAGAGAAAAGATTACAGGGATCTTTGGTCTGACAAGATGTTTCTGTCCCAGTTTTCCCAGCTGTTCCTTTCCTTCCAGACCCAGGCTGCTCAGAAGCCCATGGTTCAAGGGACATGATCCCTCACAGACAGCAGACAAATGGGTGTGGTAGCTCAGGTGTGAGGTTTGTGTTTATTCTGTGTTCAAGGGAAGAGGTTGAGCCATGTGAAGTCTGACTTGCCATAAGATTCCATGTGTCAGCTGCTTGTTGAGTGAGCCTGATATTTGTGCTGATTTTGCTTTCCATTCATGCTGTTAATGTGAAGAGGAGGAGGTACAGGAAGACTGAGGGCTCAGCACAAAGTCTGCTTTATGGGGAGCTGATGATAGGGAGAGACCCACACTGATGAGTGTGAGAAGAGAAATACTATCTCTGAAGCTAACTCCCCTTTGCATTCCATTGCAGAGACACAAACCAGGAGTGAACTCACAGCTCCAGCACATGTGGGCAGTCATGAACAGAGTGAGTATGGTGCACCTCTTCAGGCTGTCAGCATAATTCTGTGTGGGTTTCCTCATGCAGCTTACCTCTTATCTCTGGGTTTCCTCATGCAACTTACCTCTTATCCCTTATTTCGTTCATGGTGTTCTAAAAGCAGTAAAGAGGGACAAGAATGGTGTGTGCTACTGAAAGATACCTGCTACATCTTTCCTTCTTCTCTGCTATAAAAAGCCTCAACACATACACACACAACAGCTTAAAACAGATATTTCTCTGTAACAAGTTGGAAATGAAGACAAATTCCTACTGCAGCAGCTGAAGAGAGAACTGTGAGTGAGAGACCACAACTAGAGCAATTTCCTGTACTGACTAATGCGAAATAAAATATAACGGGCATGTTTGGAGATGCATCAGTTCCCAGAAAATATAAACAGAGGCAAAAAAAACCAAAAGGGAGAGAAAGACAGGCAAGATAGCTGCCAGTCTAATGTGCAGTTTACTGGGGAAATAACCTGGCTGAAGGTGAGGAAGGAAGTATTGTTCAAACGTAAGATTTTACACTATCTTCATGAGCTTTCTCAGCTGCCTGGAGCAAGAGCCCTCCAGGGCACTGTCAGTTTCTAAAGGAACCTGTTTGGAAATCTCATTTAAAAAAAAAAAAAAAGCTTCTTGGTAACTCCAAATCAGCTAAAACATGTTACAGAAGGAAGAGGATGTGCCAGTCCATAAAAAAGGCATGAAAAGAATGGGAAGTGTATTGAAATGAATTTCTTTTTGTCAAGGAAGACACCAATAGGAAAAGATAAGAGTTATTACTTACTTTCTAAGACAACAAATGGGGGTCCAAAAGATGGCAGAAAGGCAAGTTGTAGTTCATTGTCCAGCTATGATCTCTGTCACGCTAAGTAACTTTATTTGATACAGCACTAATCACTTGATATACTAACTCTGACAAAACCCACTATTTTTGAGCCGCTAAAGATTAAAGCATTCCAAGTCTGAATTTGGTATATGCTAGACATAAGTAGTTCTCCCTTTATTAGGCCAGACATAAGTTACATAGCCAGAGAGGATATCACATTGGAAAAAGAAGCATGATTGGTTTCTCTGGTGGCTATTCAGATCTTATCTGGAAATGAAAGGTGAAAGATGAGACTGGAGAAGGTAGGCAAAACTGTCAAAGTTGTTTGGTTGTCTTTCAGGCTGTGGTTTTATTTTTTTTTTTAGATGCAGATCTGTTTTGCACTCTAAACAGACCATTTTGGGTGGGAGTCTAGGAGATATCTTTTTGTAAGTGTTTGTGATGTGAAAAATATTCAATAAAATATATATAGTGTTTTTTAAAGTTTCTTACCCCAAAATATATCTAGAGTTTTTTAAAAGTTTCTTCCCCCAAAACATCATTTAGAAAATAAGAGCCAAGGTCTGAAGGAAGCAGAAAATGTGAGTGACGGCAGGCAACTTGAATATTTGAATGATGGTGTATTCTGGAAGAAGCAGGATGGTTCACGCTTATTATTAAAATCCACTAATTCTTTTTCAAGAGAAAATGTCTATTACGTTTGTTAACCTGAAATACAAGGGTATTACATAACTGACTAGTCTTAAAACTTATATAAGTCCATCTCTTTTTGCACTACCCTCATATTTAACATCCTTTCAGAACTTTGATCATAATATCAGTTTGCACTGAGAAAAAAAAATAGATTCTTTCAGTAAACTGTTAAAAATTAGGTTAGATGGTGTTCAGTCCTGTTAGAAGTCTACCCTCATATCCACATAGTAAGATCACACCTTGGCAGACAGATCTGATTTTTTTCTAAATAATCCATATTAGATTTATTTGAAAATCCTATTTTCATAACAGGAATTCTCTCCAGGTTCCTGGTAACTTCATAATATATCAGTTTATAGGCATCTCTCCAACTAATCTTTTACAGTTGTTTTTGACTGATACTTTCCTTTTGCATGTGAATGTTGATGAGCCAGTGATATTCCTTGTACCTTTCATTTGTTAGATGAGAGCTCTGAGTACAGGATCACAAAGGAAGGGAGGGAGCTGTGAAGCCACTTGCAGACAGTTGCTTCCTATCACTTCAGATCACCTAGATGTGGACTAGCTCCAGCAGGAAGATGTGCAATCACATTAGCACAGCACTGTGCCTGAAGGGATGATCCCTGCTGGATTGAAGTACCTGCTCTGTCTGAGGATATTTGGATCCTTTGTCTTGCAGTTCCCCCAACCTCTCTGGGTAGAAGGCGCGTGGGAGAGAAGAGAGTGAAATGCTCATACTGGCTGATGAGGCCTTTGCCCCTTACTAGTTAGAAGCCTGGGATTGTACTCCACGCACTTTGGATGCCATAAATTGCATTGCCATTGACTAAAATGCATGGGCAGCTTTGAAACTTGAAGAAAAATCTTCCTCACTTTTTCTACCCCATAAAACTCAGGCAAAATCACCTAATCGCTATTCTTAGATTTCTGAAATCTCTAATAAATCTTGCTGTTAGTACTTATAATGCCGAACCTAAACCAATAATACTCCCTTATAACATTGATCTTAAAGATTAGTATAAACTGCTTACTGACTGCTTAGTATGTTGATTTTATTAAGCTTGGGAAGATGAAAACAGTATGATCACAACTATGTTAATTTAAATGTAACTGTGTAGTATCTCAGAATTTATTTGCTGTCTGTGACACGAAAAAAATATCATCTTGCTCCTACCATCCAGAAAAATTCAAAAAGAATAAAGTATTTTTTTGGGGAAAAAAAGAAAATACAGTAATGGTGAGAAAGCAAAATCTACAAAGTGAAACCTGTGAGTGAAAGTTGCAATCAGAAATTTTAGTATATGCCTTTTCATTAATGAAATCTGCACTGATGTGTTCATATGCTGGTGAGCAAAAGACATTTTATGATATCCAAACAGAAAAGGCTTCTTAAAGTGGGTATCCTGTATTGTGTACAACCACCTCCCAGCCATGTCCAGAGACAACTAAGGCCCACTGTTTAATGCTGATAACCACAAGAAAGGACCCATTTGTTAATTTCCCTATTTTTTTTTTTTTGCCTCTAAGAAAAATATTTTCTAAGAATATGGTTATTTAAAGACATTTACCAGTAACAAAAGGTTTTCATTCATTAACAATGGAACTGTGTATCCATTCAATACTTTACGTAGTAATTTATAATAATATCAGTAGAAGATGGTATTTTAATTTTGACCAAATTATTTGTTTTCCAGTCTCTTTGCTTTGCAGTGGAAGTGATTACCACAGAATTGTCAACAGTCTGGCAGTGAGTGGCCTGCAATTTCTTTTTTACCTCTTTATGTGAATATTACACTGGCTTTAATTCATTTGCTAACATTTTAGCATAGTTGTTGACTTCCTATTATTCTTAATAAACAGAAGTATTAAATACTTCAGGTGATGCAGTGATTATTGCTTACAATATTTTCCCATTACCTGAAAGTTGTTCATAACTCTAAAGAAATATTTATCATCACCAGTCATAAAAGATAAAAAGAATTTTATCATAAGCTATTAAAAATTTTGAAAGAACTATTTCTCTGTAGGTATTAAGGGTCAAATAATGTCCCTTTAGTGAAGTAGGACTCCACACTACCTTCTGCCTTTATCTGGTGGCAAGTTGTTTCTCATTGTACATTTCTTCTTACAGAGGTAAGTACTTTGGGATTTGACATCATAAAGGACAAGCAGCTGTTTTATAACAAGTTCAAACTGTTCTAATCATTGACGAGAACAGTGTTACTGTGATTCCTGGACAGTGGTTTTTAGCATCAATTACAACATAGCTAAATCCAGGTATTCCCACTTCAGAATATGTGCACCTGTTTAGGCCTGCCCTTTCCCAAAGAAACTTTGTCTTAAAATGCTAGGGGCTCTGCAAGGTGAAGGTAACTGTTTATAGGAGGAATTTTATGGCTTTTCACCCACACCCACACCGACCTTCTTTCAGCTACTGCTCTGCCAGATGCATTTAATTATTGCCATAAACTGTAAACACTACTGCATGACCATTTCCCCTTTAGCAAGATTGTGTGTGTGAAAAAAGTAAACAGATTGTATAACAAAGTGTTCTCTAGCTGTCAGCAAGGGCTTTGAAAATAAAACACTTCCCTCCCGACTCACAATTGGCTGACAGTCGGCACATAATGAATAATAGCTCCTGGGGACCAGCAGAAAGATGTGTGGGAAAACTTTAATTAAAAGCTTGTCAGTACAATTTTACCTGGGTGACATCACCTGACTGAAATCCTGCTGCCGGGCTTTGTTGTCTATAGGATCGCAGGTAGCGCACTTGTTTTGCTGACAGCAAACAATTCAAAAAGTACTTCAAAACACTGGGGGGAAGACGCTATGCTGCCAGTAAAATATAATCTATTTGTGGTGTTCTAATTTTCTAATTAGCAGCTGTAGAAGGTTTTTCGCCATTGTGGGAGGAGGGTGACAAACAGGTTTTTGTAGCTCGTTATCTATGATGCCCTCTTGATTATGTATTTTCTTGACATTCCATTCCAGAAAATTGTGTTCCAAAATCAAAAACATTTCCAAATGTAGACAGCTGGGCTTGAGCCAGCAGTACAGACCTAACATCAAATTCCCAGCTTGAAACTCTCTTATATGTATTAAATCAGAGCACCAAATCCAAACAGACTAGAAGTTCACAGCAGAGGACTTTCAGGCTGTGCAAAATTTCTAAGGAATGGAAACTTCATGATGGCCCAACACAATAAATCATGTAGTCCAGGAGAAGAGTCACAGTGGTGGGTTTGATTCTGCCCATTTCAAGCCGCCGGTAGCTAGCACAATGAGGTGGCACACATGCTTTTGTATACTCTTTACTGTAAAATGGGAATGGGAATCTGAAAGCCCAAACTTGGCCCTGAAGTTGCAATTAGTAATATTCATGGAAAGAAACTTTCATCTTATGCAGCTGAAATCATTAATGCTAGTAAAGCTTGGCTATTTTACAAGTAATTTGTAGTAATGGAGAGTAGTTTCTCATAATTTAATGCTAATTAATTCAGTTACATCATGATCTAGCTCAAGTCCTGAGCTGACTTTAATGGGAATAGGCTGGATCTGATCCAAAAGCCACTGAGGCCAAAGGGAGCCTTTCCACTGATTTTGAGAGAAGTTGGTTTGGGTGTGTAGATGGATAGAATTTACTTACCTGACAGAGGAAAGACTCTCACTGAATTGTGTGTTTGCCTCCTTATGAACATTCTCTCAATTTCCTTAATTTTATGCAATTATGATTTGCCAAATGTTGAGGAAAGTATTATATCTAATTAGTGGTGAACAAAAGTAAACAGGAGGTTTATTTTCTTATTACATGGTAAAATTAAATGCTATTCTTGGGCATGTATATGTGAGTAATAACACACAAAGCAACTCCTGTGTAAGACTAAAGACAAGGCTTCTAAACCCAAACTTTTCCAGTACAACCTTTCTGCACCAAACGCAATCTGAAGATTGATGAAAATGATTTTTTTTGGTGGAAGAGGCTTGAGTTAGGCAAGTGGGAAGGAAAACAACTGGAGCAATTACTTAAGAATTTTCCTTTTTTCTTTGCTGCTCTGATGTGCTGTGCAACACCTAATTCTTTAGTAAGAGATATGCCCATCTGGATATTGAAAGAAAAGTGGGTGCTTTCATACTCCAAAAGACAAAGAAGTGTAATTCTAAAATGTAAAATAATTGTCATTTGCTTGTCAAAATTTCCATCACTTACTCGTTGACAAAAAATATTTGTAAATATCAGTTACAAATGCATGATAGTATACTTATCCAGAGCTAGATTCATCAAGGCACCTCAAGAAGGAATTTTGCAGTAACTGAGCATTAGGACTTTTAAGGGAAGCCTGGACTTGAAGGGCTGTGCATGAGTCAGGAGCTTCTGATTAGCCTAAGTGATAGCTGGTATTTAGAGAAAAGCCCTCAAAGTCCCTTTCTAGGTGGGACTAAAATCTAGGTGGCCAGGCGGTACCCTAAAAGTCAGGCCACTGAAAATTCATTGGCATCTCAGCATTTCCCAGGTGATTCTTCTGTCTTGGGTGAATTAACAAGTGAATGTGTAAGGAATGGTGTTTGGGGAATGAGAGGAAGGAAATACACATGCCAGATCAGGCATTCAGAACACCCCTGTAAGGAGAGAGATACTACAGCTTTACGTATTTGATGGAGCAGCAGATGTAACTCACTGTTGAAATCCTGAACAGGGGAGCCTTTTCCTGGCTCAGTCACTATTTAACTGTGACATAAAAAGCGAACAAAAAGTGAAAACGCTCAAACAGTAGTGCAAAAAAAGGTGCATTGCACCCAGCCACTGTGGAAAAGCTTTGAACTCTTTCCATGAAACATTCTCTCAGGAAATTCTGCATGCAAACACATAACCCAAACCTAGTTTCCTATGAACTGAGAAGATAGAGACAAGTCCACTTGTTGTGCTTTTAGGGTAGTACAGGAAAAATCCCATTAATGTAGTTTGGGTTTTCCTCAAATATGCCCATGCCATGTGTTGAAAAGGATGAAACTTTAGGCATGATTCACAACCATTTATCTCATAATCCTCCTTGCCTTCTTTAGTACTTTTTGATTGAATCATCTGAGGAAGCCATGGGTTCTTGGAATTAGCTAAAATGAAAAACAGAATTTTCTCACAGTGCAATATGGAGTATTTCAGGTGGAGGCTCTTTCATTCGTCTGTGTTTATTCTGGCTACCAGAATGTTGTCATTGTGTCGTTCTTGCCAGCCATTTATTCTTACATCATTATTCAAGAACTCAAGCTTCAGACAAAAATGACCTTTGCTGGCTAACAGCAGTAAATCTGAAGATCAGGATAGAGCAATCTGGCAGGTGTGGAGAGTAGGAAGAATACATCAGTTGTCTCATGAAATAGCTTTATGATTTCTTTCCAGTTCCTGTAATCAAGAATCCTCTTCACAAACTCCACAATAACTGTGATTCTCAGCAGGGTTCACAGGGAATGTAGTGGATATTCTTTTCCCTCCGAGCAGTCTTCCTCCACAGGCATATAAATTAGTGATACAGTACAAGAATGGTTTCAGTCTTCCTCATGCATATAAATCTAATGGGATACACAACTGTTTTGCATAGATGTAGTGATGTAAGCAAACTGTCTGCTGTTGCTTTTGGTAAGTAAATTCAGAGTCAGGTAAACCACTTGGCCAAATATGAGAAGAGAGGGTTTCAGTTACTGGCACAGGCTTCCTGTGTGATCTTGAACAAGTAATTTATGGTCTGATTCATTAAACTGTTAAGTGACAAAGATTAGATGCTTACAATTTAGGGTATTAGCAGCATTTTGGTGGGTAAGTGAAAAGGGTTTTTTGCCCTTGTGTGTTTTTTCTGGCTTTTGTGTTTTGATTCGTTTTGTTTTGTTTTGTTCGTTTTTCTTGGTTGGGGGTATTTGGGGGAGGGGGCGATTTTTTTGGCATGTTCTGTTCCTGAACCATCCATTTTGGCAGGATGGTTCAGTAACAGAAAAAATCACGTCAAACGGACCACTTGGATTTCTAGGCTTGGCAACAAGAAAAGGTTGCATGAGTGTACAGGCAGCCTGTTTGAAATTCCCACAACAGCATGGAGGAAAGAGCTTTTGTCCTTTAGATTTGTGAGCTCAGAAGTATCTTGCAAAAGAAGGTGGGTTTAGTAGATTGAAATATACAGTCATCAATAAAACATTAAACTTGTCTCTTGCCTAATTTCTTAGTTGCTGGTTTATAATCCTTATTGTGCTTTCTTTATATAGCCTAGGGGTTATTTTCTCATCAATCCTGTCTCTTCCATGAGGCCAGGGAAAAAGAACATGTCCCGTTTTTCCCTTCCAGCCTGGTTGCCTGTATGCTTAAGTACGTAAGAAGCAGAATGCTTCCTTGGCATGTGGAAGACACAGGTTTGAAGTCCTCTGAAGGGGCAAAGCCTGCTTTGCATGTTGTGGGTGACCATTGCTATGGAAAACAAAGCAGCAGTACCATGTTTTTCACAGTAAGTGGTTCGTGTCTATCTGCTTGCAGAGACAGTAGCAATGGCTGCGGTGTGTTGTTGGGAATATGATGGTTCGAGAACAGATGCTCCAAATAACCAACAGGATCAGGCACATCAAGGGCAGCTGAGATTACTCAAGGGCCTCAACAGTGACCAACCTCATATTAGTGGGATCATACTTCTACAAATGGATTGAATAACGAGGTAACTATGTAACTTACAGCCTTTGAGGTCATCCACTACAAAGTGGTCTTAATGACATCTGAGAAGAAGTTTTCAGGTGGCAGCAAATTCATCCACAGATGAAGACAGAACAGCCTCTTGCCTAAGTCCTGCTTTATGCACCTAAATCTTTCAAACATTTTTTTCTTTCTTTTTTTGATCTATTCATAGGAAGGCTGTGAATTTCTTGTCAGTGAGAACAAATATACTCCAAGTACTTCTCCAATCACAGTTTACGAGCCTACTTGTGTAGGTGGGAAATATGTCTTTCTGTTGACGTTTAGTTATGCCTTGAAGGAGGATTTCAGAGTTCTTAAAACCATGCCAGTTATACAAGTTAGCAGATGATAGTTGTTTTCATCACCACGGGGTTGTTACAGAAGGTACTAAGAAAAGTATAAGCAGACACTTTTATTTATTATTTACATATTATCAAAGTGAAGGAAGCCTCTTTTAATTTAAGTGAGCTGTGAAAAAACCTATAGAAAACAGCTTTGCTCTTGGTATTTGATGAACTGTAATCTTTGATTGTATTTGATGATAAATTAGGTGGCTGGTCTCAGTGTTCAGTCTGATTTACAAGAGATTCTTTTGAAGTGATAAATGCCTATCAGCCTGCAGTCTTGCATGGTAGAACAGAGAACCTGAACATACTTGACCAAACAGCACTGTGTTTTGTTTCTGATAGATAATTCAAATGATGCAATATAGAGACATTTTAAATCAGTTGCAAGCGGAGAAACCACTGTGTTGGTACTTTATTTTAAGACTGACAAGTCTGAAAACAGAAGTTAACAGAAAGTCACAAGTCATTCTTGTGACAAGTGCGTGAAATGTAAAGAACAGATTCCATATGGTGTCATATTTCAAGTTGTATGTCAATGACTTCATCAGAATGTTATACCCTTCCAGTAGGAGAAATGATACCTTTGAAAACATGTGTGGCTGCATGTAAAAAGTAAGCTCTCCCTGTCTTCGCAGAGAGCCAAGACACTTTCTGCTGAACAGGCAGACAGAAGAGAAAGAACAGATGTAATTATCAATCATACACTGTCATTAGCCCAGCTCTCAGGATCTGCTGAAGAGCAGAGTACATACTGGTCAGTTACTGGTGCAGATTGTAGCTGTCTTCATTATAGATTTCTTGTCTGCTGGTTATACTCCAACGTAGTGAAGGCAGGATTAATCTAAATGTCTGACAGTTTGAGCCTGAGGATGGTTGCCACGTCCATATGCGTTTGTCACCGCTTGGACATCCTCTGCCAATGGCACAAGTGAGATGGGCTGAGTAAAAGAAATTATATGCATCAGTGTAAACCCTCACCAACATCCTGTCCAAATGTCCAAGTCTCCTTGTCATAGCAGACAGTGCACAGTTCAGATCTTCTTCAGAGTTCAGATCCACTCTTTCTGCAACCACAGAAGAATGGTCACCTACAGTGTGGAAATGAGGCTTCATACCACTCTTCAAAGGAATCCAAATCTCTAAGATCCCAAAGGAGTTTGCTAACATTGAGTTACACACAGCAAATATTTAGTTCCTTGTTTCTCCCCTAAACTGTTTCCACCATAGAAAAATATTTGCGTCTATGCTCAAACATTACAATATTTTGGATAATTATATATTGCTTGAGATAAACATGTATCCAAAAAGATGAAGCTCAAAACACTTTTCTGCAGAAGTAGAAAAAACAGTATCAGTATTTTAAGAGATGTTTAAGTTAAGTATTTGTATTTATTTTCATTTGGGATGGCAGTGAGAGAAGCAGCTAATTAGGACTATTGAGACTAATTAGATTACTGAGCTCTTTAAATGTGTATTAACAAATATGGAGGTATTAATCTCTAAGCATGCATTAATGAAACTGAATTTTATCATCGGTATTTGAAAATACAGTCTAGAATCACTTCCTTGAAGTCACCTTGTCTCTCTGTGTCTTTTGAATTCAGGTGATTTCCTGTAGACACTGTAGTTCCTTAATACATTTTTTTTAAATTTAGTTTTGTTTTAGTTGTGAGCAGCATTTTGCAGAATCATAGAATATGATGAGTTGGAAGTTACCCACAAGGAGCTTCAAGTCCAACTACTGGCCCTGCACAGGACTCCCCAGGGGTCACACCATGTGCCTGGGAGTGTAATCCAAATACTTCTTGAACTCTGTCAGGCTTTGTGCTGTGACCACTCCCCTGGGGAGCCTCTTCCAGTGCCCTCTGGGTGAAGAACCTTTCTCTAAAATCCAACCTAAACCTCCCCTGACACAACTTCAGGCTATTCCCTCGGGTCCTGTCACTGGTCACCACAGAGAAGAGATCAGTGTCTGCCCCTCCTCTTCCCCTCATGAGGAAGCTGTAGACTGGGATGAGGTCTCCCCTCAGTCTCCTCCAGGCTGAACAGATCAAGTGACCTCAGCCTCTCCTCATTTGGCTTCCCCTCAAGGCTCTTTTCCATCCTCATGGCCCTTCTTTGGACACTCTCTGATAGCTTAATGTCTTTTTTATACTATGGTACTAAAAACTGCACACAGCACTCAAAGTGAAGGTACACCAGCATATTTACTATGCCATTTATATGAGGAGCCTGTAGGACTTATACCATAGGATCACAGAAGTTCCACAGGAATGTCCTGGATTACTAATGCCCTGCTATGTTTTCCACCAACTGAAAACAGGGGTGCCTCCCCAGTCCATCTGTGGCATGCCTCATCCTCTTAGTCTTCCTGTTTGGATGGCCTGTATCAGATCCACATTATAATGTTACTTGTCTCTGCCATCCCCTTAATCATGACCTATAAACTCTCAGTTGGCTCCTCATCCATTCCCACCATGCACTTCAGCTGGTCCTTGACATATAGGGTGACAATCCCACCTCATCTCCCCTGACTGTACTTCCTAAAGAGCCTGTATCTGTTAATTCCAGCACTCCAGTCATGGGAGCCATCCCATCACTTCTCTGTGATACCAATAAGATCACAGCCCTGCAGGCATGTCCATGTCTCTAACTCCACTTGATTATTCCCCATGCTGTGTGTGTTTGCACAGAGACATTTAAGCTGGGCTGCTTATGAATCTGACTTACTGGCTGGAGGGGCAGGAATTCCTTTGTGTTGCTCTTCAGGTGCTCTCCGGCTGAATAGTAATCCTTCTCCTGGCTCTGGACACCTGTTGCTGGACACAGCATCAAACCAGTCTGAATAGGGTGGATTGAAGTTCTCCTCCTGAGGAAACTTGAGTTGAAAGTCCTCTTCACCAGCTTGGCAAGCCTATGCCTGAAGATGCTCTTCCCCTTCTCTGATAGATGGACTCCATCAGCCCCCAGGAGACTGGGTTTCTCAAAGCAAGTCACATGGACTAAGTAGCCAAACTTCTGGCTGTTTGTGCATCACCAAAAGAAGCAAATCCTCCTGTCTAACTTCAGTTCCTTCAAGAAAATGCCAAAGAAACAATCACTCAGATCCAAAAAACTACTTCTATATCCCAAGATTTGTGGAGCAGTAGAAACAAAAGCTATAACCAAGGGCAATAGACAGTTCTCTAAAATTAAAAATAATAGGGGAAACTTTTGCCTAAAGTTCCTCAGCCTGAATGACTTCGTGATGTCCTAGCAGAAAACCCTAAATAACAGTTTAGAACATTATTAAGTTTTAGTGGTCTGTAGATGAAACATTTATTTCTGCAACTTTGCACTGACATTTCAGAAAAAATTACCTCATCTTGGGCTTTGTTCTTGCCCAGAAGTAAGTGTGGTGGTCAAATATTCTAATAAGTACACGGATACCCTTTTTCTTTGGAATGGTGAACGGACCTGTTGCTAGACTGTTTGCTTCAAATTTATACTATCTGCTTAAGTCTGTGATGGGTAATCAGCATAAAAAAATAGGGGGATACATAGATAATTAGCGAAAAAATATCCATTGCATATCAAAATGCCTCTTTCTTCAGAGGGGGTTCATAGGTCAAAAGGGCATGGATGATTAGAAAGAGCTCTGAATTCTCCTTTTCAAAAAATATGAGAATCCATTTGACAGTTCTTGAATTCAAAGTTTTATGAACAAAAAAAGGGAAAAAAAGATTTTAAGCATATATCTATGAGATCATGCATAAGCTACTGTCAGACTTGCACAGATGGTTAAAATATTTGCGCAAGAATATTTTCAAAATAGAAGCTGAAATAGCTCTGCTTAACTAGAGAACCTCTTCTATGTTAGAAATAAGCAGTAAGGTGAGCTACTTATACAATTTACTAACCAGAACAAACCTTACTGCCAAAGGCCTAAATCTTACCTTGAGGGTTCTGCTTGAAGTTATGTGAGGTTCTGACTTTCTTCTTTACCACAAGGATAGTTCCAAAGTTTAAATCCTGATAAAATTGAATGGTGAACACTGGTTCTTGTTAGAACATAATTCTTCCAGGGGACTCTTTATAACATAAATATATAATAGTTCCAGGGCACTCCTCGTAACTGAAACCAACAAAGATATCTCATGCAAATGAAATAGACAAGGCTCTTCATTTTATTTTAAATTGGCCTGACTTGCTTCATGGCATTAATTTCAGTGGTTTCTAAACCACAGCCTGAGAAGACTCTTAAACTTGTCAGACAGGATTCAGTTCCAGTAAGGTTTTTAATCCTCGTGTATCAAACAGACAAATTCTCAATACCAAAAGGCACCACACATTGAACATAGTGTAAATATGGGTACTAGTGAATCTATGTTTTATTGCTGAATATGAATTTCAATATATATGGCTATATAAAAATAGATATGCATAATTTTATATATGGCTAAATAACCACATATAGCATAGATATAATTATATGTAGTAAACACTGAGTTGATGTTGGTATGAATCATCATGTGTTTTTAACAGAAGCTGCCTATGAATATCTAGGAATATATAAATATCAAGGCATGATCTTTAGTAAAACAAAAGCAAAGAAAATCTGTAATCATAACATCTGTTTTCTCTACACTGTTGTGAGTTTCGTACTTTTCAGGTGTGACATGGCTGCTGTTGAGAAATGCTTCAATACCGCAGTGCTTTGTTCTTCTCCTCCTTTCCCTTGAAATGAGCACATCAGAAGGCATCCAGTGTCTCACATGGAGTTTTACAAGTACAGAAGAGAATTACCTAGAAGTTAACTTTTTGAAGGTGCAAATGCAGTCTGTCAGGTAGAAAAGTAGTTCCTGCCCACCATGTCCTTGTGTTGCGGGTCCCACTCAGCAACAACCTCTGACTTATTTAATTGGAAAGACTCCACATATTCCCTTGGTTGCGCTGAAAAATGTTCTTCTTTCAGTCACTCCTGATGCTTGGCTTTTTGTGCTCTTCACATCACGTCTCTTACTTTGCACCCTTGCTGCAGATTTCCTACTTGCTCTGTTTCTCCCCTATTACCAGTTTCACCAGTTGCTCCAAAAGCAGCACCCAGCTGTGGGTGTTTGTTGAGCCCATGGAGAGCACAAGTTCCCCTCAGATTCGGGATGTGGGGCCAGGAAGAATCACGGGGGGGGGGTTCTATGCCCTGGATGCTTAGATTCATCTCTTCTGAAGAGATTTTGCATATGTGGCAAAATAATAAGAATCAGACTTATAATCCTTCCCAGCCTCCAGCCCCACGGTTAACATACTTGGGGGTAAACCACAGTGTACAAAGGAAATATCTTCTCTTTTCTAGTTACACTGCTAAGATATATTTTTTTCACCATCTAGAAAAAATGTGTTTTCTCTCATTTGTACTTTCGTCATTATCTGGTCAGTACTGGCAGGTTTTAAATGAAACTTATTTAAATTTAAAAACCTTTTGTTTAAAATCTTACCCTCTTTCTCCTGAGAAAAGAGAAGGGAAATTATTTGTTCAAATGATTTAATTAAAAAATTATCTTAATCTTTGTCTTTCTCAGCAGAAAAAAACCAGGGAAAACAGTTGTGGGGTTTTTTTCCCCCTTATGGTTTTTTCCAAGTTTCATTTGGAAATTTTTATAATTCATGACCACTATTCTTCCTTTGTTTTAGCTGGAATGTTTACACTGCAGAGGTCCAACAGTTTGAAAATCTGATTATAATAGAAACCAACAACCAAATTAAAATTTGTGTAAAAATCTCCTACTATTTAAAAATATTTTCATAAAGATGTTTATCTCATATTTTTAAATATTTCTTTTTTTTATTTGTGAAGATACTCATTAGGCGATGGTTAAATCCAAGCTTTCCCAAGTAGGGAAAGTTCTGAAGCATCCTTCAGTTCTGTTTGAATGGATTTTAAAGTGATCTTTCCCAAGACATTTCAGAGGTCTTAGCTATGATTCCAAATGAAGAACCATCATTCACTCTTACTTGTTCCTCCTTCTCCAAGGCAGAGGTTTTTCATATCTGTACATGACAGCTAATACAGACCAACTAAGGACAGTGTCTACAATAGGTTTTAGTAAGTAGTAGTAGAGCTGGCTCAAAAAAACAAGTATCAGAGGTTTTTTAAGTTGATCTGCTTTTTGTGCACCTAATCAAGAGGATCTCACCAGTGGGGTGTAAGAAAGAATTAGCAGTGGAATTCAGTTGCCTCAACACGGGAATGAGTTCTTCCAGAAGTTTTTTCTGGGATACAAGAGTTCCCCCTCCAGTGATTGGGTTTTCAGTGGAATCAAGTCAAGGAAAGCTGTCTCAGACAGGCATCTCTTGAATCCTTTACTGAAGAAGCACACATCCTTTGTGTTTTTTTCTCATATGATAGAGTGGTAAGAGTGTCCGTCAGTGTTTAATGTGTCCGTCATTATTCAGGCAAACTCTATCCTCTAACAAATTTTACAGAACAAAAAGGGAAATAACAAAGTTGTACCCAGAATTAACTGACTATATCAGTCCAATTGTCATGCTTGTGGTCAAAATATGATCTATTTTATTAGAAAAAATCAGCAATTACTACTATAAATTCAACTTATCAGACTAAGCTAATTTTAAACAGACTGTATGTAAACTGCTGGTGTTCTCCTCATCATACATAAACATGAATTCGATATTTGTTAAAAAAAGTGTCTTGTAAATTGCTAAATATATGCTAAATCCACAGGACCGTGTAAATTCAATATCCACCTTTGTACATTTGAAAATACATTTCAGTACTTTATTGAGACCAAGGAAATTATCCCTACCAAGAAAGAGTGATTGCCAGTTAAAATGGGAATAAACGGAAGAATTCAGAAACAGGTTTCAATTGAACAACTAATTTTGTCTATGGAAAGATCTGCTATTTGAAAAGAAGTTCTTTCCTTCATTTACTTGATTGCTTTTGTGAAGTCTCATAAAGCAGTTCCCAGTGATGAATATGGTAATACCGAGCAATATCTCCTTAGAACTTTATCGTGGTGTAATCCAGCCCTTCTGGCATATATTCTACATGTATAATTTCCTCTAGAAAAATGTCTTATGGTGGATTGAAGAATGGGTGAAAACACACGTATTGAGCACATTAACCCAGTAATATACAAATGTGAAAGATTAAGTTCAAAGAAAAAAAAAAAAAAGAAAAGAAAAAAGAAAGCTGGAAATCAGAACATTGTACTTCAAATCTGGTGTCTATTTAAGCAGCATGAGAAGTATTCTGTAATATTTTTAAACTTAGGTTTAGATTTTCTCCCTTTTTAATTTTTTTTTCACATATTGCCTACTCCTATCTACTTTTGTAGTGGTACGTCTCCTATTTCAGGGAAGCCAGAAGTTTATGTAATGCAGTTCAGTTATACTGTCATTTAAGAAATTGCTTCTCACAAATTTGTACCATGTCACAGATCCTTTAAGTGGGATTGGAGGATTCTGATTGTGAAATACTGCCAACCTCTAAAATGAAAAAAACCACAAACAAAAGTTAGATTTTTCAATTAATCTCTGTCACTTTATAGGAGCTATATGGGGCCTTTTCTACCTTAAAATCTAACTCAATCAAGAGAATAAAGAATTCCTACATTTGTCAAATATTAAAAATGGTGAAAGACTTTTATATTGCAAGTACTGTGGCCTAGATGTACATGTCAGTGTGAACTATAACTTGCCCATGACAATTCTTGACTTTCTAAGTGCAAAACAGGGGGAACTCATTAAACGTTTTAAACTGCAAGAAGAAAGCTTAAGTGTGAATGACCAGTAGCTGAATAAAGGAAGGGGAATGACTAAAGATCAACAGCTGTATTGACTTTTTCTTGAAAATATACCCTAGATATGCTCACTGTTTAGAGTTCCAAGATTCTGCCTCTTTCTGTAAGATACCCATATTCTTCATTCAAAAAATGCAGTTCAACCCAGGGAATTGGTGTACTTTCTCCATTCTGAAGTGTGATCAAAACACAAAAAAATTTTTGGGGATTTGGGAGCCTGTTTCTTAGCTAACCAACATCTAGATCTCATCTCTGTACCAGAAGCAAACTTCACAGGTGATTTGATTATTTTAATTATTCTTTTTAATAACAGATGTTCCTGTGAAAATCTAATTCTGACTCATATAAGTTTAATAGCAAAATTATTATGTTTGGAAAGTAAAGGCTACATGTATAAATGAACTAAACATATTTCCAAGCATTTGTTACTTTATGTGTAATTTTTTGTTGTTAGCTGTGTGTCCTGTGATCATTATAGCATACTTGATTTGGTACAGTGTTATTTAAAAAATCTTCTTTTTAAATAAATGAATATGTATATTCTCAGTAAAATTGAGACCTCTACACATTACTTTAGAAGTGTAGAGTAGCCTTAAAATGAGTTAAGCTAAAAAGAAAGAATTTATAATTTGAAACAATACATTCTACATTTATTTATTAAAGAGAAACAAAACCAACAAAACAACACCGTTTTTTGATCTTAAAGAGAGAACAGAACAACTGTGAAGAGTTAAAAAAGTCTCACAGACAAAGCTGTGTCTCCTGGTGAAGGCTGGAAAGTGGTAGTTCAGCCAGACTTCTTGAGTACTTCAGCAAAAGAGAAATCATAACAGTAAAAGTCAAAAGAAAGAAATATTGGATCAGGGGTGCATTGAAGTGCAGAAGTTAGGTTTTCTGCCAGGGTTGAGTAACTGCTTTTTCTTTGTGATTATGATCATGCAAAAAAAGTTCTGTGCTGTAAATGAAAGAGTTGTATTTCACTATATAGTTCACTGCTGGGTAAAGAACCTAATTAACAGATTTTTCAAGAGGTGGACCCACAGAAAAATATCATTGACAGATAACTGTTCCTAAGAAAGCTGGCTATAAATCATTTATTCAAAATAGTAACTGGAAGTTTTGCTTGTCAGATTTTTAAAAGGCGAGAAGTGTTTTCTTGAACCTTTGCCTGACTTTGGCTGCCAATATATTACTAGCACCTGGGAGAAGCCTCAGGCTTAAACAGTCAGAAACACATGAAGTTCCATTTTGTTTTAATAAGGGTCCCCTTCCTGTAGTAGATTTTGTTGTATTAATTTATTCTTCTATTAAAACTAAAAAAAAAAAACCAAAAAACAAAAATCTGTCTTACTGTCAGAAGACACTTGAATGTAAGTTTACAGTAAAAATCACTCTCATTATAAAAGGTAGATCAGAATTTACTAGCTTTTCTAATTTTTGTTGAGCCATTCTTCAGCAAGTACTGTAAGTCAAGCAGAAAAATCCTGCTTGTGTTAGGAAGAACCACATGTGTGAATGTTACTAGTAGAGACAGTCTGTATATATTTCTGATTTTTAATGAACCCCGTTATTATTCACGGCTGTCCAAGAGATCCTGGAGAAGAAATGTCTCCTTTCAGTGCAAAGAGGACATAAAGACTGATGTACTCTCTCTGCTGTACTGTATTCCTGACTTGAAGGAACAAAGAAGTAAGGTAGTTCAATCTTGACTCCAACCCAGACCATGGCCTTTTTGCTATTCCGGTGTGATGGTGTCATAATATTCTATGTACTGGTGGTTTAAAAAAGTGTTTTTGGACTAACATAAAAGAAGAATAATACAACACATCTGTGGCATGAATGCATGGAAGAGCTCAGTCAGCTGAATGTCCCTGTCTCTAAAACCACAGAAGTTTGCTAGAACATGGGGGATTTTTTCCTTCCTTTGAGAATTTCAGGAAGGAGCTGAAGCAGGAGGAAATAAAGGGATAAATATGATCTCATTACTGTGATGTTTCTGACATAAGTTTTGATTTAATTTCCCACTTAATTATCTTTCTGGCTTCTGTTTTATGTGAATAATTTAGTGCATATTCTCAAATCTTAAGAGTTCAAATTTAAAGGCAAAATTCCTGAAGATATCATTTTAGAAATTACTTGAACTTTTTTTAACCCGTCTACTGATAAAAATCTCCTGTGCAACTTTTTGACTACTCCAAAAGTCTGATAGTTACTGTCTCACTAAATTTCAAATATACATTACAGTAAAAGAAATTGTGGCTAGAAAATTTACCGTCTCTTGCTTATTTTTCTAATATTATTTTAATAACTGTTTACCAATTTGGCCACTTTTTCAATAATTCACAAGGGTATTTCAGCCAATCAGGAGAATGGAAATACTTATGTTCAGAGAGTTACAACCTGAATGGTGGCCTGACTGGCCACCAACTTTCATTTTCCAGTGACATTCAAGTTACAAGCTATAGCAGGGAAACATCATTCTTAAAATCTGCAATTATGTATTTGAAATTTCAATTGAGCCAGAATATACCACAATCACAGCGTACTCTAAGCTCTCAGAATATATAACAACTGCACTTTCTTTTGTGGCAGCCCATAGCTGAGAGATTGAAAACACCCTTTCCATGATAAAGTTTTTAAGAGAGTTTTGCATCATGTGAATATCACAAGCCTTTTAAAGCAGGAATAAAACACCCTTTAATGCTATTGTAGGCAGCCATAAGTATCACAGTGAGGTTGCTATTAGAATGTAAATTTTCTGTACTCTGCTTCAGAATCCTAACAATTGAGTTACTATTGGCCTTCATGCAGACCCAGCTGCATAAAAGGATGTTAAACATTTTCCTAGCCATACAGATCAGCAATAAAATATCATCTGGTATGTATATATTCTCTTGCCAGCAGAGAGGCAATATGTAATACAGTAGCTAATATGGATGTTTCGAAGGCAAGTATCTAATTTTTTCCTGTTTAGTACTTTGTAGTCTACTGCTAGGAGTAGGACGAAGTTGATTTCCAAGCATCTAGTACTGTAGACCTTGGTGGGAAGAAGTAGTCTAGGAGAGAAGATATTTTACAGGCTGCACAGTCAAATTTGAAGATTTGCTTGTAATGTGCGCAGAATCAACCACTGGCCTAGTACAAAGCCAACATACCAGTCGTCTGGACTTTGCCATGTCTTAGTCGGAGAGGAGAGGAGAGGAGAGGAGAGGAGAGGAGAGGAGAGGAGAGGAGAGGAGAGGAGAGGAGAGGAGAGGAGAGGAGAGGAGAGGAGAGGAGAGGAGAGGAGAGGAGAGGAGAGGAGAGGAGAGGAGAGGAGAGGAGAGGAGAGGAGAGGAGAGGAGAGGAGAGGAGAGGAGAGGAGAGGAGAGGAGAGGAGAGGAGGATGCCTGCATGACTGACACGCTAACAGGAGGACATTTACTCTCCAGTGAGTAGTTCTGTTGGTAGTATCTTCATTGTTTGCAAAAACAGCTTCACTGTTTTCTTGGGCTGGCTGCCACATGAGTTTATCCAGCTACACACTTCTTCTGCTGACCTGGTCAACCCTTCACAACCATTTGTCCATGAGAAAAAAACAGCAATAATCTTTGCCAGTGAATAGGGTTCTGCATGTTGCAATAAGCTGCACTGAAATGCATTCCCTTGAGATAAACCACTGATCTGTTTTGCCTTGTTTTTATTCATTAAAATGCCAATGCAATAACTTTATGGAGTACTAGATTGGAAGTCTTTTAAATCTTTAAAACATTTTACATTTTCTTGTGAATTTGCCCAACCTGACACCTTGAAGGAATTTTGCAGTAACCTGCCATGGTTTATGCTCGATAAAGCAATTGCTTCCATACACTGAGTTAGTTCTACATCTGAATGTCACTAAAGGACAGTCACTCACATAGCTGTGCCTATGATACCACGTGCAAAACCCGTGCTGCCGTTTTTGACAACAGTTCATTGATGTAGGGGCATGATAAAGCAAACTCCCCAATCACAAACCATCCCAATTTTTTCTGCATCCCAATGAAGTTGTAGTCAAACTCAAGAGCAGCAAACATGAAAGTTCCAGCAGGGATTTGATTTATTCATATGACCACCCAAGTAGGCCTGTTCCGCAGCATGCTTGCATGTAACAGTCTTAGCGATGAATGGTGTACCTGCCTGATACACCCTTTTTTCACAGTTTCCAGCCTAGGGCCTCAGGTGTGGGTGTATTGGATAGTAATGATTAAGCCTTTCATTATGTTATTTCATTGTCAGATTTCTTTGCTTTCAGAAAGATCAGAAAAACATGTAACTTTCTCAAACTGAAGTGGTTTCTCAGTTGAAGTTCTCACTTGTCATTGTAGCAATTTTTTGTTCAAAATAATAAACAATTTTTACTAATAGCTCTAGTAATAGAGACCCAATATAACTGGTAAATATATTCAAATGTTATTCAATCAAAAAAAGCTGAAATGTTAAAAGCTAAATTAAGTTCTGTGAAGAAGTTTCAAGCTCTTCTCTTAATCATAACATCACTCTGCAGTTGAATTTTTTGTCTGTGAGGCCTCTACCTTCATGCTCTGTAGGCTAGTGTAAATTATAGCTTTATCCAATTCAGGACTGACAGATAGATGAAATAATAATTTATCCTTAGAATGGCATAAGTTAAGAAAATCCTAGAGCAGGCTATGAATCCCACAGCAGTAACAATTTTTTGCAAAACCTTCCAGAGGACCTTGCTGGGTTGGTCAAAATGGGAGATCACTGCAAAGGTGGTAGAAAGTCTGACATGGTTCTTCTAGCAGACAGTCCTTACAGCTATGGAGAGTCTTAGACTTGAGTCCTATGTAGCAGGGTCAAACTCTTCTGCTACAGGAGGGCTAAATGTTGTGCCTCTTGGATGCTGGTGGGAGCATTTCTGGAGATAAACCGCCTCTAATTCCAGAGCTTAACCACTCTCTGGTTATGTGAAAAATGTGAAAAACATTTTCCTGAATCTAACCTAAACTTTCCCGGACTCAGCTTCATGCTGCCTCCTCAAGTCCTGTCACTGGTCACAAGAGTGAAGATTTTTTGTGAGACAGTTTGCTCTTCACAGCTTCTTGGCCATGGGCCATACATCCATGTGGAAAACATGGTAGTCCTAGTGGTTTGTTGGTGGTTATTCATGAGAAAACAGATTGGACATTATAACTGTGGAAAATCCTTAACAGTAAAAGACATTGATAATCACGAGAGAAAGACAGCACAAAGTGAATATATATCTCCTGAAAAGTCAATCTGGAACAAACATCTTGAAGAGAAAACTTGGGAGAAGCTGTGTCACATCGTCATGCAGAGGAGCTTTTGGAGACCCTGCAGAAGGAAAGGAGACCCTAGAAGTAGGGCCAGAAGGAAGATCCAGGAGCTATAAGCCTGTCAGACTAACATCAGTGCTGGGGAAGGTCGCGGAGCAGATCACCTACTGCGGCATCACCCAGCACATATAAGACAACCAGGGTATCAGGCCTTGCCAGCATGAGTTTAGGAAAGGCAGGTCATACTTGAGTAACCTGATCTTCTTCTACGACAGGGTGACCCACTTTGGGGGTGAGGGAAAGGCTATGAATATTGTCTATCTAGACTTCATTAAAGCCTTTGACACCACTTCCCACGGTTAGTGGGTTTCCCAGTTGGCCATGGGTCGTAAGTGTTTTTCCCCAGGGCTCAGTAATGAGGCCAGACCTGATAATTATCTTCATCAGTGATCTGGATAAGGGGATTGAATGCACACTCACCAAGTTTGCAGACGACACCAGCTTGGATGGAGTGTTAATCTGCTGGAGGGCAGCAAGGCTCTGCATAGGGATCTGGACAAGTTGGATTCATGAGAAAAGGCCAGCAGTTTGAAGTTCAGCATGACAAAGTGCCAGGTCCTGCCCTTGGGTCACATCAGTCCTGTGCAGTGCTTCAGGCTGAGGGCAGAGAGGTTGACAAGCAGCCTAGAAGAAGAGGACCTGGTTGACAGTCAGATGAAAGTGAGCCAGTTGTGTGCCCAGGTGGCCAAGAAAGCCAATGGCATCCTGGCCTGTCTCAGAAGCAGTGTGGACAGCAGGACTGGGAAAGTGGTCATCACCCTATTCTCAGCACCGGTGAGACATGTATATGTGGCACTTAGCGACACTGTTTAGTGGTGGACTTGACAATGCTAGATTAACAATTGGACTTGATGACTTTGGAGGTCTTTTCCAGCCGAAATGATTCCATGATTCTATGAGTCTATCAATGCTCTGTTAGCTGTAGGACTCGCCTGGTAACTCTCTCTCTTACCTTCATGTATTCTGGTCATGTGAATGCAGCTCATGTATTAGGAAAACCACTATTGTGTCCACACAATTTTGGTGACAATATATGTAAGCTTTTACCAAATGGCTGAAACACAGCCAAAGAGTTGCAGATGATGCTCTTCTACTGTCTGAGGTGGGAGAAGTTTTCCACCTAAATCTATAGCAAGGAAGGGATTATACTAGCTATTCCTCGAAAACGAATACTCTTCAGTCTGTATGCATGGGTGACCTTTGTCACCCTTCTAGTTTGACTTTATTGAAAAGTAGTGAGAAAGCGCAGTGGAAAAGATCATCATCTGAGGGGCTGGCTTCAGACCTCATAGAAGTCCCCCTCCTGGGAACATAAATATCTTCTTTGCTCTCTGTCAAGCCTAATGAATTTCAGGTCTGATTTTTGCTTGGTTCTCCTTTGCCTTCACCATCCAGGAAGATGGGGAAGCAGAGATACATCTGAAGCCATCATGAAGGGTATCTCATGTTCCTACTACAAAAAAATGGTGCCATGATTACCAGCAGAATAAATGACAGAGCCCTGTTTACTCAAGGACCCATGTCTCGCACAGAATTTCAGATTATATTTCCTTTTCTAAATATACATGGGTAGAGAAATTAATAAGAACTACTATGTACAACACAGAAAGTTCCAGGCACCTTTGAAAATAAATTATTATAATTTTAGCTTTAGAAAATCATAAAAATTTGAAGCTCTTGGAACTGAACCTGCATATCAGTATCTAATATGTCAAAGCATTCAAATGTGGCATAGCCTTCTGGAAAGTTTATGAGCTTCAGAGATTACTGGAGGGGAAGAAATAAGAACTAAAAGAAGATATGAAGTTCTTTTCTTGCCAATTTACATTATGTTCTCTGCCTTCCCCTCATCACTACACATTTTGAAACTTGTTAAACCGTCCCTGCTCCACGAAATATGCCCCTTGGGAGAGGCACTGGGGGCAGTAGACAGGCATCTTTGCCTTGGGGCAGCACCTGAGACTGCTAGTTTCTCCAGAATGTAGCCTGGGGTTATGTCCCAGCTTTCCAGACCTACACCAGTACTTCCATCTTTCCACAACTCTGGCACTGTGCAGCAGCTACACACACATAGCTGGGATGAGCTATAACCTCAGGTAGACCACATAACCATGAAGGGAGCTGGCTTCGGGCAGCAGGGTGGGAGAGCTGGAGGGAATGTGACCTGAATGGCTGGCTATGCCTAGACTAATTCAGAGCTGTCTGATGTGGGTGTGTTCATAGAATCATAGGAGGGTTTGGGTTGGAAGGGACCTTTAAAGATCAACTACTTCCAACCCCCTGGCCATGGGCAGGGACACCTTCCACTAAACCAGGTTGCCAGGGCCCCATCCAACCTGGCCTTGAACACTTCCAAGAACAGGGTGTTAATATCCTCTCTGGGCAACCTGTTCCAATGACTCACCACCCTCAAAGTAAAAACTTTCATCCTTATGACTAATCTAAATCTACCCTTCTTCAGTTTAAGGCCATTCCCACTTGTCCTATGACTACATGCCCTTGTAAAAATTCCTTCTTCAACTCTCCTGTAAGCACCCCTTTACTTAAAGGGGTACTGGAAGGCTGCTTTAAGATCTCTCTGGATCCTTCTCTTCTCCAGACTGAATAGCCCCAACACTCTCAGCCTTTTGTCATAGAAGAAGTGCTCCAGGCCTCTCATTATCTTTGTGATCCTACTCTGGACCTGGTACAACAGGCCCATGGCTTTCCTGTGCTGAGGAGCTCAGAGCTGGACTCAGTACTTAAAGTGGGCTCTCACAAGTGCAAAGAAGAGGAGGACAATCACCTCTCTTGACCTGCTGACCATGCTTCTTTTGATGTGGCCCAGGATACTGTTGTCTTTCTGGACTGCAAGCCTATGTTGATGGGTCATGTTGAGCTTTTCATCCACTGCCACCCCTAAGTCTTTCTCCTCAGGGCTGCTTTCAGGCTGTTCCCAGGATATAGCTGTGTAAGAGTAGATAGGGCTGGCTCTTACCTTTCTTTCTGCTCCATTCCTCCTGCCCCTCCCTGCACTCCCAAAATTAAACTGTGTTAGGAAATACAAGTGTATCAGCCAGGAGAAAGCTGTATTCATTCTGGTTGGGTGCCACAGCTCAGTCTGGCTGTGGGGGAGCTCTTTACATGAGTAGGGAAGGCTCTTACACCCTCCTCCCTCTTAGAAAACTTCCATCATCCACCTCTGTAATGAAACCCCAAACTTCAGGACCGTGCTGTTGAGTCTATCAAGTTCTGGAGGCCACTTGGCATCCCGTGACATGGATACTGGCTGTTGAGCTGCCAGCATCTTCTAAGCTGACATAATAAAAACCACTTTGCCTCTAATGGTAACAGCAAGACAAGAAAATTTGTGTGTGTGTCTTCTCTGGTGTAAAATCAGTGCTCCCCTTATGAGTTTTAATACATAACAGGAAAAATGGTTTTGGTTTTTTTGAAATGTTTCACTTTGGTTCTTAAGAAGAGTATTCATGAACTTCAGCTGGCACTTCCCAGAAGTACTTTTCATTATACCATGCACCAAATTCTTTCTTGACAGTTTAATTAAAAAAAAGGTTTTATTTTGCAAAATTAATTAATGCTTCAGATGAGTATATTATTTATGTTGCCAATGAGGGGACTTCTATGAGATCTTCATGCTAGACTTCTATAAATTTCTGGGTATTTTATGAGATTCCTTGGCCACTTTTGCTTTTTCAGTAATCTGCTTTTTTTATCAATTCCCCTGAAGAGCACAATTCTCTTCCTAGATGCAAGGTTATCATAGACTTTGTATGATATATATATATATATATATGACACATCAAATGACCAGTAATTTTTATATGTATAAAATTTATTTCTTCTAGAATTTGTTAAGCTCTAGATATACTCAAATGGGAAAGTCCAAAGCAAAACTTTGTCTGAAAAAAAAAATCTCTAAATGATAATTAGCAAGAAATTAACAATAATTTCAAGCCCACAAATTTGCTTAGGCAGCCAAGAATCTAGAAAAATGACAAGTGTGAAAATACAATTAAGTGAAACCTTTTTCTCCTTCATCATTAGTTCTGTGACTGTTCTTTCCACAGTGCTATTAAATGATCTTAACACCACTCGTAAACCAACATAAGTTTTAAAACAGATAAACATTACTGAGTTGAAATTTCTTTCCATTTGAGAAAGAAATAAAACAATTATATGAAATGTACATTGTAAGGCTGTCACAATGAGCTCTCATGCATCAACAACTTTTACATAACTATATACTCTAGTATGCACTGAAACTGAGTAGTTGTAGTGGCTGTCACACCAAATGTATCTTCTCAGTGAAAACACTTTAAAATCAAGTATCTGTGCTATAATTATACTACTTATATTGAGCCTGCAGCAATACCTTGATTTTACATTCAGTTTAATCATAATTACCTGTTGTGGAGATGAACATTTTTCTTTGGATCGTCATTTTTATTTTAATTCATTCAGTACATTACAGCAACAAAATGAGTTTTGGTGTTCCAAATTGTATCAGAGTTCACACTGAACTGTAGCTGTTTAGGTTTATGTGATGGAATTACAGACACAGTGAACATGAGATAACACCTTGATTTAAAAATCCTACTGCAAAAATCTTTATTATTGATGCCATGTGATATTCTGGAAAGAAAATGTATTTCCAGTTGCATATTAGAATAACATTGTCATCTAGTTCATTCTGATGAATAAATGAAAATAAAGAAAATACAAGAAGTTTAATAACCAGTTATTTACACTCCAGCTCAGGTAGGAAGACTTGCCAACATTCCTTGCATGTTTAGGTATAATTTTTCCAGTTTTTAAATAGCTAACGGCACTGCTTTATTAAATTTCCTTTTTAAAAATAAGCTATTAATTTTCAACCTGTACTATCTTTTCATATTTTATGTTCAGTTTGTTTTTATTTAATTCCCCTGGCTTTTGTTGGAACAAATAAACCCTACAAAGCTTTCTTCTTTTCTCTAATAACTTTTCATGTGACCATAACAAGGCACTTACTGTAAACTAGAAAAAAAACAAATAAGCAGCAAACCAAATAGAAATAAACATTAAAGAGCATTAAAGAGGTTTTCTCTTTTCCTGAGAAGTCTTGCTTTCAACTGCTCTCACGTTTCCCTCCTCTCTTAATTTTAAATAAATGTTCCAAGATAGTTAATTGTCTGTACTTCTGCAATGAATAGTAGAGTGTGGAATAGTGTAGTTTACGAACTTACTGCCGTATTAAAAATAAAGCAAAAAAATATTGCAAAGAGATATTCGAAATAAACCATGGAAACCTATTAGTTTAACATGCTACTGAGAAAAAATGGTGTAGTTTTATTTTAACTATTTCATAAAAACTTTTTTGTGTCTAGCTAGTCTTTAAAAGTAATATTGATCTATAATCACTCCTAAGTTTTGTTGGATGTTTTCTAAACAATAAGAAAGCAGTCTTATATATGGATTTCATTTTTAAGTATTATATGAAAGTAAGAAAACATTATTAAATGCCCATTATTTTTGCCCCCATTGAATCCAGTGCCACATTATTTGTGTTGCTGAAGTTCCAGCTGAAGGTGTAATATCAAAGGGACTGGACTTCTAATCAGGCTGTAGGTGACTTTCTTACTTTCCTTGTGTTGCACTGACCAAGGAACAGGTGAAAATCTCAAAAGACCTGGCCAATGTTTGTGGCTCTGCTACTGGTTTGTTGGGTTACTCAGTTTCTCTTTCCTGGCCTTTTCCTTTGTGAAGTGGGATAAAAGCATTGAACTTTGTACTGTGTCTTGACATCTGCAGATAAAAGTATAGAGCTAAGGATTGTGCCACATTTTGGTTGAGTTGTGATGACTGTTTTGTAGCAGCCCAAAGCTGTTTCCATAATGCATGATGTTAAAGCAAGAAAGCTCTTGGAATATGTTAACTATATGGGAAAGTGGGAAGGAATAAGGTTAGAATGGTGAGAGGAGATTTTCATGGCAGCAGATGTTTATGTTTCATACCAGTCAGAGCACTGTATAAAAAAGATCTATGCTGAAAACTAAGGATGAGTCATAATTTTTTGTAGTTGAGATTTTGCCTTATAACACAATATGTTTTCCTCTCTCCATCTTTCCTCCCAAGTTTTTAGATTTTTTTCATATGACCCATGGGAGAAAGGAAGAAATGGAAGTATGAGAGGAGGAAAGAAAGGTAATGGAGTTACGAAGTCATGAAAGAAGGAAGGCTATCTTGTGAGTTAAAGAGTGGGTGCAGAAAATAATGATTGATGGACAGAATGGAGGAGAATGAAAAATGGCAGTGATAGGACAGGTAAGGAAATAGAGAAAGGCAGCCAAGTAGGGGGTACTTGTCAGTGAAGCAGCATCAATATAATGCTGATTCCCCACACAAGTCAAGGAAAGGATAGCACTGAACTGATAATGTCTGACAACCAAGTGTCAGGCAAAAGAGAAATCTTTTCCAATCTCCTGGCAGTAAAGTAAGAGGTGAAGACTTCTGTGAGTTCTAGAAGTGGGATGGTTTTTGTACACTTTCTTAAAGCGTTGTTAAACTAGTGAATAGGTAGACTTCATGCACAGCAGGTAATACATTTATCACTATTCTCTGCTTTCACTGGTGTCGCTTTTACATTTGTTAAAAGTCATTGACTGAGTTTAATGCACTGTGTCAATGCTCCCAAATTCATGAGTTTTCCTTCTTTGGTAATAAAAGTATGCACAGTCAGTTCACACATGCAGTTTGTGATAATTCTGTGATTAAGATGGGTGTCAGAAAAGATAAATGCATCTGACTAACTGGTCTCTGGTCAGAACCCAACTCTGTGGCATTTGCAAAGCATCTAGCTAAGTAATTTCACATACCAAACACGAGCCAGTAATACACTAGGACATACTGCTTATTGTGACTTTCTCTGCACGGCAGTTTTGAGAAATTATTAATTTTTAAGGAGAAAGAGGAGATAGAATAAACTGCATGTGTGCCCAATGACACTTGCCTGTTTGTGCCTAATTCATTGGAAAAATTGCTCAAGAACTGTTCAGCCATGTTTGAATATGCTGCCAAGGTCAGCGGGACCTTTCCAAAAGTGCTGGTTATGTGAGGTAAAAGTCCTTGAGGCAGCTTCAACTTAAGCATTTTTGGATATTTACTTATTTTTTTTGGAAATCAGATAATCTGACTGTTTTGGCAGTCCCATCTCTGAGCATTACTGATGGTGTACCTTGGAAAGCTCAGAAGGGGAGTTTGCTTTGACCAAGTGTCTAGAACCCAGCACTGTATCACAAGGCCCCATAGTACAGATCACCTGAGGGTGCCAAGAGTGTATTCAGACACCACAGATTTTCAAAATTCAATTTTTATGACGGTGGTAATCCAGAGACAGAAAAGAGGTATGTAAGTGCATTGATTTCTTTTCCTATCAGCATTGCCTTGTAGAATCCCAGAAGGCACCTAGAAAATGTGTAAGAGTTGATCCCAAATCTGAAGTGGTCAATATGCATTTGCAATAAGGTATTTTGAAAGCAAAGAAAGAGAACAACGGTACCATGTACCAGCTGCTGCTGGTCTGTGAGCCTCTGGAAATAGTAGCTAAGTAAAAAAATCTTCCTGGTTAAATACAGGGTTTGTGTGTACACATGTGAGGCTAACTGAGTTGGTTTAGAAGGTTGTAGTGAGTGGGAAAGTTGCTGAATAAAACCTGACCACATCCAGCTTAACTGTCTGCTCTTCCAGCCGTTGGTTCTGCAACTGGGTATGGCTTCTAATTGTTACAAAGAGAGGCTCCTTCAGCAGAGCTGAAAGGAGGTAAAAATTGAAAGAAATCCAGCATCTGGTCAAACTTTGAAGTTCAACATAGTATAAGAAGAGAGAACAGTATGATCCTGCTCCCATGAGAGTGAGTGCGAACAGAAGTAGACATAAAAATTCTTTTGTTTCCCATATTTCTCTTAATCATTATGTTTGGAATATGTAAGTCTCATATATAAGCAAGGCAAACAAAACAAGGTGTGTTTTGGTTTCCAACCTGGTGGTTAAAAATCACCTCCAGCAAGATTTGTTGTCCTGGCCTTTGGGACTTGCAGTGTCAATGCTTGGCTTAGCAGGAGTTTCCTTTGCCCACAACTTCTGGCTCCTTGAGACTTGGACCCGGAAAGGTTGATGTGAAGCCCCACCTCCGTCCTTGGATGTTCTTGGAACTGGATGATATTCCTTTGGCAGGAATATCCCTTAGGCAAAGCAGGGTGATGATACAAGTTCACCTCGTTTACTGGAATGTCACTTGTACCATCCAGTGCTTTTTGCATTGTAATTATTTCCTGGGGGTAATTGCATGCTTTTTTAGGCTTTCTTTTGCGCTCCCATGCTTAGCTGAAAAACTGCCAGAGGGCATTGCTGAACTGTTCCCAAGGAGAACAGTAATGTCTACTAGTGGCTCTGACATTATTGTTATTTATAAATTCCAAACAAAAGAAAATAAAGGGCTAGATATTGCTAACCCAAATCCATGTGTTTGGGGTACGAAGCCGGTCTTATGGTTGACAATTCTTTTCCTGTTCATGACATATCCGGAGCAGTCATGTTCTCTGGTGTGAAAACATGGGCTGCTTGCTGTTCCACCAATGGATGTGATAGGTGTGTATCAAAGTGGTAAAAAAAGTCAAGCATTGCTAGACATCCCTCTTTACATCTGTCAGCTGGGAAAGTTAACCAAAAGGAGAGTTACATACTCTATGCCCCCAAAGAAGTGAGGGCATATCTATTTTGTCCAGAACAGGATTGGGGTTCAAGGGAGGGATTTTCAATCACAAATCTTAGATGGTGCTGCTCTCTGGTGCTGAAGCTCAGTACCACCATTGCCTCCCAGCTGTCTCTAGCTGTAATATAAACATTTTGGGAAACTCTTAGTTATCAATCCTTTTCATTATCTATCAGGATTACTGCATTACGATAAAACAAAATTCATGTACCCAAATACTCCTCAGCTTCAAAAAAATTGTTTAAAGACCTGACTAAAAAAAAAAAATCAATACAAATACAGAACACTGAAATCTAGTCTACCCTGAAGGGGTAAAAGACATTTTGCAGCAATGCAAAGCATATTACACACTCTGTAGGAGTACATTATAGACCACAGCTAGATATGACATCTAAGTGGCAACTAAAAATATTAATTAGTAGTAATTTTCCTAAGTGTTGTTTTCGCATAATAAATTGAAGAATTATTTTTAGTTTCAAGAGATTACTAGTTCATTTATCTCTCTTCAATTAACACAAAAAAACTTAGTTGCTTACAATTTAATAAGAAGTACCTTTTAATACTTTAAAATTTAATAAGAAGTTACTTGGAGAAGGATTCTTTTACTGTTCCTAAAAAAATTATTTAGCATAATCTGCTTGCCTTGCTAAAAGACTCCACATTTAAGAGTAATTGCTACAACAAAATTAAACACACAGAATCCTCCACAACACTGCAAAGCTTCACCGTTTTATGCATTATGAGACTTGCAGTGTAGTCTTATGAGTAAGCAATGGAAACCTCAGCTTAGCTGTGTGCTAGTAGTAGAAGTTTACTTCCGCACTTAGAAACCTCAATACAGCTATGTTGTATAGCTAGAGTCATTCAGTCTATCTTTTGCTTCTTGAGGGAAGTTATTATAAACCTTCTCTAGACTTTCAAAATGTAACAGAATATTTTGTGGGGAAGAGCTTCTTTTCCTTTGAAAGAACAGTCTTTAACCATGTATGACAAAACTCAGTTTACAGTTCTGTTCAATCTGCAGCTTCATCCTTTTCAGGTTTTATACAGGAAATTGCCCTGAATTGATGTGTTAATTGTACCTTAAGAGTTTGTAAAAGCACCTGTGATTTCTACAAGCTGAGCTTACAGTGAGATCTGTTTATGAGTTTCCTGAAAATTAGTTCAACAGGAAAGTTTCAGGGCAGTTAACTTCTGTTACTGTGTTTGTATGGGAACAGAGAGGGACTGGGCTAAAAAGAAAGCACCATTAATTAAAAAATAATTTTGAAAGCCAGGGTAAAAAGAAAGAAAATTAAGAGTGTCATAGAGGGAAACAATAGGAGAGAATTTTTTTTTCTTTTTGTGTGAAGCAGCTTGTTGTCATTTATGGAACCTCTGAAATATATATATATATATATATATAGACATGTGGAAGCCTATCCTTAAGCCTTTAGTACCTGCTTGCAGCATAATGCCACCCCAAATGCTGCCATACTTGATTTAGAAACTGCAGAATCTGACAGAGATGGAGCAACCTATTCTGCAGGTAAGGAAAAACACTGAATTGAATGGCACTCAAGAACATACCCGCGTAGTTTGTTTAACTGGAGCCTGCATTTTCCTCCTGACTTCAAAATGGCTGAGAACTATAGTCTTTTCTTTGATTTATGATAGGCCAAAGCACACATTTCAAAACTCTTGGGCAAAACTGAGGGCATTTTTTTAGCTATATATTTTAATAAATCATGGACAAGATAGAAGAATTAGAGCTGTGTAAAACTGACTGAAAACAGTGAAAGAGGAACGACAGGTAAACCCAGCCACCCATCTGACGTACTGCTGTTTCAGAACAGTTTGTTCACTGTATCCAAAATAGTACTATAATTTAAAGGCTGCCACATATGGAAGATGTTAGCAGTTTCCATTGCCTCGTTCCACTTGATAGACATACCCACTGAACCTATGCAGAGTCAGTTCCAAAGTAGGTGATTTTTGAAAAGTTTTCATGCTTCTGGTTCTTATAAAAACTGATATATAACCAAGGTATGACTTTCATTTTGCTTTTGCTTCTATTGTATGAGCATTTTATTTTAGAGAAAATCTGATTATAGCATTACTCTTCGGTCCTAACGTTAGTAGGTGGAGATCTGCTGATTAAAGTCTATTTAGTCATTAGTACTATCTGCATGACAAAATGAAAGCTTATTTCTAATACAGAGTATTTACATGATCTTTATCACTTGTAACTATTACTGAAAAATGATAAATTAGGCGTACACTTTCAAAATAACACCTGGAACAGACTCCCTCCATAAACTTGTTTAACCTTTTATTTTTTTAGTGACAGATTGGAATTTATTATTTTGAAAGTCTTGGAGCACCTGGTCTGTGATTTTATCAGAGTTATAAGAAATGCCTTGGAGGCGAGGGTGGGGGAATGGTTAGAGCAGGAACTGTGATCCTTTAAAAAGTGCCTTTTATCTCAAGAGCAAATTTAGTTGAAAACTCAAAGCACTCTGGACTGCAATTCATTCTGACAAATCAGTTCTTAAGGTGTTACTTATATTGCAGTTAAATAATCCTAACATCCCTGCTGACTGTCTGAGTTTAACCTCTCGCCCTGGGAAATCTGTTTAAGAGAGAAATGTAGATGGAGAAATAAAACGTTTTTTGTTGCATTTCTATGCCCTATGAAACAGTTATTGGCATAATATTTCCTACATCCAAAATGCAATGTTGTGAAGTTAACAATAAATTTAAAATGATGTCGACAATTTAAAATAGTTTAATAGTGACTTATCCAGAACTTGCTTTTTAGGCAAATATTTTATATGAGATTCGCAACTTTTTGGTTATCTCAGAATCAAACTGCAACACTTGCAGATGCAACGGAAGCATAGTTTAACTCCTTCCTTCCTTCTTTGTCACCAGCACATAAGGATGCAAGTATCAAAGAGACTTCTTTTTGCTGTCAAGCTTTAAAAATGCCTAAGAGCTGATTTTTCTCAGATGTGCTGCCCAAACCATTGTTGGTCCCGATTCTGCATGGCACTGGTTACAGTGCTTTTGTCAGTGGGGTTGTTGGTATCATCCCAGGAATGGGTCCTGGGAAGCCTGCCTGTTAAATGTCGCTGTTGCTCTTTGACTGCTTAATTAGTTGGACTTTCACAAAGCTAAGCTTGAGTGATCATTTCCATTTGAAACCTTTTTGCCGTTAAGAACCGGCTGTCTTCAACACTGGACTAAAGCTGTTAGTAATGCAACTGGAGACAGTATTTTTGTGCTAACTTAGATAGATATTAGGCTTACTGTGTAGAATGTCTAAAATTAGGCTGGCATGAAAGTTCAAGAATGTAAATCAGCACTAAATCCAAGGTCAGCTTAAAAGGTTCAGATAACTCCATAATGGAAAAAGACGAAGAGTTGTATAATTTAAGAACACATTTCTGTGTCTGAAAAAAAAAAAAAGCAAGTGCACAATCTGGGTAGCAAAGGAAAGATGGATTTTTGCTCTAGCTCACATCAACTAATTTTGTTTTCTTTCCCATCTGTCCTCCATGTGAGTCTGTCCACATGAAAAATCCCGCTTGGTGAAGCCCCACAGGGATGGCATCCATATCACAGCAAACGCTGGGACTATTCATCACTTTGGTGCCTGGGATAATTTTACAATAACCTTGGCAGGCACACTTCTACGAAAGATGATTTTCAGCTGTAGGCCTGAAACCAGATTAGATCTTGTTCTTTAATCACCAGCATAGTCATATTCCCAATGCTCTTAAGTGAAGTTTCTTTGTGCTACGCATTTCTTCATTTCAGCATTACATTTTGGATGCATAAAGGGACTGCCTATAAACTCATCTGAGACATTCCAGTATTAATCTTGGACAAAAACAAAAGGGATAAAATTCATGTGATATAATTAGTCAAAATGTAATTGAGTGGCGCGTAGCGTTTGTCAAATATTTAAAGTTTCTGCCCTTCATAAAAGGGATAAAGGATGAAAAATATGGGGTTGGGGTAATCCCAGACAGAATAGATGAGTAACAATGAAGCTTTCAAAAGAAAGTTCACATATGTCTGTATGACAGTGAGATTTATGATTATTCTGAGTTGTTCACTTCAAAGTATCTTTAAGAATGATTATTGTAAAATAGAACAAGGCAGAGCGAGTTTCATATTGTGAACAAAGAAAAATTATCACTGAAAATTATCCTCAAAAGCAGAGTAGAAAAATGAGCTGAAGTCATTCAGATTTGCTCCTGGTTTAAGACTAGTGGCATACAGAGATTTCTAGAAGAGGAAAGTAAAGGTAAAATGGGGAAATGTTCTTCCTTTATGTAATTTATCTCTGCTTGGATTTATAATAACATATTACAAGTAATGTCCCAGAATCCAGTGTTCCCTGAGGTTGCTGACAGCGTCTGATCAGCCTGTAATGTCTGTCCATGTGAGTGCACTAGAAGCCCATTTCAGGCTGGTTGTTTTTTTAAGTCACAGGCTTGAAAAAATCTCTGCAGTTTTCAAGAGACATTGAAACGCAACTGTGATATATGCCAACTAGAAACGTAAAGATTTTCCAAAGAATTTTTTTGAGTATCACTCTGCAAAGTTTTCACTATGAAATCTATAACCATTAAAAACATGTTAAATGCCCACTCACTTTTTGAAGCATTGACGAAACTGTGGCCTATTCTTGCTGAATATAGGTTGATTTATGCGAGTGAAGACAAATGGTTCTCAGTAAGCAATCATCAAATTCAAAGTGAAACTCTAGAGTTTTGAACCCACATGACCTGAAGCAGAAACCAGTGTTCACACCAACCCTTGTAAGGCAAAATTGCTGAGTTTAGAAGAAATATCAGCCATTCATCTGAATAGTCAGGGAAGAAAAATAGTTTCATAAATATCAGCAAAACAAACTCATTATTTTTAATTTATGAAATTTATTGCTTCATCATTTGGCACCTTCTCATCCTTTGAAATAATTATGTATTATAAAATGTTTTGTGAGGAATAAATATAGACTGATGCCCATTTACCTAGGCAACAGCAGCAAAATTTTGAAGGGTGCATGTATGCTTACATTTTCTTACAGGAGTATATAAAAAATATGATGGAATTCAAATATCCCTTCCTATGGACATATGTGATAACACAAATATTGATTTCCATGTATGAATTCTGTGAGAAACTTGCTTCAAAACTAACCATGAAACCATACCTCCAGGTACTGGAAACTTGGTGATGATCAGTGGTCAGTCTGATCTGTTGGAAGTAGACTGGCCAAATAAAATCGATATTACATTTCAGAGGAATTAAAATTTTGCAGAGAGATGTGTCTGTGCAGATGTATGTAGGGCTTATCAGCCTGATAAAAGGTAGGATCAATTCATGCTTCTCTAGGCCAGATGTGTTATACTGATGGGTCTTCTGTTAAAAATCACTGTGTGCCTCTTTTCCCCCACACCGTTCCTCAGATGCTCCCACTTATCTTGTTGCTGCTTCCACTATTCCAGAAAGCCCTTACCATCCTTGAAACTGCGTTAGTGGCAGTTTTCTATTTTCCTTCTTTCCACCAGTCCCTAATTTCCATTAATGTTTCTTTTCCCTTTGTCTGAGAAAAGGCATGATTCAGGATATCTATATAGCAACCTATACTGAGAAGCTCATTTTGGTTCATAGTCTTCTGTTTGTTTTTTCCCTTTTTTTTCCTGTGGGTTTTTTTGGTAAAGGAAGGCTCTAACACATGTCACTTCATGTAGCCAAAAGTTAGTCCTGTGTGAAATCACTGCAGAAAAGTAAATGGATTAAAACCAGACTGACTGAGCTCAAAATAGAACAGCTAAAAGGAATCGTCATTGTGTGCAGTCATTTGCAAGGGAACGCAGAGATTTTGTTTTTTACACTCGAGGCCTTGCAAGGGCTTGGAAGGATTATAGAACAGTTTTTCTAAGAAAGTTTGTACGTTGTACAGAAATGGGTGGAGCTATACCTATGAAGAGCTCATACAGGGAGGAACCTAAACACTTTGGTTAAATGCGTGTCAAATAAAACAAGTCACTTTAGGACGGTAGAAAAAGACTGACAGGATCATCTTAGTGAGTAAACTGAATAAAGTGAGTAAACATTGATATTACCTTCACTCTTTCACACAATGTTCTTACTCTAGGAGAAAGTTTTAGGTCTGGCTATGACTTATAAATTATTTTCCAATGTTTAAGCTGTTATTTCCAGATGAGCTGCTACCATTCTTACGGGTTGGAGTGATAGATGTACCAAATTGCCTTTCTAGCCTGTGTGCAGACTTGAGGAGACCCTGAAGTCACCACTTATAACTGTTGCTGCTGTTTATACACCTATTTTTTGAGAAACCAAAGCATTTTCTACATTGGACCAGAGTCATGCTGTGCCTTGCCCCTTTATTCAGACAAGGGCTCTGTAGACACTTTTCCTAACAAGCCATCCGTTCATCACTTCTGCCCTTCTAACACCATGGTACCAAGGTGTTACCAACTCACCCCTCTGGTCAGCCTGCATGGTCCAAAACCAGACATAGGAATAAAATTCACAAAACTGTAGAGAGGTGACGTGTATCTCATTAAAGTTTGAGTGTGTATGGCCAGGAACAAGGAGGGAGAAGGTGCTTCTGCCCAGCTCTGGCAATACATCAGTGTTATGCACAAGGCTATGGGATACTGACTGAATGAAAGTGTTATTCAGTCTCCCAAGAGCACTGCTAATTTTCTCAAGAGACGAGAGTGCTAAAAATTTGGGGGGGCTGTTTCTTTTGAAAAACAGGTTAAAAGAAACCTAGGGCCCCTTCCTCTAGAACAAGATTTAGGAAAATGAAATATTTTGAATTTGAAGTGATAAAATCAGAAATAAGGTGCAAATTTTTACCAGTGATGATAATTAATTATAGGAGTTACTTATCAAAGGATGTGCTGGGTTTTCCACCACCTGAAATCTTTCAACAAACACTGTATATGTTAGTGATTATCGTTTGTTCAACCAGAGGTTATGGGCTATGTTATGCAGAAAATCAGATTAGAAACTCGTAATGGTCCCTTATGTCCATAAAGATACATGAAAGTCAGTGGCACAAATTTGCAACAGTCAGTGATTTGGTTCAAGGATGAAACTTCTAAATGTAGATTTCTGTTTTCCATTCTGAATGATGAAATGCTTAATGCGACAGGAGCTGAATTCTGGCTGCAGTTAAACTGATGCAATTCCGGTGACTTCAGTGGAACCGCAGGATTTGATACAAGGACTTTTCAAACCTGTCTGTTTTGACAGAGGCATTATTGCCACTTAATCAAAAGCTTTTACCTTGAGAAGCTTGTTATCGCCAGCAGTTATTGTTATCGCCAGCAGTTATTGTGGAGAGTGGGCATTTTCTGTTTATCTAGGGAGGAAAAAAAAGGAAAGAAGCCTTTTAAAATTATAAATGCATCTGACTTGTTTTACTGTGCTAAACACAGGGACCTGTTGTAAAAGGATATAAATATCTGATTAAGTAATCAAAAATAAGTATCTGATTCCTAAAAATCAAGCCTAAGTTCAGTGGCTAAGGATCCTGGTAAGCTATGAGAAGTGCTTTGTTTGAGAAGGAGTTAGGATAACTCCCTCTCATTCTTTCAAGTTGCTATCCAACATACCAAGCATAATCCCACTACTTTACAGGTGGAGCCACATTGCAGCTAGTGACACAGACAGATGACATATTTATTAGCTTGTCAAAGCTTCCTCTGTTTATGGAAGACTCACCCAGCTAAACAAAACAGTCTGCTTCCCATTGGCTAATTGAGCTGGCCCCTGTTGAGAGCCTCAGCAAAGTGCTTGATGAGGCATAAAATGATGATTAATTAATTTACTGCTCAGTTGATCATCAAACTGAGAGGTTTATGATTCTCACAGCGGTCAACACTCTCTCTTCAATGTGCAACAGCATGAGCAGCCTTCACTCTGGCCTGCTGCTGCCTTTGCTATGACCTGAGATATGGTGGCTTAATTCAGGGGAAACGGGGAAAAAATTAAGAGAAAAGTTTCAAAAGGGATGTACACAGCAGCCTCTTTCAGAGATGCTTGTGAGTGCCAGAATGTTTCTCACAAAGGGGCTTTTTATATCTCAACATTAATAAAAGCTACTTTGCTGGAGTTGGTTGTGTGGTTGGTTGGTTGTTTTGGTTCAGTGAATTAGATAAGGATCCCCTTAAAAATAAGTTTCTTCTCTGATTACATGACTAAAATTCAGAATTAGAATGAAGTTATATAGAGACTATAGGGCTCTCTAAAGGGCTTAACAATTGCAGGTATAGGTGTGCTAGAAGAGATCAAAATACCAGTAGAAATATTGAGTGGGGCTCTCTTTTTTATTCCTAGAGATGATTTTTAGTAATTTAAAACTCCTTAAAAAGGATTCTTTAGATTTTTAGATTTAACATGAGGCATTCTGTGTATGGTGGGCAGCATATTTAAAAACATTATTTAAAAAGCACATTTTTCCATTTGTATGTATTTGCAGCTTGTGTGCACTCACCAAGTGTTTTGCCTATATTTTTATGTGCAAACTTTTAAATATTTGCACTTAGGCTCATATTCTGACTAACTTTTCTCTGAAATGATGATGCAGTGCCCAGACTTTTTATTCCTAATGTGAAGACAATTAAATTCTGCTTAGTTACAGTCATTTAATTCTAGAATAATGGCAAGTGAATCAATATACATATAAGAAAATAATTGAATCCTGTAGAGAGCTGTGCTTTATACCAGCTACTTAGTTTGATTTTACATGTGATCTAGGTGGTGGGATATGTATATTGGCAAGTGTGTGCCAATGCAAATACACTTAGAAATTTATTTTTCTCTGTTCTGTAACACTGTCCTAGAGTTGCCAACTGTACTGGAAGACCCCAGGAAATGTTTCCAAAATGTCTGAAAGCCTGAGCATTTCCCTGATTGGGAAATAAATGGTTTGTAAGTATAATGGGAAGATAGGGTCAGTTTCCACGTTAAACTTTTCACCAAGTATGTATCCTTAGCTAGGGTTCTGGCTAGGAAGAACCCAGGCAGAAAATGAAGCTCTTTAATACAACTTCAGTTCTTTTATTTGTCTCAAAAGAACAATGAGAACAATAAGCAAGTGCAAAGAGGAACTGAGTTAGTACAGTCACTAGATCCTTTGTTTATGAACTATGTTTCATTAATTCAGCCTATAGGAAACTTCCTCTAGTTTAGATAAACTGGTGGAAGCAGCCTCTTTTTCTCAGAAAAGTAGTGTACAGAAACAATAGTTGGCACATTTAAATAGAATAGGCTCTAGTATGGGAAAAAAACTCAGAAAGAAACAGAGCTACAAAGCCAATAAGTTCTGATAGAGCAATTTAATGACAAGAAAAGGGAAAGAAAACAGTGGAAGATAAGATGAAATATCACATTCCAAGAACTTGCACCTTTGTCAAGGAATGGCAGAAGTCTCACCAAGCAATATAAACCACAAGATTACATGGACGTATTGAACTAAAATACTTTTTAGAACAAACTCATCATTTGGAAAAAGGCATATAAAAATGCATAAATGACAAATTACTTTCAAAATATTTAGGAGCAACAATGGAAAAGTATTTAGTGTGAACATTTGTGATGATGTGACAGAGCAGGCTCACGTTGACTCTTGGGTAAATAAATGGTGTATATACTGTGAATCTTTGGAAGCTGAAGGTCTTTTGCCTCTGAAAATGGGACTATTGCTATTGCACAGATTGTATAAAAAGGAGCTCTGGAAACAAATTTCAAAATCATTATCCAGTCAAAGAGATAGTTCTACTGTTACCTGCTGCTTTGTGCTCATACTTTCAGATTTGCAAAGTACTGCTGAAGACATCCCATAAGAATGAGATGGAACTTAGTAACTTGCCCAGACAACAATGTAAGCAACAGAAAAGGCAGACTTAAGTCTGCCATGGTCACATATTTATTGTTGGTTAGTTATTCTTTTTCTAGGCATCTTTTATTCTGCTTTGTGTTGCTACTCTCAGTAAGGGTAACTGCAGAATGGTAGCTCTACAGCTCTATCTGCAAAGGACATTTTTTGCATAAAAACTTGTCCATCTCTGATCTTTCTGATGTTTCCCCACTGTTCTATACCTATCATGATCTAAAATTCATCATTCTGTAACAATGTCTGCTTTCTCTCATACTTCCTTTTACGATCTCCTTTTGAGGCTCTGTATAAAGATGCATAGTGCTTCATTTTTTATAGCTTCATAAAACGTAATGGCAAAAAAACCATTAGCTAATCTGGTTGACTACCTTTGAAACATGGGCTGTAGAATTTCACCTGGTTATCCTTGCACTGAGCTGAATAATGTGTACTTGACTAAAACGTATCTTCCAGATGGATATCTAGTTTTGATTTGAAGACATCAAAGGCCACTTCCCTGACAGTTTTGAAAACATCAAAGAGTACTGAGCTTATGGAAGATAAAAGAAAAATGAGCTAATTGCCTGGATGCTAAAGGGAAATTTACAGCAAATATTTTGGTCCTATTCTAGCTTTTAAAAATCTGGCTTTCTGGAAAGGCTACAAGACACTATTGCACGCATCTTTAAAAATGTACTTCTTTTTTTTTTGGATCGAGGCCTCACATGGTAGACAAACTGGTCTTTAGGGAAAAAAAAAGGGAAAATAATGCAAGATCTACCATAGTTCAACACTAGCAACCTTTGTAAAGGATAGGCTGAAGCAGAAGAAAATTATCTGCATGAATTTGAAAAAAGAATATATTAAACTCTCTTAGTTAAACTGTAAGACAAAAAGGGAAAGGGGAAGGGGAAGGGGAGGGGGAGGGGAAGGGTCCAAATCATAGTTCAACCGTCTCAAAGGGATTTATAATATGCTTTTTAAGACTGTTTTCTCTTCCCTTCACACTCTGTCATAGCAAAATAAAGGTTTATATTATTTCCTTTTAATAAGTGGGTTTTTTTCCTGCTCTTTATATTTATGTTTTAAATTTTACTTTTTTATTGCATATCACATGTTCTACTTTCCTACTAGAAGAAATGAATAATACTAAGAAGACAGTTCTGACTAATTTAGTTAGCTAGTAGTATTGTAGGTCAGACACTTTGCCATGTAGAAAGATTTAAGTAAAGTTTAAATTAAGCACTTGCATCTTCTTTTTGGCCTTTTTTGAGAGCACTCAGTTTTGTGCTTGGGTAATCAGCTAACACTTTTTAAATCTTCTATGACTGAAGTGTCCACCAGAACTGAACATTTTCAATAGTAGCTTGAACCATCACCTGCTAGGACACTAGGACCATTTGCTAGCTTGGAAATATATAATAAAAAGAATTTTGATAACAGATTGAATTACACCATTGAAAGATTTAGAGAATTACCAATATTGTTGAAACCAGAATCAAGAATAGTATAAAAAATTATGTTTCACATAGTGAAAATACATGGCACTTAAAACAGCACGAGACTCTCCTAACAGCATGGCTGCGAAGAGCGTAAGACTTTTCTTAAACACTTATTTCGTAGATTGGACTCGATGAACTATTACTCACCATAGCAGTTAAAAAATAAATTAAAATAAGATTTTTACTCTGTTTTGCACTGGAACATTTTATCTTCACACAATATGATGATTCTTCAACAAGGAAACACTCATGATACTCTAATAGTTCGTAGTTCACCATAATGATATAGGGAGAGCTCACATTAATTACAAGCAACCATTGTCAAATCACATTTTTCTGGCAGTAGGTTCAGCCATGGACTATGGACAGCTCCTGGAAGAACAAATTCCCTCATGACTTTTTCCAGGCTATGTTCCTATAACATAGCCATGTGGGCATAGCAAAACCTCAAAATTTTATCAGACAACTTTATCAGTTGACGGATTTGCCATTAAATAACTGTTCTGGTACATCCTCCTGCCCTCCAAGTTTGCAATACACAAAAGGCCATTGCTGATGATGAAACCTAATTTGATACTCCCTGTACACACACACTCATCGAGGTGAAACCCATTTGTGTTGAGAGACACAAAGGAATTTGACATATTTCACTGAACCTGAGAAATTTTGATAGGTACACATGTGGATATAGGTGTATACACTTCTTTTCCTATGTGTGTGTAAATAGATTATTGGCATAAATGTTGTTGTCTTCAATCTGTAATTAATTGTTGTAATTGTAGTTAATGCTATTGAATCACTTTATAAATTTTAAGTTAATCAGTGGTTAAGTGCTACCACACCCTTTTGCATCCTTACCTTTTTGCATCCTTACCTTTTTGCATCCATATCCTTTTGCATCCCTGGTCTCTGTGTGACTCATTCCAAATTGACTCTAATCCAATTTTCATTTGTATGCTTCATCCATGTAGTAAGTAATAGAGTGAACCTTGAGATTGAACTCTGTAAAGCTCTTCTTTCACAAATTCACATTAAAACATGCATTTTGCCAATATAATATGTGGTGATTGTTTAAGCAGCCAAAACTGTCATTCACTACAACATCCTCTTCAAATATAACATTTAACGAGTTGAAAAATTCTTCCTCAGTCACTGAACCAAACTACTTATTCTTTAAGAAATTTAACCTATTATTGTTTTGTTGGAGCTGATGCAGGAAGAAGTGACAGTGAAGAAAAGGCAGAAAAGACACAGCTCAGTCTGACTTGGTAAGCACTTTTATAAAATCCACAAGGACAGATCATGAATTCTGTTGGGAAGGAATGAGTAGGATGAGCAGAATGAGGCTAGAAGTGAAATAAATTATTGCTATTATAAATAACTCTTCTTATGCCAATCTGGAAAAAAAAAAAACCCAAAAACCAACATTTGGTATAGAAGTGAACTTCCATAGAATTTACCAAAAAAAGATTATTTCATTTATATTGATGAACTGCCCCACTGAACCCGCCACACTTCTATTTATTCCTGTATTTGTATCGAATCTGTAAGAAATCATTATATGAAACTAAAATCAAGGCATGCAAAGAGTGATGTAAAAATCTATTAATTGAAGTAGATTTTAGATAATCAGCTGGCATATTTAATTGCTCAAAGCATATCTTCTGCACGGAGTTTCCCAAACCTCTTACTCCCTTTCAGTAAGATTATCAGGATACAGGTGATACCTCAAGACTACTACAAGACCACTTTCTAAATTTCTTCCCTATTTTTCTTAAACAATATCAGTCCATGAACCAGGAGCCCTTCAAAAGGCACAGTGCGGTAGAAAATTTTGTTTCAGAAGCTGTAAAACCCAGATACATTCTATATAGAATACAACAGATCTTTCCAGCCATGAATGCAGAGCTGGTTTAATATACAAATATTTGCTTAAACTGATGAACACCTTGCTGTGACAGATCAAGACAGCCACCCTAACAGTCCTTGACAGATTTTCATTATATGATCCTGATGATCCATTTGCAATTTCAAGCAGATTTGTTTGGGTTTTTTTCTCCTGCAATTCCATTAACTAACTGGCACCTATTCTTCTGCCCTGGACCCTCTTTTTTTGGTTTTTTCTTCTTTTTTTTTTCTCTTTTTTTTTTTTTTGTTCAGCCACTGAATACCAGAAGTCTTTTTCCAAAAAAAAATCCCCNTTTTTTTTTTTTTTTTTTTTTGGTATGATGACAGCCTAGTTTCCCTGATAGAAAATCACAGATCTTTGGTTTTTATACAAATATCTTGTTCCTGCTGTTGTCAGTGTTTGAATATAGCAAGATGTATTCATTGTTGGCAACAGAAAAAATATTCTATATATATAATTATAAAATTAAATTGAGTTTCAGAAAGTCATTGTTTCCTCAAGCAACCAGAATATGAATCAGATATGTGTAGCTCTAAACCCCTTCTCCCATTATCTACCATCAGACTGAAAACTTTTACTTTAAAAATAAATTTGTTTCTTCTAACAACATCCCCTCAAGCTTAAATTTTGGTGTGGATTTTTGTTTCTCTTTGTTTCACACTTTCTCCATTTATTTTAACCACAACTAAGATTAAAACTAGTGCAATTTTGTTAAAGTCACTGTCTTTGCGAACTATCTTGGGAGGTGTTTACTAAGACTAGACTTCTGTATTTGTCACAAAGTAAATGAATATAAACTTCAAATCAACTGCCATGAATTCAGTTAGACACCAGATTAGATTCTCAAGGTTTTTTTAAAAAGTTAAAAGATCAAAATATTACATTTAAGCCTAACACCTGTGTTTAATACATTTTTCCCAACCATAAATACTTATATGCTTTCATTTGGTTTTTCCATCATCCATTTAAATAAGAAAAAAAAAATTAAGAATTCTAAATAATCCTGGTTAAAATCCTGGTTAAAATAAATCAGGTACTAAAATTCTTCTCAGAGTCAAAATAATTTTAATCTACAAATATTTTGAGCAATCAGTCACCATAAGTTTCAAGAGAGTGCATAGGAGTTGAGAGTTATAGCTGCAGGTAGCAGAGCTTGGCTATGCTGTACTGTCAGAGACACTGATATTTTCACAAAAGTAAGCCTTAAAAGGCCTATCAAAGCCAATGAAATAAGAAAACAAATAACACTGTACATTGAAAAGAATAAGTGTAGTGTTTAATGAACACTTATTGACCAATAACCTGCAACTAACGTAACTAGAGATTTTTACTTTGGCTATTCATAGCTCTAAAAGGCAGTCATTTGAAGCTGTACGGACAATAGGGTGAAGTGATGGCTAACAGAAATGCATTTTATTAAAAGCTAAATTGAATAAGACTAAATTGGAAGTAGATGAAAAACTGCTTAGTTTAATATACCCTTGACTGTTTGTATCTTTCAGTCTTGATGGTCTTTTAGCATGTAACATTGTGAGGTCAAAACATCAGAGCATTTTTTTTGCCATTGCCAGCATTTCTACCAGAAACCCCAATTTAGTTTGATTCCTGTTACAAATAACCTGTTAGCTAGCAATGCCCTTTAATGAGTAAGTAGCTGACCTTCTAAAGCCATCCAATAACAAGGACTGTACATTGCAAATTGTGCACTCCTTATGTGGCACTGAATTGGACAATTTTTATTTGCAATGGGTACTAGCTCACCAAGGATAGTGGTGAGCTTTTTGTTTTAAATAAGAGGTTTCTTTTATAATAAATGGTCTCATGCCATTTACACCAGAATATAAATAAATCTTCGGCAGCTTATTTTCTGCCATAGTTAAGGGGAGCCTAGAATTTCAAGATTTAGCCATAGGAAATCTCTATTAGACCCCATAGTCCAAACACAGGTTTTCTAAGGTGATGTAAACCACTGATCACAAACACAAGGCATGCTGCACGTTTACGGGATCAAACTGCATTGTTTTTATCTGTTAAAGTAATAAACTCAATTCAAATATTGTAGGGCTGACTAATTCTCCATTACAAATTTGAGCAAACCATGAAGCAAAACCAGGCATCATATGCGTTACCAAGTATCTCAGTATCAGATATGGTATAAGCAAATAAATAACTGGAGATAACAGTGCAATAGTACTCTGGTGATGGAGCCACATGTTGAAAAAATGGTATTTTAATGCATTTTTACATTATTTCAGTGAACTTTTAAGTGAAATTTCTAAGCAATAAAAGCCAAAACCTCAAGAAAGAGATTTTATACAATCAGCTATTTAAATTATTAAACCCAGATAATGTTTGGGAGTGAGGACTCTTCTTATTAACTTTCTGTGCACATTTATTGCTAAGGAGAATGTCTGTGTGGGCCTGCCAGGTGTTTAAGGATGCCACACCAACAATCCTTTTACCTACAGAGCTCTGGTGTTCTTAGAAGGGCATGGTCTGGAGGGTGTTTTCCCCTCAAACTTGCAAAGCTGCAACATGGAAAGCAGCTTGAGTTTCTCAGATCATAAAAGGTTTTTCTTTGCTATGTGAAAGAGAAGTTAGGCATCTGTGATGAGTTCAACAAAGCAGGAATGCAAGTATGTGCTGAATATGTAGAGGTAGAGTGCCTCAGCCTGCTGACGGGAAAATCAAGTTATAACTTAGCAGCAGCAGCAGAACAATTGATTTGAGCACCTTGTTTTGGACTCCTGGGACTTGTGGTTTGGAATTTGCTCTCTTGTTGAATAAAAAATAAATAAATCCTTTTCACTCCCTACTAACACTCTGAAAGAAACAAACAAAAAAGGAGTATAGGACAGGCAAAGCACTGCTGTGAGTTCCCTTCTTATTGGTGCTACTCTAAGGATTGAGAGTTAAATATTGATGTGTGTTCATACAGCACACCGAGATGAAGCAAAGAGCACATTTTCACACCAATCATCTCATCCCCTTGAGAACATACAAAAATATTAGAAGACATAGGATTTGGGTGCACTGTTGCTCTGACAGTGAGGTTTGTTGTCAGGCAGTTGTGACATCATTTTGGAGTAGTGATGAACAACGAACACCAGCCCAATGTTCCTCAGGGGAGATGCTCACAGAATCACAGTCCAAGCCAGAATTCCTGGGGCATGTTGCCACTGCAGCTGTGTTAGAAGAGATGATCTCCACTTTATCTCTCTCTGCTGTAACTACAGTAGTTTGTTTGCATTTTTCTGAGGGTGAAGAATGAGGCAGGATTTCAGAGGTACTTGAAGAGGTTGACCTGCCCCCCCCCCATGCCATGAAGAAGGAAGGGAAGATAACGTCTTTTGAAATTCCCATAAGGTTCCTGATTATTTCTTGAAATTTTATCCACGGAGACCAGAAATATGTAAAGAAACTGTTTGCAAACTGCAGTAAATAATTCCCTTTTTAAAATGCACCAATATTCTAATAAAAGTATTATTTGTCCTTTTTTTTTTCCCCAGCACACATAGTAGACCACAGCTTAGCTACCAAAAAATGCAGTAATTCTGAATTTTCACATTTTTAATTCAGTGATGGATTTCATCTCAGAATTGCTTAGTATAAATCCTGGGGAGGAAGGAGAAGAAGAAACAAAAACCCTAAAAAATGGGTTGTGCTTCATCCCTAGTACACCAATGCAAAAATTAGGAATCAGAGTATGTTTTAATCTATATGACTACATGAACAAAAATTAATTGAAATTTAAAAAAAAAAGAATATTTAAAAAAATTGAGAAAAAAAATTAAAAATTAATTGAAATTAAAACAACCCCAAAGAAATCGTAGGTACACCACTCTTTGTCCAGAGGGCAATGTAGGAGATCTGCAGGACTTTGGAGCCTGAGTTCAATTTAGTTGTCCCTGGAGCTGGGTAACTTCAAGCTCCAGGGTACCGTGTAATTCAAGAACCGTTGGATCAGGAATGAGAGCTCAGATGTCTTCTTTCTCTATAAGTGTTTTGTCCAGTAGGTTAGAGTCATTCATTGTTTCCACTCCAGCTCCACTAATGTTGATTTGTCTCTGCAAACATAGCTTCTAACACAATGACAGAACACTTACCCCAGCAAATCCTATAAGTGAGTAATTATGGCTTTCACCTGAGAAATCTGTATTGTAAGCTGAAAACTGCTTGGGCGGAGACTGGCAGTCAAAACGTAGCAATGAGCTGACTGCTGTGCCCTATTGCATGGGAGGAGGTGACTGCTGCTTCTACACTTGTAAAACCTTGTGTGAAAGAGCCCTCTAATTAGCTTAAGTGTATAAGAAGATGCTGGGCAGTGATTCCTCATATATCAAACCCCAGAGAAGGATCCTTCAGTTATTTATAGTTTGATGTCCTGCATTACAGGTTCCTTGCTCAGTATCTAACACAACGAACTTGTGATGCAGGGGAAGGTGGACAGAAATGCTCATGAGTAACTCCCCTCCTCAGAACCCAAATTCTATTAAGGAGAGAAACAGTTTCCTGAACTGACAAATAAGGCAGAGAAAAACTTATTATAAATTTACTCAGGCCCTGAGACTGACGTTGTCCACAAAACATATCCTGCATTATTCTTTCCAAATGTGTTCAGCCATAACTTGGCCAGGTCCTACAACCTCCTCTCTTGCCTTAGTGTCTGTAAGTAGTTTTATCAGCTCCTCAGTTAAAATATTAGCAGCTGGGATCTTGTTCTTATGCACCTCCATCTTTAACCAGATCAGTAACTCAGGAAGCTGAATTTAAAAAATCTTTGATATCTCTGTTGTTGCAAGATGTAGAATTCTTATCATTCCAGCCCAGTGTGCCTCTCAGAGCAATTCACAAAGTGGTGGAGCTTGGAATATCTCCCAACAAAGCCACATACAGTTGACATAACTAACTTCAAAAGCAGGAAGCTTGGAGATATATAATAACCTTTTAATGAAATAACCTTTTTTTATGCACAAACTGCTTTCTTGGTGTGTTTTCCTGCAGTGTAATCTAATTCGACAGTAATACACTGACAGAAAAAAGAAGGAACAAACAACTTTTAAAAGTTTTTACACGGAGATATAAGTGGAACAGACTCCCTGGGGAAGTGGTCACAGCACCAAGCCTGACAGGGTTCAAGAAGAGTTTGGACAATGCTCTCAGGCACATGGTGTGACTCCTGGGGAAGTTCCAGTGCAGGGCCAAGAGTTGGACTCAGTGATCCTTTGGGTCCCTTCCAATTCAGCGTATTCAGTGACTCTGTGATTCTATGGCACAGAGAAATGAAAACTCAAGCGGAGCTTCAAGGTGCAGGGGGTGGGGGTTGAGGGAAGGGAAGCAGTGAGCAATGGCAGTGATCGAAGAAGGGAAACTGAAAGCAATCATAGGGCACAGACTTCCACACAAGCTTCTCCATAAAGCTCCACAAAATAGGTGTTGGCCTGCCCCCTCCTCAGCTGCCCTCCTTAGCAATATAGAGCCATCAGAGCTTTTCAATGGCTTGCCCTTTCAATGTTCAAAAGGGTAAAAATCTACCATCAAAATGCCTTTTCTATAAGTGCAGGTGTTGTGAGGGCATTAAATATAGGGTTTGCCAGTGTCTTAAACCTAGCTTGAAGAAAATATTAAACCATGGTTTGTAAAGGCTTAGCTGTGTTTTAATGTAAATAGTGGAGTTTTGCACACCTGTAAATATACACCTGTTCTGTTTTTTTCCCCATGGTCACAAAGGAGTGAATTCAACACCATTTTCACTGGATGAAACTTTCACAAGAATTTTATTCACAGTTCATAACTAATTTTACATTACAATTGCCCAAAGTGTGCACTTAATATTCAGATAATAAAAGGAGCAATGAAATCTGTTCAAGATAAAATTTATTCTAATTCTTGGAATTCCAAAGGACTGTTTGCTTTCTGAAATCTGCCTTATTGCTTAATAATCGCATTCAAAAATTTTTTTTCCATGACAGACTGCTGTTGCTAAAACATCATTGTGCCATAAACCCTAAAACCTTTCTTATGGTAAAGAGTATAGAAAAGTATATGAAAAAAAAAATAGAAAAACCAAACAAAACTTTGCAGTTACATAATGAAACAAAGATGCGGCTCAGTAAGGCTTTTAATGGAGAACACCCCACTAATGCTTCTTTGTCTGGTTTTCTTAAGAGAAATCTACTTCAAATACCTTCAAAGACTAAATTTAATGTAATGTAATGTATATAGAGAGGCACTTAGATAGCCCAAACCAAACCACTTAGGGCTTCGTAGGTCAGTTCTGTCTTATGTTCCACCAGGGAAGCAAAAGGTACAGATTTCTTCACTATATTCACTGTTCACATCTTATTTTCAGAAAGAGAGACCAGCAATTTCATAATGTTGAACATTATTAAGGTGAAATGTCATAAAAAAATGCTGTCAAAATAGGGATATTAATTATAGGTTTCTCCAAAACAAGCTTTATTTATGGCCCCAACTGGAGAAATTTCTATACCAGTGACTCTTCTGATTCTCTGATGTCTCAATCTGACAATCAATATTTTACTCTTCAAAAGAACTAAAAACATTTAATTTTTAAAGCATCTATGAAGCGTCTTTATGCTGTATAGGCATCTGTAGTGATATTTTGGAATATTTTGATTTTTGAAATAGTTTTCAGAAAAAGTCTTGTTTGTATATGTGTGTGTGTGTGTCTGTGTGTATGAATATATTCGAAATCTAGAACAACAGAAACATAATAAGATGCGTTATATTCTATGAACCAAATCCACATTTTGGTACAAGTTAGGCTAACATAATGCATTTCTATTGTGTATCCTATACAGTTATTATCCACTTATTTATTGTTATTTTTGTAATCTGTGTCTTTTTCCCTACTCTTTCCTTAAAAAATGAAAATGCTGAGGTTTTTTTTTTTAACCGAGGATGATATAGAAAAAGATCGGTCATGCTTGTGATACCAGGTTCACCTATAAGAACTGAACCTAATATTTAAATTTTTTTGTGCATAACTTCTGCTTGAATTAAGGATTTGGCATCTTCCTATCAAGAGAGTTTCAGACTCTTTTTTCTGTAGATTCCCAGCAGAGAAAGACAGAGAGATTCACTGTTAAGTACTGACTGGCACAGTTCATAGCAAGGATGAAGATCAGGTGAAAAATTTCTCAAACATTTAAATAGTCAGAGAAGCATTAATGTGCAAAGCATCCTGCATCTATTGGAATTATTGTTTCGCTATACGCTTTAGAAACATCACAAAAGCTTTTATGTGTCCTTTATGCACAAATATTTACACTTAGGCATGTGTGCATCTATACGAGTGTATACATATGGAAGTATAGTTCCTGACATATATGTTTGCTTCCTGCAAATACTTCCGGAAGTAAACTAACTAGCAAGAGTGTTTAGTAATTCAGAAACCCCACATGACAACTGCTGAATATGGAGACTGGCTTCTTAATTGCAGTTATGCAGCATGACAGTCTGATTCTAACTTTTACATATGCACAATTAACTAACAGCAGGATCATCCCATCCTTCAGCCAGTCTGGTCAGCTGCCCAGAGATGCTAAATCAGAGGGGTGGTGTGCCTGGAGCACTTTCCAACACAGTCTCTGTTACACTGGTTGTTAGCTACTCATATACAAGGGAGAGGATTAACAGCATTGTTTTTTCCACAGTAACAATCAAAACAACTTGGGACAGGGCTGGGTAACTATTCTGGCACATTGGGATGGTTTGTGTCAGATATTCAATGCTGACAAAAACCAAACTTCATATCAATGAACAACAGGCCTAAGCAATAATCAGAAAGGACAAGGAAATTGTTGGAATGATAGAAAAGGATGATTATGGTTTGGGACTGGAAATCTAATGCAAAAAGCAGCCTTAGGACACATCACAAAATCTTCTATAGACATTCTTGTAGGATTTTGTGGCAGGCCAAAACGCATGACACGGTATTTGCAGCAAGACTGGCCAGAATTCAGTTTTTCTGATAACTAACTTGGAAATTAGTCACAAGGTTATAATTGTGATTTTGTTTTAGAAGTCTATTTACATGTGTTGAGCTAATTGCTAAAGTAGACATTGATTCTTATGAAGTGGCTGAAAACACAAAGAGAAGTAGACTGACCCATTTGTGAATTATGATGACGCTTGCATCCAAAAGACTTTGGAAGGGAATAATTATAAAACGTCTGTCATTTCATCATAGCAGTCTGTCTTCAATCAAAGCATGTTGTAAATAGAAGTGTTCAGAAATTATCAAAGGAAACAAAGTTTTGTCAAAAAATGCTACTTCATACAGTCTCAAGTCTTTCATTTAAAACATCTTGGGTTCAATGAGGTTTTAGCAAACTCAAGACGGAGTTCAAAGAGAACCCAGCCTGGACTCCTGCAGAGTTTGCCTGGTCTATGGACATTGGAAACAGCCACCACAGGTCAGATCAAAACTAAATTAAAAAGAAACTTCCAGTGAACTTGGAATCCCAGTTTTGGGCCAGCAGTGCTTATGAGGTATTTTTACTGCTATTTAAAAAAAGATATCTAGCAGCTACAGCTCAGGAGAGAGTTTTTTTATAGAATAGATTTTTATCTTCAAGAAGCGACACATAAATGATTTCCAATTAGAAGAATATGATTAAAATGCACTTTGTTCTTCTGCTATAATCTCTAAAGAGTCTCTGAAATTAAAACAAATTAGCCTGTAACTGACATTTAAAGAAAGTATGCATTAAATACCTATATGTAAGAAATAAATTTCCTAGTGTTACAGATTCCTGCCTCACAGCACCTCATTTGCTATATTTGGTGAATTTTGAAAAAAAATTACATACTTAGTGTTCATTAGCAAAATATAAAGGGAAAACATAAATTCTTGCATACATAAATTATGAGTACAGTGATTTTAAATAAAGATGTTCAGGATAATTATCTATTCAGGAGATAAATGTATAAAATCTTAGAATATGTTTTTTCCATACTTTGGTTTCATTAGAATGGTTTCAGGTATCTCTTGATACAATTAATACGGTGGTTTAAGATTGTAATATATATGGACCATGTCTAGAACATACATAACTACGGATATTTAAGTATCCAAAGTAGTAGGTACATTTTCAGAAATACAGAGCACTTGGTGGTGGTAAAAGCATTAAAATATTCATAGAATACCATTAATTTTTTTTTATTCACCAAAGTAACTGGCAAATATATCAAGCATAAAGGATTTGCATATCTTGTTGGAATGTTTCCTGCCTCAGATCGTGCTGGTGTAGCACATCATGCTATAAAGGAAGAGTCAGTAGGCTAACTGAAGGGTGCTCACCCTGACAAATGTTTTAGCGTTATCATCTTGCGCAAGATACCTAACACAACACTGTCTCTAAAGCTCATAAAAGTTTTCAAATAGGTTTTGAAATCTAGAATTTTTTTCTGAGCCCTTCTGTCTGCAGTAGAAATAAGAACAGTGGTGTGTTTCTTATCAACTTATTTGAAAGAAGAATCCTATTGAAAACTAAACTCATTTCAGTTACATGCTGAAGTGATTGTGCTAAAGGGCCTTACTGTATAAATGGAGCACACAAGCCAAAAACAATACAAACGTTTAGCTGCTGGCTTTAGCCAGTCTCTTTCAGTGCAAATCATAATTGCTTTAGGACTTTCTGAATCCACTTTTGAATTCAAAGCTTCAGACAAATAATTGGATTTCCTGAAAACATGCTGAGCTATGTTGCTCTCCCTGTCTTGCTTCATGTCCTCAGGGCTTCAGTCTCTGCTTTATATCAAGCTGCACCTAGTAGGCTAATTGGAGGGATGGGTAGATCACTCTGCATTAACATGTCCATCTGTATTAAATAAAACCTCTTCAACAGTCTTTATCATCTTCACCAGAATTATCACTTCAGAGCTGAAAAAACAGGAAATCAAGTAAAAGTGTCTGTGTAATTTACCAATGGCTCTGGTGTCTCAGCCCTGTAGACCTATGATCCAAGCCAATTATATTCTAGCTGACTTATTATTGCAGTACTTTGACATTGTATACTCACTTCATGTGTCTCACTGACTGCAGGGCAGCTCTAAATATGCTCTGGGCTATCTGCCTAGACATTTTTTGCTCTAGGTAAAGTACAGTTGAAACACCATTTGGGTTTGATCTGCGAGGCTTGTAAATATGTAATATCAAAGATTAAGCCCTTCAGTTTCCCAGTATTGTGACAGGTGTACAAAAGGTATCATATTAACAAATGAGGTGTGGCTTATTTTCGTTGTTTTTTATTTAACATTAATAGCATATAATACGCTGGTGACATTTTTCCCCCCACATTTGTAAAAAAAGGAATAATCACTCTAAAGTTGCTGCTGAGACAAAAAAAATAGAAAACATCCCGCATTAATTGCTGGTGATTTGTCTGGAGTCAGGTTTGAACTAGAAGTTCTCCTAGCATAGCTGTGTTCAGATTCTGAAAATATTCACACCTTCTTGCTGACCTCACTGTGTTGGAAAACACTGAAACCCAGTACTATGAGTATTTCTCTAAGGGAAATTTGGATGGCTTCACTTAAGACATTCAAGGAAATGGCATAAGAATGCTGACAGACATTCTTGTCTTGTGTCTCACAATTTGATGTACTGCTCGTTCCTTAGCATGCTACTTGCAGCCCCATTTGCCACTGTTACCATCTTTACCTTTTTTTCTCTCCTTTCTATTCCAGGTATATCAGACAATGGAGACACCTCTCTGTAGCCTTCACAGAAATCAGCCCTCTTCTGCAATCTCTGTTTATTAGCTTGATGGGATTTGACTTACAGTTCTGCTTCTTTGAGGACTTCTTTTATTTTTTTTATGAGTTATTTTTAATGAGTTGTTTATAAAGGTTTCTGTGTTCTTGGATTCTAACATATTGTACTTCCAAAATGGCAGGAGACATTTTGCATAGCTGAAGCAGAAAGGTTGCCAATACTGCAAAAAATGCACACATTAAAATATTAATGTGTAGAAGCATACATACCTGACAATCTTTTCCATTTTATTGCTCTTCTGGTCTGGGTCTGCAACAGTTTATGGTTGTTTTTGTCTCCTACAGTTTATTTCTCATGATATCTCCTTACGGGATAAGACCACAGGACTAGTGCCAGAATTCTGTCTTCTGTCAATGGCTACGAGGGGGAGCAGGGATACTGCCACCTGCTTCCCGGGAAACAGTAGGTATCAGCAAACCACAAGTCTCTTCAGGGTTTACCCGTTCCTCTATACCAAATCTGAACACAATGTAGTCCTGATACTGACCCTTTTGAACTCCACAAATTACTTCTCTTCATGTTGAAAAGTTACTATTTATTCCTACTTTGTCTGTCATGTCTCTTTAGCCAGATTTTACTTACAGAAAAACTTTCTTTATTTTGCTAAGGCTACTCAGTTTCCTTCACATCCTGCCTAATTCAGGACTTCCTCCTCTGAGAGAAGATCCTTAGCAAGCTTTTCTCTTGGCACTGGGGATGTTTCTTACTCTTGGTTTGGCACAGCTGGGGCATTGTTACAGTCTCTGCCAATTATGGATGGATCTTATTGCTGAGGTTAAGTTTTAACCCACCCATTCTCACCATCATTTGAAGATGTGTAATAATTTTGACAAACCTTAATGGCCATTCCAGATGCCCATTTATTGTGGAGTGACCCACAAACTATCACATTACAAATGGTCACAAAAACATACTTACCATCTGTGTTGGTATTTGAGTTTTTATGCAACTCCTGACATATAAACCAGGAATTTTAGCTATGCTTTGTAGTAGAAAAGTTGGTCAAACCTGGAATTAAATCTAAATATTAAACATAATATAGCATCTTACATCTTTAAGAACTGATATCGTTTTTTTCAGAAACCAAATTTAGTCTGATGAAGAAACCCTCTGTGAACGCTGTAGCTGTAACCATTATTGATCAGGCTACAGTGTCATGAGTAATTATCCCATTTTTGTACAGATAAGAGGTATTAAGATGAAGCTGAGAAAAAATAAATCTGAATCTCAACACAAGATGATAGGTCCACAGGATAAGGCCGGTAGAAAGGCTTCTCAGGAGGGCTCTACTCTCACCTCCTGCTCAAAGCAAGGTCAGCTATGAGATCAGGCTGGTCTGCTCAGTGCTTTAGCTGGTCTTACAAATCTTGAAATGTTCAAGAATTTGGCTTGCACAACCTGTGCTTGACTGAACCTCTCCTGTTTCAACCTATGCCTTTGACTCTTATCCTTCCACTGTGCCTCCCTGAGGTTTGATCACTGCTCTAAAGGGGTGGAGCTAGAATAAGTATTGAGTCCCCTCAAAGCTGTCTCCTCCCCAACCTGGACAAATCCTATTGCCTCAGGCTCTCCTTAAAGGGTAAGTGTTCCAACTTCTGATCATCTTGATGGTTCTCATGCTGTACTTACTTTATTTGATCAACATTTTATTTTCTGAGCCTAAAACCAGACTCAATATTATATATCATGCTATACATCAATGTGTGCTGAGTGGAGAGAAAAAATAACTTGCCTAGGCCTACTGGCTCTAGTCCTGTTGCTGTAACCCAGGATGCAGATGGATAGATGTGCAGATAACAGGATAGTGGAGGTGTCTGAGCTATGAATTCAAAGACTTGGTCCTTCATGGCACGAGCACTTTAGGGCAGGGCAAATACTGCTTAGCTGCTTCAGAAACAGTGTGACCAGTGACTGTACCACTTGCCGTGGCTTTAAGTTTCAATCAGTGAAATAATTTCAGTATGTAAAGATCTCCAAGTCATTCACTTTGATGAGTACCTTGTGCTAAAAGACATCCCCTGCACAAACAGAAGTTAGAGCTTCATTGTGACTAACATCTAAAGGCAGAAGCAGTAAAACACAACCTGACTTGAAAAGGTGTATGCTTAACTTTGACTACTGACAACCTGGTTAGGTGGAATTATCTTCAAAAAAAGTGGATCAGTTATAAAGTCTCTCTACACCCATTTTGTCCTGGATCAGATTTTCTCCTCAAGGGTTTTGTATTGAAAGAAAATAGGTAAAAACACTCTGCCAAATTTTTTTTTACAAATTGATGTCCACCTTGTTGTGAAGCTGAAGTGACTTGACATACAGAAAAGGTTTTCTGTGGCTGTTTATAATATGATCATCCCTCAAATGATGAGTAGACCATGCTAGTGGCAAATGCTTGATTTGCATAATTCTTTATTGAAGTATTTGTTTGTACTCTGGAATTTGTCTAGGTTAAAGCAAAAACCTATACCTAAAATGTTACCTCCAGAACCTTGGATTATGTTTAATTTTTCATTTTAAAAATTGCTTTTAGACCTCATACTTTGATGTTAAAGATGGAAATGACATTTTCTTGACACTGCAAACATGTTAGCAGGGCTGCAGTCGGAAGAAACCCTCAAACCTCATGCCTGTGTTGGAACAAATCAAGCTCAGTGACACTTAAGAAGGAGGCTACTTGCTTTAGGGAAAACACTGGATTGTTCTTATTGGTATGACATGGAAGCCCACGGGGCTCTGCTCTTCTGCTTTCTCATGACCTTGTGTAAATTAGCGTTTTATGACTATTCTGGGCAGAGGGCAGTTAACTGCTTCGTTAAGAGAAGGATGATTTCTCCTAGATCAAAAAAAAAAAGTTGGCTTTGCATCAGAATAAACATGTTGCAGAGTCCAGATGCCAGCAGCCAGTTAGTATTTAAGCAATAAAATCCTTACAGACTTTTGGCATCAAGCCTTATAGTTTTTGTGGGAAAGGAAGAAGTTGTATTGCTTTCCTTCTTGCTATTTCATTTATATCACAGAAATGGAATGTCTTTCACAGTTGATTGTATGTACTTCTGTAATTTTTAGATGTAAAGCCAAAAGGCCCCTGTGATTCCTAAATGTTCTGCAGCCAAGCTTCTCTCTAGACTCTTCCAAAACTTACTAGTACACTGTTCAGGCCAGAAACCAATACTTGGATAGGTCTACTTAAATTCCTCTACCCATCACCTGATAGAAAATATGACTGTACTGTTGAAATATGGAAGAGTTACCTTTTTTATCCTAACAGGAATGTATTTTGTAAATCTTTCTTTAAAGTCTTTACAAATATTTTCTTCAATCTTATATCTTTTGGATGCTGAAACTAGCCATAGTTGGTGACCATGAAGTTTTTACTTTTGACAGGAGGATAGAGAGAGGAATATCAGAAAATGTAGTTGGTTTGCAAGACACAGCCCATATACTTGAAGAAAAATCATTTAAGACCTGAGTACAGTGCTTTAAATGGAGTAATAAAATATCAACCTATTGTGTTCTTTCAAAGATGTAGGTGGAAGGTAACCTTGGCACATGCATGCAGCAATGGTTTTCAGTTCTTCAACCTCTATGAAAAATGTGTAACAAGTCACAGTTATTAGGAGTTGAACCTAGACTAACTGAAGTTGGAAACTGTTTATTTCTTTTTTAATAGGAAAGATAATTAATTGCTTGAGAACTCCTCCTCAATACGTAGTAGCACTCAGTTGCTCAATTACGTAATGTTTCTAAAGGATGCTTCTGGATCCCTGGCCACAGTTCAGTAATTACAGTGGTAGATCCAACTGCACAGAATCTCGTAATCTAATAAAAGGTGGCAAAATTCAATGGGCTTCCCCCACCACCTTTCAGGTTAGAGACCGAACCCTAGCTTTTGGAAGCAAGAATGCAGCAGGCAATGCAATATCAGGAATGATAGAGGGGGAGGGAGAAGACTAAGGTGTAATCAGTGCAATGGAAAATACTGTACAGATAGGCAAGAGCAGTCAGAGCAAGCCCTGAAGAGCACTGGCAGAGGTGATGTCACCCCACCCACAGAATGCTGTTGGGATGGCGTGAAAGGGGACCCAGAACCTGGGACAGGGCATCCTGAGCGAGTGTAGAGGCTCCCTCCTAGGAATTTGCAAGACTTAGCTGTGCAAAGCTATGTCTGATCTGCTCCACTGTTGGTTGTTTGTCATGTTTCAAGCAGGAAACAGCTCTGGGGACTCACAGAGACCTCTCCCCGCTGAGGTTTCTGTAGCTCTGTTATTGTATGATCCAAACTGCATCAGCAGAAACAGAGGGATAGTAGGGATTCTGTAAACATTGTGACATTTCAAAATCTTCAGAACTGTACTCCTCGTGTAGTAGTTGATAGGTGCTTTTAGCAATGTTTTCCTTGTCATATTGCTAACTGTTCCCCTGTTAGCACAGGGTGCAAGAAAGCTTGTGGAAGTCTAATTTGAGACATTGTGCTCCTGACGGAAACACATACACGCATATTAGTTTAGCCATGGGAATTTGTTACTTATCATATATTAAGTCTTCACCAGAGATCATAGTTGAACTGCAAGATTTACTTTGCTTAACACATGTATTTTAAAGCTACGGTTTAACTGGTCACCACTGTCATGTTTAAGCATTAAATAGAGAACTCTTAACAGTAAATTTTTTCTTTAGTGTAGACTCTTAGCATCACTGAGTAGGAAAACAGTAAGGATTCAACTGGTTGAATCTTCCTAATATCTGATTAATTTTCAGAAGTAAATATGTATATATATTTAAATTTAGCATACTTAATGAAATGTAACAAATAGTAGATCAAGTGATTATGAGAGGTATTTCAATATTTTTAATATGTATCCATTTTTTAGTACTAAGATGTTTTATTCTTGATTTCCTGAAAAAAATTCTTAGCTTATTTGTGATGCAATGAGAAAAGTACATGAATCTTTTTATGAATATATGTTTGCCCTAGGTTAAAATGTAAGATGTAACCAATAGTATGTGTTCTATCATCATCGTCACAAGCTGTTAAAGCAGGTGAGGAAGTGTTCATTATCTCCTACCATGACTCATCTCTGATAACTCCATCCAGAGCTATCTCTGTTTAATGAACCATCAAGGACCCACAGCACGACTCATAGAATTACATCAACCCATTTTGTGATGCTCTGCCCAGGGGGAGGAGCCAAGCATTCCCACCTGGATATAATTTGGGGTTTGGAAAAGCACAAGCAGCCTTTACCTAATGGATTCCCAGAGGACAAGAGCTACCACTGGACCTTCAGGTGAAGACCAGACCCTTCTACAGGATCACTGCTTCAAGAGAACCGCTTCATCTGGACTGCTACCACCACCCTGACTAACAGGGTGTAGGTTGTATCCTGACTCTGTCAGTGTTCCTGTACTGTTGCATTTATTTTCAATTTTCCTATTAAATACTTACAATTACTTTCCTATTAAAAACTTATCATTCTGACTTGCGATCTCCCATTGGTTTTTTTTCAAACTAGTACAGTGTTTTACACTCATCTTTGTTTTTCCTTGAGGCTTTTTTGTAACTTATGACAAACTAAGGCTTTACTGTGGATCTGAAATGAATATTTGCCATCCTAATCACTTACCATGCTTTGGCACATATGTCAAAACACATGGGTTAGATATTGGATAAATCGGCAGGTCCACTCTAGGAGTGTAACTCACAAGCTGCAGCCACTACTACTCAATAGTCATAGAGTTTATCTGAAGAAATGATCCTAAAATGTCAGTAGGATACATCACGTAGGTGATTCTTCAGCACAGATTCTTTTGTTCAGCAGGTTTACACCTATAGTGCTGGGCTCTTTCGTAGTGTAGGAGAGCCTTAGATAATTAGGACATATAAGACTCTGACAGAGACGAAACTAGGGAATAACTTTTTTCCTAAGCTGATGTCCTTCCTTTATATGCAGCTTGAATAATAATAGCACAGAGATGCAAAAAGTACACAGCATCCTGTGTTCCAGCATTATTTTTTATGATTTATTAGGCTGTACAAGGTTTTATGCATCATTGCTGTCCATGGACAAAGTAGTCTCATAATATGCAATTAAAATACAATGTGTGAAAAAGGGCACATACATTTTCTTCCTGTATTAATGTGGAAATAAGGCTTGAGGAGACCGTGGAATTATTCCAGTTCAGATGCTTCACTGACTTGATTTAAAATAGTGTAACAAAGGTATTATTAAAAGTATACAGAAATATCTAGCCAGGTATTGGCAAGAAAAAAGTTGTAGTATCTCTTCTCTCCCACCCCAGAGAAACCACAGGTAACAGCTATGATATACATGACTGCACTTGTGATGCAAATTTGATATAATTTCCTTAATCTCTTTACAGTAATGTGATAGTTCACAATAATTGTTGATAGTTCACCTCAGACTGGAGGTGTTTATATATGTCTCTAAATTAATCACTTTCAGATCTCATTATCCTAACAAAACTCTTGCAAAATATTCTTGGTATTAGTCTTTTGACAAGCTAGGCAATTTTATTTAATTAAATGTAGGCTAGTTTAAAAAAGGCATCTTTAGAGAGAAAGGAATTATTGGTCTGGAAGTGGCTTACAACAAAATTTTGCATCGTGATAGAATAGTTTCATTATATATAAGAAAATTTCAATTTATTTTACCTAAAGAAAATAGTATGCATCAAGGTTCAGTTGCTGTAAAATACACTTTACCTAACTGAAATTATATGCCGTAGAGAAATCAGCAATTCTGTGTTTTGTCCTCATGTTGTCATAACCTCAGTTTAGTCCACTGTGCTCTATACAGATGGCATTCATTGAAAAAATAGAATGGAAAAAGCATGCATTCACAACTAAGTGGAATTCGATCAGCTGGTGCCAAATTTAACTACATGCACAATTTCTTAATCTTGGTTTTTCACACGGAGTCAAATGCTGATGCAAAACATAGCTCAATGAGTTAGGTAAGCCTCACTTTTTTTTCTTCCATTTAAAAAACCCAAAATGTCAACCATTAAAAAAAAAAAAAGAAAAAAAAAAGGCAAAATAAGGAAGAGGAAAAGAATAATACTTCTTTTCTGCTCAAGACATGTTGTACCTTTCTCTCTTATACAGAAGGCAGTTCTGAATCTTAGCATTATTGTGGGAGATAAAGCCAAAGATGTTCTACAGGCCATGGGCTCATGAGGGCTGGAGTCTGAGATGAGAGGATGAAAGCAGTGGTGCCATCCCAAGTTTTGTCTACAAACTAAATTCTGGCTGTTTGAGATGTCACCAGTTACTGATGTTAGAAATACGATGGTAAGGTCTTTGTCAGGCACTTGTGGCTTGCTCCTGCTCAGCAAGTGTGGTTCAGGATATGGGTGGCATACACTGATGGGCTCAGAGCCTTGTGAATTTTTCAAAGGAGACCATTTCCAATCTCACTGTAGAAAAAGTGATAAACAATGATTCAGTAATGACTGTCCTATGGGTCTGAATGTCACTTATAAAATGTTGGTCTGGGGGAAGTTTGTGTCAGCATATATACACCAGTGAGCTCTGCAAAGTAACCCCTGTGGCTTTTCCTTCCTATAGCTCTTTCCTAGAGATTAGGAGATGAAAGAGGTGCTGATGTTCTTCTGAACATCGTCCACAATTGGCCCAGGCTAAGCACTATATATAATATGAATCCTTCATAACACAATCTGTTCTCTTCCTTCTATGTACAATCAGTAGAGATATTTTTATGACTGGAACAACATTGGCATTTTACAAGATACTTGTTAAATATCTACTAAATGCAAAGGAGACAGTAACTCAAGGTCCTAAAATTTTTCTTTCAAGATTTCAGGCTCAGATACCTCTGCATTCAGTCAATTTTTTTTCTCAGGGCCAGAGGCAGACTATTTTACCAGACGTAAGTAGAAAATGTGGAGAGAAACATGGCATCCTTAAACATATTATCAAGTCACAGACCTAATAAAGATGGTACAATTTTGAGCTCTGAAGTTAAAGAATTCCTAAAGGACAGGTAAGACAAAATCACTTATTTAAAGGAAAAAAATATGGCAAAATGAAAGGAAAGGCAGCAGAGCTTTATAATGACACCAAGAAGAAGCAAGTCTTTGAGAAGACTTGAGATTTATTAATTCACCACAGTAGATACAGAGAATAAAAAAGAAGAACCTTTGAAGCTGAAAGGAGTTTCTTTAACCACAGATGTTATTGAATATTTTTATTATGAAACAAAATATGTTAAAATGAGAAAATATGCTGATGGCATGAGGTGCTGTCAACATGATGAAGGATTAAACTGGTATACAGGGAGAACTCAAATACCTTAAGACTGGAAGCAATGGAAATAGAAAGACATAATATTACAGAAAGTGACCTAATGCTTCAAGAGTAATAATATGAAGAATTTCTATAACCTTTTAATTCTCCAGCTGGAAATGACAGAGAAAAAGAAATATATGGGTGCAACAGTTGTTCACATTGATAACTTGCAAGCATGAGGTACACTTGCAAAAGGTTCCCTACAATATATCTTGAGAGACTTCCTTCAGACCTTTTCTTCAGTAACAAGCAAATATAAGAATTCAGAGAGACCCTCCTCTTAAACTCTGTGTCTACTTCTGGATGGCCATGTTCAATATAAAAAATATTGACATTAAAACATATGCAGTGCTGATCAGGCGATTGTTGGACCCACAACATAACAGAAGCCAAGATAAGATTGATATGTGCAGTCTAGCAAAAAAGAAGAGTTATAACTGTTATGCATAAACATATCAAGGGGTGGAGGTAAACACTTGGAAAGGAGAAGAGTCATATATAATAAAGGATGTTGACCACAAAGGAGCAATGAGCATATAAACTGTCAGTGAACTAATATGTCTACAAACCAGACAGAAGTTTTGTGCCAAAGAGGTTGGAAACAGTCACTCTGTAGTAGAATTGGGTAGCTAAACTTATAACAATAATATATTTTAAGATAAATTGTGGTCAGTCTACACAAAATATTTTTATGTCCTGAAACAGAACTTGATAATTCAATGATACTTACTTGTTTTAGTTTTGTAGTATGTATTAATACACTATATTGGCCAGTTAATAATATCACAGTTTTAATTTTAATATTCTTCTAAATTATATTAAAATTAAGATAATTAAGAGAACCTACTTAAACCTTCCTGACAGGATATCTTCTATATGCCATGGTCTCATTTAGTGGAAATACAATTTTATGTGTTATTGCTTATATGGAGTAATGATTTCTAACACTGGAAGCTACCAGGGCAAATTAATTTATATCATATTTTTAAGAGGAATTTGTGAAAGGGATCGTTGCATCTTTTATTAAGTTTGTGAGGGATTTCAGTTCAGGAACAGAAATAACAAACATCTTGGATGATCGTAAGTACTAAATAAAGAATATTGCACTTCAGAAAAAAGGTCCACCCAGTATCACACAGTTATAACAGATTTTTGCTTAAATTAAAGGTATTGACCTGTGCTAGGGAGACTGATATATTGTAGAGGTGGAGATTCATGCTTTTAAAGAAAACACAGTCAGAATCAGCATGTCAACATTAAGAGCAGCTTAGGTTCAACAGGGAGTGTACCTATGGTACACGCCATGTCTCTTACACTCTGCTGTATGTGGCTCAGAAAAGTTTTTGTTTTTTCCTAAAATAAGCTGTTGTAGGAGAAATTACCAACTATAACATTTGAACATCAGCATCAGTGAGTAAATCGAAGAACAAGAACGCAAGAAAATGAGGAAAGTTTCTTTCCCTCCAAATTCAATTTTATTCAAATCAGTATCAACAATAATAACAGTAGCTATGCACAAAAAGGAATAAGCAATAACTATTGATAGTATGAGTCAGAAAATGTTATTGCTGCTGTTGATGTTGGACATTGCTGTGGTGCCAAGCAGTCCCTTTAAAGTACAGGACACCTTTTAACTGAGCAAGTAAAAGCTCTCAGGATTCGAGGAGATTTCAATTTAAATATTCATAGTTCCCTGATGTCATTCATCATTAGTTTTCCCCAACTTTATTTGAAAGCAGTGCTTGATATGCCAGCGCATTTTGCATCTTGCCATTTTTCCTTGAACTCATACAACTTTTGCATTTTTTTCATTTTCTCCTGTGTCTCTAAATTTTTAAGATGGGACAAAAAGCTCAGATGACTTGCACTGATTTTTTGCTGTTGTATGCGACCTACATTTTTTGTGAAAATACCTTTAAAAATGGAAGTACTGTGCCATCTGAAGTGACTAAAATCACTCCTATTTTACTCTGAATTATATTGTTTCAGTGTCTTTTTATGATGTTTGTGATATTGATTTCTGAATTACTTCAGTGGCCAGCCTGAATTTTAGAAAACAATGTGATGAATTTTTGAAGCAGAACATCTGATAGCAAAAACACCCTTACCCTCCAGTGTGATCTCTCTGGTTTACTGATTGTTAAAGTTTCATTTATATCTTGCAATCCCTCTCACCCACACTGCACTTGGCTGCTGCCCACCAGTGGTTCATTCTAGGGAATACATGACAAAGAGAGAGCAAAACATTATAGGCATTTTTATTACATTAGTAGAAATAATATATGCCAAGGCTAAGATATGGTTAGCTACTTCTCTGTGTAAGAGAAAAAGAAGCAGGTGAATATGACACAATTATATACGTCAGGGAGTTCTTAATACAATTTTCTATGCTGGTTGTTAATTTTCTTCCAGTAGAGATAACTTAATTTACCACTATTAAGTATTTGCTCCTGAATGCAAAATGCTTACTTGCTACTTTTTCTTTCCCATACTTTTCACCTAACAATGATATATGCATTTCAGTGGATTAGTGAGCTACTACCTTGCATGTCTACCCTACTTGCTGCTTAAATGTTGGAAGTCATTGTACCTTTATATTTAGGCAAAAGTTTTAATACTGAGTAGACTAATAACCTTCTTAAACGTTACTAAACAGCTGACTTAGTAGCTTTGTATATAATTGTTCTAGTCAACCACCAACCAAATAATCTGGAAACGAAAACATTAAGTAGTAATAAAGCACATAAACTTTTTAGTGCACAAATTTATTAAGTCATATTGAAATAAAATCAATTTTTATGTACAAGGAGAAAGAAATAACTTCTATTCCTTTATCTTTTCATTGTCTTGAGAGAAGTACAGAAAAAACAATTACCTACTGCTTTAGGAAGGCTCTTTACTGTATTGTAAGATAATGATTTACATCATTCCTTCTACAGAAGTAGATTGGAGGCAGGCAGAAGGTATCTTATTTACATGAAATCAGAAGGATTTTGCAGTTTTCTGTGGCTTTCATATGTGTTATTCTTTTCAACTGCTGCTTTCATACTGAGAACGTTCTCGCATATGATGAACATATATCATGTCTGGTTTGTTCCTTCTGTGACATACGGTGTGTAACATTTTCTTTTGGCCAGATTTTTATTTGTTTCAATTTGCCTTGGAAAGATATCTGTGCCTTGGTATGTGTCATTTCCAATATAATTTAAAGGAAATGCATCTTGCATCAGGGATGAATGATGGTGGCACTTATGGTGGTCTGTACTTTTTATGGATGACATTCGATTGGCTACAAAAGTGTTATGTACTGGTACATAACATTATTTTAAAACTACCAGTAGAGCTATGGTAATATGAAATATATATAATTTACTCTTCCTCAATTCAGTCTGTAACTTTTCTGCATGGCAAAAGTTACAGACTGAATTGAGGAAAAGAAAATTATATCTATTCAGCCAAATGAATCTGTGTGAGATGACCTTTAAGTGCACCTTCCAACCCAAAGCGTTGTGTGATTCCATGATTCTCAAAGTGATTTTTCCCTGACTGCCAACATTATTTGTATTTCATTTATTTCATTCACGAACTGACTTTCTTCAAACACTAGACAATCCTAAGCATTGAAAGGGAAGGCAAAGTTTGCATCATGAAAATACTGCCTCCTCTGGGACCTGTGTTGTCTGCTGCAAGTAGATACCAAATAGATAGACATGGAGAAAAAATGTGGGATTGATAAATGAGGGATATGGAAGAGTGTTTTCCCAAAATTATTTTGGGTACGTCATGCCAGGGGGGATGTAAATCCTTCTAATTCATTCAGCTTGCCTCCAGCACCTCTGTGAGGGAAGCCCCCACTATCTCCTGCAGGTGAAGCTGACCACTCCAGATGACGAGGGTGATGTTCTTTCTCTTATGCACTGACAGGCAGCAATCATCTAACAAAGCATTAAAGCTGCTTCTGCTCAGCGAGATGACCTAAGTCTGTGTAGTCTCAAATATATGGTCTCTGCATCATCCGAGGAACCTTGCAGATGTTTATTCCTAAATCCTCTACAAATTTAGTCAGGAATGGAAGGGTAGATGATAAGCACTGGGTACATCTCCCATGTGTTGCTTGCAACATGTGTGAAGGAGATACCTTTTGTTTTCTGAATTAAGTGCTGGCTGTTATGAACACAAATCTCTATGCTTGTTCAGGACTATGTTTCATGAGCCAGAGAGGGCAAAAGTTGGATTAGCAGTCGAAATACATTTACTGATGTCACTGGAGGTGAACTTTGGAAATATTAGTACATTATTACTTGACTGGAACAAGTGAAAGAGATCTGCAATGTCTGAGAAGACACCTTAAATATGTGCAATATCTGTGAAGAATGTTGACTCAGGATGACTCTTCACAGCATCTGGTGCTGGGCCCTCCAGGAGTTGGTCAGCTCCCAGCAGAGAGTGTGAATTAGCATAGCTCTGGCAGAGTAATGGGAGGCTTTTGGTTTTTTATACATCTTTAAATTAGGGTTGAATAATTCCCAAAATTTTCACTGCATGAAAATGACATTTTTATTACTCATGTGGGTGTTTTCTCTTAATTTGGTTGATGATTTTTTTTCCCCCCACAATTGTAGGACTATTTTCCATAATAACATTTTTTAACTTTAGGTAATTGAATTGTGGTTCACTGTCTGCCCCTGACATGGCACAATGTCTAGTAAATGTTAAATTTGCTTGTTTGATTTACAGAATTTGCAGACATAATTTCTAATAGTGTCCTTTCCTGGATAATGTCAACATATAATATATAATTTCTCTGTATGAGAAAATAATATATACATGTTTATATGGATGTCACTAGATGAGTCTTTCATTTCAAGTGTCTTAATATTTATTTCTTTTACCTATTTAGTTTAAAATGTCCACATTATTAGCAGTATCTGTATTATTTCACTTATAATTTCCTTTATGACATTTGAATACTTATTATATTTTTGTTGTTCCTTTGCCACTTCCACACATTTGCTTTCTTTTCATGTTTTTCTTGCCATTTCTTTTTTCATGTTTCATTGTTCTTCTGCAATATAAATTCTTTTGCAGGAGCTTGTAGTCTCTTATGTGTTCACTTCAATATAGATATCCTGCTTTTGACATGATTCTAATAATTAATCTGTCAGGATTTTTTGTTTCACCTCTATGTATAGTTCATGTACACTCCTATTAAGACTAGATTTTTCTCTCCAAACCCTTTGCAGCTCTCAAATTTATTTTTTACTGATGCCCAATTTATATTTAATATGTTTAATTTCTGTTTAATATAATATTCCAGTCTATGGTTTCTCTTGAACAGTTCCCATAAACAAGTCCTCTTCATTAATGTTGTTGCTTATATTTTTACAGTAGATGAAATATTGTCTTCCAAAATCCTCTTAATTCTGAACAATCTAATTCCTGTGGGGCATGTTAGTGGTGTAATGTCCTTTCTTAAGAATGCATAGGTTTATTTCTCAAAAGATACACTTCCTAAGTTTTGGATGCTTTTGAAAAAATTATTTATTGTGTTCATTAATGGTGGCCATTTCCAAAACTTGTTTTTATGTGCTGTGAGTATTTTAGTGATCTTGCTGTTGTTCTGTTTACTATTTGAAAATTCATTAAACTTGTCTCTGTAGGCAGCTTGAAGACCCACCCCATGTTTTCTTTACCTTCACCATCCTTTCAACAAAATTTGTCACCTGGTCTTTATACTTTGCTGTTTTTTTCTGCTCTTCCAGTTCTTCCAATCATAAATTGAATTCCCCTTGTGATTAGCTTCTCATTTTTGACTCTCTGAGGTCTGTTTTCAAATTAGTGATTTAATGGAAATAATCTCTTTACAATTGTATACTTAATTCAGTAGCCATGCATAGCCTTCAAAAGTTTATTTTCTTGTTACTGTTTCCTGTAAAACAACTACTGGTGAAATTTAATTATTCCTGACTTCAGTGGCATTGTCTGGTAAATATTCCGATTTCATGTTACCTGAAACTAAAACTCAACAGGATCATATCATTTTACAAATGTTCATACATATCTTTTTTTCTTTATTAATTCACTTGTTTCCTTGTATCCTTTGTTTACACATGTTTCTGGAGACATGGGCTTTCTCAACAGTCTTTAGATCCTCCATGTACTTCCTTGTTTTCCCCTGATTTCTCAATTCCAAGACATTTTCTCTGTTGTGCTTCCCAGGTCTAGTACCACATAGTGTTTATGTGCTTGTTGTTCAACTCTTTAAATATTTGACTCTTTAAATATTTTTGTACAATGAAACTGACTGTTTAATGGATAACAGGAAAATTGCAAACCTTTACAGGATGAAAAGGCAAGATCTGTGTGGCTCATCTCACTGTATCCACAGAGGATATGGGACCAGTCACAGTATTTCCCTCTGACGCCCTTTGCTGCCAGGTTCAATAGCTACCTATTTTCTGTAGAAACACTCTATACAGACCCTCTCATGCATTGTGTTGCAGGAATATCCAGCCTTTCCAGTAGATTCCAGGCTGTTGTGGCTCAAGAGGCTATCCACGGGTCACAGTGTATCTGTTCCAAAAGGCCACGCTGTTGAGCCCCCGCTATGACTTAACACTCCATGCTGTGCTTCCAAACTCCTTCGAGATGCCTCCGTGGAAGGAGGCATGGACGGCAGACTGTGCCTTTCCCCAGCATTCATACCCAGGTGTTTTAGAACCACCTGCCTCACATTGCCTTCTTCCTTGTTTCCTGACATTATTTCTAACGTAGTTTTTCCTGAACTTCACTTGGTTTGAAGTAATGATCCATCCATACCCCACCTCTGTTCTCCTACTCCAAGTAGGTGGGAGAGGGATGACAGACAGTTGCCCTAGCAAATAAAATGCCTTATGTGAGGATATGCAGGAGAAGGACCTTGTCTCTGCCAGTTACACAAAAAAAAATTGTGTTACTTTTCATCCTGAGCCAGAATAAGGACACTCCAAGACACTGGATTTCACAGGAGGTGGAGATTCTGTCTGAGTCCTATCTGCCTCATTACTGGTCCAGTTCAGCAGCGCTAACCCAGTGTCTCTGGATCTGATGCCCACCTGAAAGGACTAGTGGTAATACTGGAGTTATGACCTGCACACCTAGGTAAGGGGCAGATGGATATTTCTAATTGCCTCCTGCCATTTCACTGGGCAAAGCATTTCTTCACCGTTCTCCTTTCTTGTCCATTCCTTCTCCTTGTCCTTTCTCCTCATCCTTGTCTCACTTTACTATTCTCTTTCTACCTGTGTGGACTTAACTTCCACACTGTGCTCACTGATCATATCTGTGTGCTGATTTTGTCCACTAGAATGTTTTGTTGAATTTTTTTTCTGGAATTTAATGCATTAAATTGGGTAACAAATAAATTCACTTACATAAGTTATGATGCAGAAACTCCTATCTGGAAGCAAGGGTAAGAAGGAGGAATATGAATTACCCCCTTTAGCAGCAGTGAGTTGTTAAATCAATTTAAACAGGAACCTTGGAAATACTGGGTTTGAAGAAGCCTGTGTAGGACAATGATCACAACACTGTGTCATGGGTGCAGTGTGGGATGATGAACAAATAGACAGTTTGCAAGGTCACCCTGCTCATGGCATCAACTGTGTTGCAGCTGAGGGCACAGAAAAGGAATGGCACACTGTTACTGACCGCAGTCTGTGTCCTGCTGCCAGGGGACCTGCTCCCTTAATTTCAGAGAAAAAAACCACATGACAGTCAAGGAGTTTGCGGCTGGTCCAAGGTGAATGATGCTGATTTAGTTCCTCTTTGCCAAAAGTCAGTGCCAGAGCTGTTTGTTGTAGTGACCAAGACACTGGGAGATAGCTGTGAAGGTGAAGTGTACATCTGGTCTCAGACGTGCATGAACCTCTGATTAGGCCTGTTTGTCACTATATCCTTCATCAACAGGGTGTTTCTTCCTCTTTACTAAATTGCTGCATAAATGCCTAGAAATCAACATCCAGCAGTACAATGGAGAATCTTAAATCCACTTGTGAGCAGCACTGGGGCTTCTCTTTTTGGGTTTCTGCCATGGACTGGCTATGGAAAAAGCACACGCTCGATAACAGTGTTGGGTGTTTTGATTGTTTTGTGGATTTTCTCAGCTTTTTGGCCATGGAATTCCTTGAGTTAGACTGCTTCTTGATATAGGACAAAATAATTAGGTCTTCTTCAGAAGTGTGTTTAGAGCAGGTATTGCTCTTAGACATATCAGGAGGTAACTATGGCAGAATTAGGTCAAGAGCAGCCTTTCAGCCACTCGTCAAATTTATGTAAGGCAACTCAGCAAACAAGTTCTCAGAATTCAGAAGATAGTCCAGCCTCTCTCTTTGTACTAGGTAAGTTTTAATTATTTAACTGCAAAGTACCAGCAAACAGATACAACCAATATTGTCATAAAACGGTCATGATGAAAAATAATGCAGTTCTATGAACAACAGAGAGGGGGTTATCAGCTCTGTGAAATCTGACCACGTTTGCAGTGCTCCACATGATTGAATCTGGTATCCCAACACACGGCATGCAATAACTGATAAAGAACATTGTGGTTTAAACCCTACCCAGACACCAAGCCCCATGCAGCTGCTTGCTCACTCCCCCACCAGCAGGATCGAGGAGAAAATTGAAAGGGAAAAGCTAGCAAACTTGTGGGTTGAGATAAAAACAGTTTAATAGGGAAAGCAAAAGCTGTGCACACAACCAAACCAAAACAAGGAAATAACTCACCACTTCTCATGGGCAGGTAGGTGTTCAGCCATCTCCAGGAGAGCACGGCCCCATCACCTCTAATGGTGACAGGGAAAAACAAATGCCATCACTACAAATGTCCCCACTTTCCTCATTGTCTCCTGCACTTTATATCCTGAGCGTGATGCCATATGATCTGCAATATCCCTCTGGTCAGTTGGATCAACTGTCTCAGCTGTGTCTTTCCCAGCCTCCCATGCACCCCCAAATTCCTTGCAAGTGCAGCAAAACAAAAAGCAGAAAAGGCCTTGGCTCTATGTAAGCCCTGCTCAGCCATATCAAAAACATATCTATATTATCAACCCTGTGTTCACCACAAATCCAAAGCTTTTCCCCACACTAGACCCTGTTAAGAAAATTAACTCTGCCCTAGCCAAAACTAGCCCAAGCTCTGTAAGTATAAATGAAACAATATCAAGGCAAAGTTTAGCAGATGGTGACTTGGAAACAGCTTGGGAGAAACTTGAAGATCAGGGTTTGTCAGTGTTGGTCTTTACCCGTTTAACAGTTGCTCTTTGTATCTGGTCCTCTAAAGAAAGTTGGGGGTCGGTTGAGGCTGGTTGACCCTCATCTCTGCTGCTCGCTCATTGCGAAGTTACTGCAGGCAGTATTCCTGGGTTTAGTGGTTTAGAACAGGGGTGGCCTCTCAGTGACCTGCAGGGTCTAAATCACCTGTCAGAGTTATACTGTGAGGCTCTGGCCTCATCCCTCCTGCTTTCTTCCCCGAAAGCTCTTCTATCAAGTGGCAGCCATATGGGTGTGTGCCCCCTAGGTCTTACAGCTCAGGGGAGAATAGCTGTACCTACCCATCTAAGATCTTATTCATACACACATTCTCTCATCTCAGGACATGGGGCTCAGTCAGTGCTGGACAGGTGAGAGATGTTTAGCCACTCAGATGAAATGATAGGAGATCAAGCTTTTTTCTTAAGAGATACAGGTCTTCTACTCCTGACTTACAGTCTCTTTTACTCATGATGTCGTTTGTTCTTTCCTCCTTGGTTTGTCTGATTTGCTTCAGAAGAAGCATCTTTTTTCCCTTTTCTCTCAAATAAATAGAATGGCACTGATGTTTTTTATTTTATTATTCAATATGTATGCCCTATATGGTTTAAATCCATTTTGTGTTTTATAACAGTTAGTTTTAGACGGTCTGAACTGTGAGAAAGGACTAATTAAAAATAAAATCTGATATTTAGGTCAGCATTTTGAAACAATTTTTAAAGTCTTGAGCAAGAACTACATTAAAAAATCAGTGTTAAAAGCAACCTTCATCACTTACAATGAGGCAAAAGGAAAAAATTTGTTTAGGTTCAAAGTTTTTCAAAGTTCAGTTTAAATTTTATTTCTTTAAGCCTTTACTTGATCAATTACACAGTCAGTCTATGAAGATTAGGACATTTTCCCTTTTTACTTCTAACACTATATTACTGCATCTGGTCAAAATCATGTATCTTAGAGCCTCAAAATAAAAATCAAGTGTAAGATATGAACAGCAGCTGTCAAACATATTTTAAAAGGTATGACCAGCCCTGTATTTCCTTAGAGTCCAGCAAGGTCACTATCTACCTTCGTTTTGTTGTCTTTCAGACTCAACTGCATGTATATATGCCCTTGCCATAAAGAATACTTTGCACTCTGTTTTGAATACCATTTCATGATAAGAAGGCGAATTTCAAAATTTTTACGATGCCTGCTGATTTAAGGGATAGGTGTGGTATTTACTTCTTTGAGCAATTATCTGTTTCAAACTTTAAAATCAGTGGCTTTATACCTGCCCGTGATTATCACTCACCCAACTGGTGCAGTGCATGGCTTTGTTTCTACTGGAGAAATTACAGTGTTCTAAATGAATTCTTCTAAAAAATTTTAGTGTATAAAACGTTTTTCTTAAGAGTAATTTTCTTGATTTTTACATGCTTTTTAGGATTTTTTTAAAAACTTACATTTTATCACATTGATAGGGTGAAATTATACTTGTTATTTTTTAGTGCAGCCAATGGCTCTATGACAGGGTATACTGTGCTCCCTCTCCAGCATTGTCTTTTTAAATCAATGTATGTCTATTAGTAAAGGATCATTTCCTTCTGTTATAACTAACAATGGCATCAAATATCTGGCCTTGTATTTTGTGCATGATTTTAAAAATCTTAATCTTCCTTTGATTGCAACTCTTCTGTGTGAGTTTCCCATAACTTAAATTTTCAACTTTTTTTTTTTTTT